>OZ017786.1:10978688-11047004 GCA_963969325.1 Lycopodina hypogea
AAATTCAATATTAATAAATTAGTAAAATATGAAAGTAATGGAAAGGGTAGAGGATCCAGGGAAACCAGAAGCAGATAGAGAGTGGAAAAAGAATACAAGAAGGAAAGGAGAAAATAAATAAATATATCAAAAAAAAAGAAAAAAAAAGGGAAAAAGATAAATGAAGAACTGAAAGAGTGCCAGAAATTAAGAAGCCTCCATCTTGCGGTATTCCTTCCTGAGTATGGAGACATTGTCCTTGTACAGGACTGGGTCTAGTCGCATGTGAGACTGCAGTAGTGGCATATGCCCCAGGGCATTGGCCGCCATGTTTAAGCAGGTTACTTTCTCTTCCAATGCTGAAGATGCATTGTCTTCATGCCACTTCTTGTAGGGCAGCTTGAGGGGTGGGGCAGAGGTGTATTGGGCCACCATGAAGTTGAGCACCACAGTGAGGCAAGAGAGAGAGGTGTCGGCCACTTGCTTGAGCTTTGAACCCAGCCCATGTGCCAGCAAGAAGCCATAGTACCTACAAGTGCAGTAGCACACGCACACACAAATCAATCGTTACTATAAATCAGTTAATGGAGTACAGAATATTTCACAAAGCCTGCTCAGCACTCACAAACCCACTGATAAATCACAAATACGCACAGTGACACATACATACATACATACATACATACATACATACATACATACATACATACAAATTTGTCTGCTTGATCAGGTTTTAACTCTTGTTCAAAATCATCAGAGATCACAAAAGATAAGACACGGGCCATCCATGCACTATACAATTCCATAGAAATCTGGGTCTGTATACAGTGACATTCAATTATTCCGACCCCAATTGTCCAACTACAGATGTACACTCATGTGGAAATACATTATATGACTGATGTATGCAGCTGATGTACCAGCTGGCTCGAACCAAACCTGTTCTCAAGTTTAAAGTAAAGGCCTGTCCACACTGAACACTAAATCCAGTTTCATCCGTGTCTGGACGGATTTCAAGTGTCCACACTAGAACTGGTTTCATCCCAACTGGTTCGGTGTGAACCCACTTGGAGGGTAGGCTTCAAGAGGCTCAGATATATTCAACAGTCCCCGGAGATTTAATGTTGATGTGCACTATTAGGAGTTTAGCCACTAACAGCTCTCTCCCTCCTCTCTTCTCTGGTTATGGGATATGATATTTCAGAAGGAAAAGACAGAATGAAGTGGCACACCAGTAAATAAAATGAAATATCCCGTTTCTAAAGCAGGCAGATATGGGGACGAGGCCAAGACTGTGGCCTTGAGGTAGAGGCCTTGAAGGTGTCATGAGGCTCAAGGCCATACTTTCCATACAGCCTTATCAAGTAGGTCTCGTGAGATCTTTTCACACATTTTCCATTCCAAGGCAGTGGAGAGGTTAATAGCACTATCATTCATATTCAACTTTTCTTTTATTCAATTTCCCCTCTTTTTATCGTGTAAACATTCTCTAGCTTACCTTTGTAGCAGGTCTCCCATTGTTTAAGGAGCAAGCTTACATTTAATTACACACTAGTCAGTTAAATATATTGTGGCAGGCAATACAGAGCTCAGTTTTGATGTCTTAACAAAATACTTGTGTTAGGAGATACAGCTTGACCCACAATATAATTAGATACAATTAGACATTTAAGGGTGACTACATATGTATATATCAAATATTTGTAGTCCAAATAAAGAAAGTTGGGCTAGGGCTAAACTCACATGCAATCAACAGAGACAACGGAGAAATGTCTGTTATGGTATGAAATTAAAGAGAAGCTGAACCAAACACACTACTACACCTAAGAAAAAAACAGAACAGAAGTTGGCTGTATGAGAGAGAACTTGCAATTTGAAACAAACAACATCGAAATTTCAGAAAAATTAATGAAGTATAATCTTGTTCTGTGCTATTGCAAACTGTAATTATACCGTAGTCTCAATATATATTTTTTAAATGACATTCATGGTTATTTAATAAATATGGGACTAATGAACTCATGAATATTTTGGGCATGTGAGGATAAAAATGCAATTTAAAAAGATTCTAAGGATAAACTCTTGGACATGAGATCTAAAACTTGGCAAACACACACATCGTGCCTCTGGGAGTGACATTTGGTGGGTTCCACTTGGATACACTCCTTTCTCTAGGCATATCAGGCTAAAAATACAAAAAATAGAACTTTGGCCATATCCTTGAGCATGGGCAGGGTCACAGTTGGCCACACCTCTTCCTGTGGACATACCATTATATCGCAGGCAATGCCGGGTACATCTACTAGTCCCATATACTGCAAATCCTGAGAGCAACAAAAGTCAGGCTCCACACCCCCTCCCCCTCCAAAAAAAAAAAAAAAAAAAAAAAAAAAAGGGAGAGAGAGAGAGAGAGAAAGAGAGCGAGAAAAGAACTATGGAAATTGCCTGCCAATATGACAGTTTTCAGGAAAAAGGAATAAGGAATGCAGCACAGTATAGGTATTGCACACCCCTTATCCACAGCGCACAGGCTCATGTTCACCATGCAGTCAATGAATTACTTCAACAGTTGAGATATGAGAGGATCTATCTGAGTTCAGGCACATACTACTCTTTGTCCTTACAAAATGGTCAGTCTGATTTGCTTGGGTGAGGGAGGGGGGGAAAGGTTTCTCTGCCCAAGAAGATTCAGCACAGGAAGAATAATTCACCTTGTTTCCTTCATTCAATACACAATGACAACTATAGGGATTTCCTTTTGAAATATATACTAAACTTTACCACAAATGATTGGATCTCAAAATGGGTGATATTAGTATATGCTAAGTTTATCTCAGTTTTAACACACACACACCATCATCACCACACACAGTGTCTCTCACAAAAATAGCAGTAATATGTGTGCATACTATAAATGCTACCCTTCCCCCCCCCCCCAGTTATGGCTTAGTACCCCTAACTGTGACAAAAGACAAACAGCTGGTAATGTAAGTACTCGAATGGGAGGAGACTCACTTGTGGTAGAAGAGTGGCTGTAGGTTGAGCAGAGAGTAATAGTTGTGTGGCTGGAAGGAGTAGGTCCAGCGTTTCCTCTCTGTGTCCCAGGAATGGGAGTGGGCCACATAGCCGACCAGCTGCGACGGGAAACTCTGCCACACTGAGAAACCAAAGTTGACCTAGTGACAGAAGAGGCAATACTGTCAGCAGTGGAGAGATATTAATGCAGAGGACACATGTTGCATACCACATGGAGAATAAATTCATGCATGGATAAACCTTGAAGTCATTTTTGTAGTTTGATAATTAACTGGAACCAAATCAGTTTATGTATTCAGTGGGTATAATTAAAATACTATGATATTTTCAGGAGAAATCATAGAAATGTTTCATACTCACATCATGACACAGTGATAGAAACTAATCACACTTCTGTGGTTTTTGTGGCAATGAGCGTACATTCAGCCCAAGTTTGTGATAATGTGTAGACCCACCCATAACATGACAAACTAAGGATCATGAATTTTGTACTTTGCTAATGAGCACACCAGCACATAGTGCCAAGTTATCCAATTTGTCAGTGACATAATCTATGATGTAGTGGAATCAAATAGAGATGTTGTTAATCCCACGGCCGACCCCCTCTCCCCCCCCCCCCCCCCCGCCACATGAAACACTGCACATGTGACTCAGACCATGAATACGTTTACACAGTAGCTGTTTTTGAAGCAGCGTTCAAAGCCAAAGTTAAGTCCATAGGCAAGGGAGACATTAAAATCATTATCAATGGTGGATCAATGATACATCAAATTCAGATGGCATCTAACTGGGGGATTCCATAATGTTTACTCAATCGTCATGGCTCCAGCACAGATTGCAGCATTTCATATAGGTTTTTTTTCTAAGAGGGCGGGGGGAGGTTCAAGAATGGAGGGGAGGATTAATTGTTACACTTAAAATTTCAAACTAATTAAAAGTTGCCATGAAGTGTCAGAGCCGACTACAAGTACTACTAAAGAGCATGCTCCAGATTAAAATATGTTTGTGAGTGACATTTTCCTGAAAGAAGTGTAACGGATAAAATTATGAAGAGTTTCGCAAGAGATTGTTCCCTAGAACTGCTACTACTCTTGAAATTGATAGCTCATTTCTGAGTGACCAGAGATTTGTAAGCCCCTACAAAAAGAAACGATGCACTAATATCTGCAGAGTAAGGAGGGGAAAAAAAAAAAAAAAAAAAAAAAAAAATCCTTTTTTTGATAAATTTGAAAACATGCTGTTATTAAACGCCTACAGTGGAATTTTTATATTCAGGTCCAGATCTTACTGACACTTCAATTTTCACAAATGAAAATGATAAAGAGAAGGATCAGAAATTAAGTCCAATAAAAATTTGCACATATCATGAGAATCTCTATGAGGGTCAAGACCTTAGAGGTTTACTTTAACAATTTTTTTTTGTTGACATTTTCAATGAAAAAAACAAAACAAAAAAACACAGCAAAATTAACTCCATTTAATATATTTAGTGAATTTATTGAATTGTTTGGGGGGGGGGGGGGGGGGGGGGGGGACATCCCAGGACTCCTCCACCACTGTGTAGAACACTGCAGACTGGAGATTAGCTTTAGCCTGTCCACAATACTTAGGAATGTTCAGTGGAGGTCAAGTGACCACAGCTGACATCACATCTAAGTGAATTACGCCTTCAAACAGATCATGTTATGTGTACCAAAATGGTATATAATTATACTTTTATGTGGAGTAAGAAGCTCGGCTCCATGAAGAATGCTTTGTGCACAAGTCCAGAAAATCATGTCTCCAAGTATATGAAAGATATTTCAAGCAGCATTAGTGTTTGCTATTGTTTGGGTTAGTACCTCGTCAGAGCTGATAACAACATCCTCATTCAAGTGCAGTATGGCTGTAGTGTTGATGGGGGTGTGTGGAGGCCACACCCACTGGGTCTTCCTCCCCTCTGCACTCACATCCACAATCGTCACGGGCACACAGAGACTTCCAGTGGATACCTGAGTACAAAATAAGTCATCACAGATGCTCAATAACAACAGAGTACCAGCAAAACACACAACATCAATTATAAGAACATACTATATAATAGTAGGTAAAACATTTTTAGTTCATATAAAGGGATTGGAAATGGAAAGATTACGAAACATCCGCATTTCACTACACTGATTAGTATACATATACCAAGTGGTAGCAGTGAACTAAGTGGTTAAATTGGTATTCTAGTCAGTTAGTGTCCAAGCTTAACAGTCTGTAATTGAGTTTCTAGCATGCAGTAACATAATGAACACTCCTCAACAATTATTTGGACATATCTCTAAGAATCCAAGCTTCTTATGATTGAGCAGTAAGTTGGCTCAGAGAAGAAACCCCCCACCCCCCAAAAAGACAGATTCTTTTGACCCTATTGGGGTGTAGCTACCTAAAGAAAACAAAAACTTCTTTTCATTACTCTACCATGGAACTACCTAAGACAATAGCAGTCACACATTGAATAAAACAGTATAAATATCTTACGGAAAAAGAAGAACAAAACTAAAAAGTACAGATTAGAAGCACAAATCACCCAGGACATAAATGGCAGTAAAGCCGCTTCGAAAATTTCCCAGAATTTTCCGCTGGCTGTTTACAAAGATGATGCTAATTGAAGGGGATCCCAAGTTACACACAGCTTTCCTTGAAATTGGAAACAGTTTAATAATCAAGTGAATCAGTTGCTATGGTGAAGATCTACGATTCTTATCCACCATAAAGCCAAGGCATAGAGAAAATCAGAATGTGACATAACTCCACTGTTTTTTTTTTTTTTTTTTTTTTTTTTTTTTTTTTGGTATTTCCAATCCCGGTTGTGGAGTGTATATGATAAAACATCATCAATTATAAGAATACAATATTGCATAATAACAGACAAAACCAACTGCTATCGTATATTTTCAGTATTTTGTGAGGTTGGGCTATGGATAGTGTATTGAACAAGCACATAACACAACTAACACATAGCATAACCAACACATTAACTATGTACACACCATTACTTGATACAACTATGGACAAGTAACTACATACCTGCACAAACAACTACGCACCTACACAAACAGGAGACATCATATTACACTGCAAGCATGATTAACTAATTGCAATAAGTCCACACCCCAATGTGGTTTTTAATCCAATAAAATACCATCTCCCAGGTTATTCATACTTGTGACTTGCACAGAGAATTTCTCTTAACCTGCAGCACTCCTCAAGGTATGCATGCAGTGAACTTCTTACAGCATCCACAACTCCCAGGAACTTGTACTCTGAGACAGAAATTCTAAGATGATCTATTTTGGTCAGGTATATAAAAGAGCAGGTCTAGCGACAATTGTGGAGGTCGGTTTATAAATTTGGAAATTGAAGTTTAATGTAACAAGAGCACTAACAGATAAAACAGAGATACGATAATACACATTTGGGGGTGCACTAATGCCACACAATAACATAGCCTGCATCATTCAGAAAGTACAGGCAATTTTGTAAAGCAATCTTGTATTCATCAAGCATGAGCTAGTCCGTCTATTCAGTGGCAATGTTATGGGAGCATATACTGCATTCTACCAATAGCCCCATAATAAGGCCAAATACTCTCTATGTATACCTGTGCAGGCCTAAATAGAATTATTGGTTCCAACTGGTTCAAAATGGGAGGGCTGAATGCACGCATATAATCCAGGAATGAGGCAAGTAATCCACATCGTCATATCACCACGACAACAAATGTCCAAAACACGACTTCTGGTGTTGTTATAGCAATAGTCAATACAGGCACATGACTGTAGTAACCATGGTGATAATTTGCTCACCTTGGGTGCACCCTGCCCTGTCCACAGCACGACCACACTGTCCAGGGGAGTGGCTTCAGCCAGTATCTTGATGAGCTTATTCAGAGGAGCAGACTCACGCCGTGCCGGGCGGCTAGCAGTGATCACTGCAGTGAAGAGTGGCGACGTCCTCGACCGAGGAGTAAGAGAGCAGGGTGGGGTCTTGTTGTGTCGGGCTCTGGCTACTGACAGGTCCACTGGCAGAGATCCTGGGAAGTCCTGGGGGTACAAGCTGAAGTTGGGGTGGATGAACAGATGGCCAGGGAGGTCATTCCACAGGGACCGAGGAAGACTATCTATTCTTCCTTGAATAATCTACAGCATGACATTCATTTTATTATATAATGCAAAAAAAGAGAGAAAGAAAATCAGTGAACTTTTTGATTTTAATTTATCAATGCATATAAAAGGGCTGCTGCCCCCCCGCCAAGTCAGAAAGCATACATCATAGGGTAAAGCAACACACATGATATCCTGCACCACACAGGGACGGGTAGGGAGATGGGGGAAGGATCCTTTAGGCATACTGAGTGAGTGTAAGGGATCCAAGGTAAGGCACAAGTTCCATCAGATTACAGGGAAACTGAGTGACAATGATGTCAATGTGAGTGTTTTCTACAGGACCCAGGGAATAGGTGTGAGTGCTTCATACAGGACTCAGGGAATAGGTGTATGTATACAATGCTCTGTTGCATGCATGTACCTGGATTGTGGTGGTAATAATTTTGCTGATGGTGCTGAAATATGTGCTCCACACAAATCTCGCATGCAGCCGCAGACTTAGCAGTTTGGAGGGCGGGATTCTCCTTAACAGGTAAGGAATCTGCAGCAACTGACGCTCATCTATGATGACAGCACTGCGCTGCCAGTCAAGCACCTCGGAAAACGGCAGCACATACCTATGTAAGAAAAGATGTCCTCTACATTAGTCCAGAATGTGAACATACAAGTTCTCCTTTACACACACACACACACACACACACACACACACACACACACACACACACACACACACACACACACACACACACACACACAAAGAACATACAATCAGACAGTAAACAAGTGAAGGCGTCATTTACTGCTTATCTGGTGTCACAAACTCAAAATGATGTTGCTCCACACCATAGTGCTGATATGGGATTAGGATGATTTCATTACCACATGCACCATATCAGCTAGTGGTAGGTTAAATATTAAAAAAAAAATTTCTTGAATAAAAAAATTCATATGCACGACACGAATATTATTCTTCAATGAGATAAAAATTGGCTCAGTTACTTAACTCTGAAAATTAGGAGTATCTGAATTGGTAAATTCAATGCCTAATGCTGCTTACATTTCATCTTTATTTTTTTGTAGTACATGGCCTATACTATGAAAAGTGGTATTTACTAGTTTGAGATGATGGTCAAATCAACTTTTTATATTAAACCTTACAAAAATATACCATGACATTCTTTATCATATTTTAGCCTAGGAAAATCTTACGCCAAATGACTTGTACTTTTACAGGGTAGAAGTTAGTTTAAAACACCGCCAGTTTGGAGAGCTAGAGCGTAACTTCCCACTACTCCAACCTACATCATATCATTGCCAAATGACGTACCAGAATTTGAAGAACTTAGAAGGGGAAAATTTTACTTTTATCAAAGTTTCTTCTTTTTATCCGTGAGCCATTGTCTTCGTAGTCTTAAATTTACTTTGCTTTGTTGCTGGTCAAACTTACTATTTCCAATGGGAAGGTCTCTGGCTCAATTCCTGGTCACAGTTGATTTCCCCCTCTTTAATTCCCCCCCCCCCCCAAAGTGAAAATTCAGTGCACTTGGAAGTCAACACTACGTCATTATTAAGTCAAAGTATTAAATCATAAGCGAGCAGGGTTTTTGGCTGGAAATTTCCAATCCTGTTTTCCTTTAAACAAAAATCCCAGGTAGATTTTTGTCAAAGCACATCCGCTGAACCCTGGACACACAAGCTGATAGAATTTCCATCCAGTTAAGTATGCTTCATTTTTGTCTGTTAATATGGCAACCATGTATTGTCATCCATGTATAGTCTATAACAGCCCTTGGCAAACAGTGTGTCTATAAGTGTCTCCAAATAAAAATATTTGAACTATTGCAATTCCAATGAGTGCAGTTGTGCCAAGCAGAGCTAAGTGAACCTAAGAACCTTGCCAAGCCAAACATCCTGGTCAAGCCCGTAGTTACACTTTCTGGAAATGCACATGTAATTCTACTTATGACACACCAAATTTGGCTGATAAGAATGCATATTAACTGCAGCAGCTCTACATGCCAAACTTTTGTCCTCACATGTGTGCAATATTGGTTAGTGTTTTAAAACCTGCAATCTGTGAAATCTGTCCATTTTCCCGCAATTTCTTTATCAAATGCTTTAGGATAAGCCGCTCCATATTTAGTGATTTTTCTCTTTGCTCTATCTTCATGTCACTGATTAGAAATGGAAGTTATTTTAATGGCTCATGATTATGTCAATCCTTTCCATTCCTCAAGTAGAACTCTACATGTGTCACACCTGCATTCTGGCCTGAGCATTTTTCTCTCCTTAAACACTTGCAGTTATCTTTCTCTCATAGATTATCAGCAGTGATCACGGATAGGTTTCCCTCCAGCTGCCAGCCAATTAGGTGCTCTTTCCTCACTACATCCATGCAGTGGTGCCAACCCCCCCCCCAAAAAAAAAAAGAAAAAAGAAAAAGAAAAAAGAATGAGAAGTAAGTCTAGTCCTTCAAGATAGGCTCAGGGATAAGGACAACAAGCGAACATTGTGTAAACATGCTCACCCTCTTCTGAATTAGAAAATTAGCTTTGTCCCCACCCACAGTACCAGACCACAGAATAGATAAAGAAAAAAAAAATCATGTCATATCACACATTTGCGCCATTGCTATCTACTGTGAGTCTTGTCCACCTTTGCTTAGTCCAGGATGAAGACATTGACATCTGGGATTGTGTTGCAGAAAACCACACTAGCGATGCCCTTCCTAAATCTTAAGACTATTTGTCTGGCATTCACCAGAAAGCCCCTTATCCAGCAACCACTCTCTATCCCTATGAGATGGCACTTATTATGGAGAAGATAATTCCTGCTATGGAGGTGACAGGCCTGCAAAGAGTCAGATGAACAGTGTCTACTCTCACAGCAGGAGAGAGGGTGGAGTATTGGGGGTCCAGGCTGTGGAGATTGCTAGAGCACCACAGAAGCAGTCAAGTCAGTTTTCAAAGATAATCATTTGTCAGAGATAAATATTTGCAATATGTTAGAATGTTCAAGAACATTGATTGGTTTTGATTTGCGCGAATAGCATTTATCGTTTCAAGAAGAATACCGTTTTATAAAACAAGTAACTTACAAAAATTTCTGTGCTGTAAAAAAAGAAGTTCTGCTGGAAATTTTGTCTGGCAGAAGGAGCTCAGTTGCACTATAATTAAAATCATTCTACACTCTATATCTTTTGATCCCTAACAACACTCACAAGCAGCTTGCTCAGTAATGCAATAATGACTAATACACTTGAACAAGCAATTTGCTCACACACTGCACATAAGATGCACTCACTAAAGAGAAGCTATTCAATTATTCTTAACAAAACCCACACATTTACTAAGTGACACACATTTATCAAGAAGAACAAGACACATACCAGTAGAGCAACATGAACACACCTTATATTCATGCCACATAAAAACACTCTCAAAGAAGCTCAAATACTAAGAGGACACCAGTGAAGCAATAGTTTAGCACACTCGACCAATTACCAGAGGGAACACATTCATGCAAGCACAAATGACACAAACACACAACACACATGAAGACAATTAACAAGTGGGGGGGCGGGGGGCGTTCAAGCTAAAATTGCCTGTAATATATTCACTGACCCGTTGCTGAGGGAGACAGGTATACAAGATGTCTGCAGAGCTTCAAGGAACCTAAAAGATCCCAGTCTCCTGCCACGAGGAATTAAACAGAAGGAGGAATTGTCCAGCAGGTCCAAATAGTTGTAACTGCATAAATGGGGTATTACATAGTATATATGCATATAAAATTTGTACTTGCATGCAATAATTTACCCTTATAATGCTACCCATTGATGGGAGAATCAGAGATGGTCATCATCCTCAAATGAGACATACCCTTACCTGCCAATTTGGAAGATCAAGACACCAGCTCCAATAAATTAGGGTATGCGTTAAATGCATGTATTACATAAGCTATTCATAGAGTGTGGGGACAAGAGTTCCATCAGATCAGTGTCACACTCAACAGCCTCTATTGCCTACACATCAAGTAAAGCACTGTCTATCCACAATAATATACACTTCGTATTCACAAGAATTAGTAACATACCTCTTACGATGTATCACATCCAATCACGACCCACTCATATTATTCCTACATCCCAGTTCATTTAATTATATCTACAATACTTGAAAGGGTCAGCATGTATAACTTTAAGTAACATTCATCTACATTCAACATGGAGTACTTGAACTATCACCTGAACATTCTACACAAGAGTTCTTGCCTGTCATAAAGGGAGTTATCCAAGTTGCATCGAGGGTCAGTGTACTTGAGCCAATCTCTGTTGTGCTTGCAAGTAGTCAGCATGATTATCTCCTTGCCATTGTGGAGGTGATATACAGATGACCGCACCTCACTGCCCTGCCCATACAAATATCGCTTCCCTTTAAATCCCAACAAGTACTTTCTCCTAGCAGGAAAGAGAGTAGGGATTCCCTGCTTTGAGCCCATATTTTCGGGCAGTTGTTGTGTTAACAGTGGCATGCTCACATCAAATCCTTTTCGATAATGACTGATATTGAACGAAGCTCTAGCAAGGATAGCCTGGCCAAAAGAAAAGTCTAAATATTCTGAATAATTTGGCCATGTCCCAGAGTATTGGCTAAAGATGAGATGGTTTCTTCCTCCATTCCAGTATGGTAGAGAATTAAATGGAGGTAGCCCACGCACAAAGTACTTACTATGCGTATCTCTGTCTAAAGTGTCCAATGACGGAACAAAGAGACAAGCTTCTTCAGGATTTGTTGTTATATATGAGCTCTCCCTTATAACCTTGAGGATGGTGGCATACAGAGGTGAACATTGTTGCCCTGGATGAGGAGGGTACACATAAACTTTAAACCCTTGAGGTCCTCTACACCTTGTAACATCAAAACAAGCACCCATTGTGCAGTGTTTATTTTGAACATCACTGTTACTTGTGGCTGCAATCACACTTCTCGGAACTAGATAAGATCTTTTCTTTGAGAAACTAGAAGATGAGTAAAGGTCGAAAGTAAGGAAAGAAAGTCGCACTTCTTGAGAAGAATCTGTTGAAGATAGTTTATAAGTCAACCAGAGTATTAAGGTCAACAACAGCACCAACAGTGGGACGAAGTACGCAGACACCCTCATCACGATTTTGAAGCGCACTGGTAGGAATGCTCATCTTCCCGCGCAGAGGCCTGCCTCAGAAGTCCAGCATGCATTCGGTATTTGGGGTTGGAAAAAAAAAGGAAAAAAAAAAAGATAAGGTGGTGAGGAACTGACCTGCCCAGTTAATTGTCTTAAATATATTAGTCCGTCACACGATAAAAAAAACAACTTAGGGTTAAAGGACAGTTATTCGTATCCATTACCTTTTGTTTTTCTCCAAGGAAAACGATAATTAATTAATTAATAAAGCCAGTTGAAGTGGATGAGGGTTGGGCTGATTGCAGACGCAGTGTAGACCCTTTACCGGTCTCTACAGTACAACTTCCACGCCTGCAAAAATTGCTGGAAGATCTTCGGTCCTTCCGTGCTGAATGTAAAGGGTTGAACTGAGGAATCAGTGGGTTTGAATAAAAGTCAAGGAAGCGCATTTTTTTGTGTGTCTCTGATGAGTCTATTTGTTGTAGCTTTTGAAAGTATTGTTTATCAGTCACCTTGGCAACTGCTCTTGTCACGTTTAGTTCTGTGGTGCAGTATGCAACGTAAGTGAAATATTGCTTGTAGAGATATTTATGTATTGTGATTTTAAACAATTAAAAAATTGTTTTATTTCTTAAATTGCCTTTTTAACCAACCGGTAATAGCCATTTCACTATCCACACCATCCTGTGAAGAAAGAAATGATGTTGCCCGGTCTTAAAAAAAGATATATATATATATATATATACACATACACTTTTGTACTCAGTATTATGCAGGTCAATAGCTATAATGTTTATTTAGATGGAAACCAAATGTATATGATCCATGTTGGACTCCCCAAAAATAAATAAATAGCATTGAGTGACTTAGATTGTATTACAAATTAAGGATTGATTTACCATAGTTTATGGATGATAAGGACAGTTTCTTGGACAAAATTTATACTGAAGCTGTGTGTGATGTTTCTCTGAATGTTAGCCAAATACCAATGCTAAAAGTTACATTTTGACTTTCTACAGAATCTACCAAATTGTTCATGCTCAGATAGGTTTCCCCCCCCCCTCAAAAAGCTCATTAATTCAACCTTGAATTAATTAATCGCAAACATCAGTTTTAATAAATGAAATAATTGTGGCAAACTAACTCAACCAGTTTAAATATTTAAAGTTTGAATTAATTGAATCACAATGCTTTTTTACCCTATTGGTACATAATATCACAGCTACCACTGCTCCCAAGGTCTTCAAATACACTAGCTGTTATGTTCTAGCTCCAGTACCCAGCTATGTAATGAAGCACTGTTTGATTAATTAGTGAAGTGGTGTTAAATATTTTGGTGCATGTGTATAATTTGTTTGATCATCACATTTCATAGTCATTAGATGTTATCAACTAATCTGACCACTGCACCCCCTTCCCAATCTTTAGATTATGGTATAGTGGGACGACTTGGAGAAGGAACATTTTCTGAAGTTTTAAAATGTCAGAATAGCAAAAACGGAAAACTCTATGCCTGCAAAAAAATGAAACAAAAGTATGATAGGTAGGTATGAACAGTATGGTGTATGTACTATATCCTAATGGTTGCATATGAAGTGGTTATATTATGAATGTGGGTGGAAGTTGTATTACTTGGTGAATTGCTATTGTCTACACTTGTGTATTGTAGTATGGAGCAAGTGAACAACCTCCGTGAGGTTCAGGCTCTGCGTAAACTGAATCCTCATCCCAATATCATCGAGCTCATCGACGTTATCTTGTAAGCACCATAGTGATATTTATACCATTGATCATTAACTTCAGATGCATTTTTTAATGCTGAATTTAATTTTTGTTATAAATATATGAACTTACAACACCAAATATAACCTAATTAATTTAAAAAAATCATCATATAATGTGGTTTCACATAAATTGATTACATTTTAGGGGTGTATCCAGAAGTGATGCTTGAGTTTCTGCTTGACTTTATAGTGTATATATGTGTAATCTTTATGATATAATATTGGACACAGTGCAAAATGTTATATCCCTTCCCTGAAAATATCTGAACAGGAATCATGTATATTCCACCATTTGTTACATTGAATTGCATTCATTTTTGTCTACATGTCATATTCTGAATCTACTGCAAGCATAATCTGTTCATTTTTTTAATTAGACAAACAAGTTGAAATGTTCAATTAACGAATTTGTAATGCTAGTTACATACACTTCATTAGTTCATTGGAGTACCTATTATATAGCATGCGTGTTGCCTGCCACAAGCAACTTTCTGGTGATAGGTTTCAATCAACAAAATTGACTCTGTAAATTATTTTAATTGTCCCTTTTAGTATGTGAGGATTTTCTTTTGAATTGCTTGCAGGGATAGACGAAGTAGCACTCTTGTTCTAATATGTGAAATCATGGATATGAATATTTACCAGCTCATCAAGGGTACAGTTATAAAGATCTAGTGTTATATGCTTGTACATAATACAGTGTTGCCATAATTTTTTTTGGGTAATTTCACTCACCTGTGTTATCCAAATTTTCACCAACAAAAAATCCATACCAAATCCACACAATAATTTCATGATAAATAACATACTAAGGTGTGTTCATAGCATTCACACATGTCTTTAAGGGGTAACTGAATTGGAGAAAAAAATTTTTTTTATTCTCTCATCTTGTCCTTAATGCATAACCTGGTATAACAAAATAAGAAATTTTTTGTCCAATATTCATGAAGAAAAGTAGACTTCAAAATTTACTTCTTGTGGGGGTGTAACTTTTCAATGATGTCACTAGGGGACAGTTGTGGCATGAAGTCAATGAAAGTGATTGGCTACTTTAACAAACTTCAACAATTCCTGAGTCAGGAGGCCCAATTTTGCTGGTAAGTCCAGGAGTGATAGTAGCACATAGATAACAAGCGAGGTAGCAACTTAAAAAAAAAAACAACTGCAAAAGAGCAGTGGAGCTACAAATATGAAGGAATTAGTGAAGAGATCCTTCGGTAGAGTGCAATAATTTCTCATAACTTCAGAGCCTAATGACACTGCAGCTTCATCCACCTCTGATTCAGGCACAGTAACTTATGATCAAAGACTTTCTTATTTGTCACAATGAAATCCAGCTATTTAAAAAAAAATTGTTAGCTAGCTTTGGCCACTTTTTGCGTGGAGCTAGATATTTAATAGCTAGCTATATAGCTACTGAAAATGAGGATCGAAAAACTGTGATTTGTCATTTGCTAGCTAGCTAGCTTGCCATGTTTGGTGTGGAGGTAGATATTTAAAAACTAGCTAGCTATATAGCAAACCGTGTAATTGTTAACTTTACACTTGGTTATAACATTTATAGGTAGCTAATATATTAGCTCTAAGGTTTTGTTATTCGGGCAGTTACAAAGCTATAAATATTATGTTATGACCAAGTGTAAAAAAAAAAATAAAAATTGCACACTAAGTTAGCTACCTGAATCAGAGCTGGATGATGCTGAAGAGAAATCAGTGTCACTAGGCTCTGAGGTTATGAGAAATTATTGCACTCTCCAAAGGGACCTCTTCACTTATTCCTTCAAATGGGCTGGGTCTTCAGATTAGCTACTCCAACAGTTGCTATCTCTCTAGGCATTGATATACTGCTACCACTCCTGGACTTACCGGCAGAATTTGGCTTCCTGACTCCAGGAATTGTTGAAGTTTGTTGAAGTAGTGTTTCACTTACATTGGGTTCATGCTGCAGATGTCTCTGTGATGATGTCAATGAAGAGTTACACCCCCCCCCCCCCCCCCCCCCCCACAGGAAATACATTTTTGAAGCTAAATTTTCTTTATGAATATTGATTAAAAAAATTCCAATTTTTTATTTTTTTTAAATTTTTTTAATTTTTTAATTTTTTTAAATATAGGGTATGTATCAAGTGCAACAACATAAGACAATAAAAAACTTATCCTTTTTCCAGTTCAGATACCCTTTAATAGTTCATTGTTGAGATTAAATTCATAGCATTTTTTTAGGAACATTGAATTGCACTGTTAAAAGTGAATTTAATATAGAAGTTCCTAGTCTGTTCCTTTCCTTTGTTTTGTTGAGACCAGTGTGGCAGAATAAACAGTTTGGTATCAGCATTACCATGGGATATAACTAAATGGCTTTTGCGAGTTTCGCCAATGTCGAGTAGTGATACTCAGTTTCCAAACAGTTTTTGATTTGGGAGATTGCATGCCAATATTTATCCACCTCTGTGATGGCTATGAATTTAGAAGGTAATGGTGATATGCAAAAATTCATAAATTCCTCTTGAAGGCTGGGTTTGTCACCAACTTGAACTAACTGAGGAACACACTGCTGCAGCAAGCACCTGACCAGCTACACTGTATTACTGTAAGCCTGGTTGAAGCCATTTGAGATTGGAGAGTAACTTGTGACTCATAGGTAATTGTTTGACAACTCTCTTGGCTGCAGCAATCCACCAAGGTTGGATAGTGTCCTACAAAAGAAATAGTCTGCATGTGGTCTGATATGCATGAAATGTCAAATGATTTTTGTAAAGATAAAAAATCCAAATATTTATTGATAAAATCCATACAGAAACTTTAAGGGTCCAAAATACAAACAGTTTGGATAAAATCCAACACTATGGCAGCACTGATATTATTGTAATGCAATCATTATACCAGCTGTAGTGTTTCCCATTTTCCTTTGGCCTAAACATGTATTGGGTAATCTGAAGTCTCATGAATTAACACAGAGATGTTACATGTATGTGGTCACAAAATAAGTAGTAATTTCAATTATTGAGGACTTGTAATGTTCTTCCATGTGATGCAGCACAAGATCAGTGTGAGCTCATTGTACTTATTTTGTTGTCATGGTAAACCAGTTGTTGTTATTGTAACTCCTGCTTAGATCAACTGTTGTTATTATTGTTATTTCATCTTTGTCATATCTGTAGATCGTAGAAGTTATCTTCCAGAGCAGAAGGTGCGGATGTACATGTATCAGCTCTGCAAGTCTATTTACCACATCCACCGAAATGGCATATTTCACAGAGATGTAAAGCCAGAGAACATTCTTATCAAGGTAAAATAAGAGCAGATATTTGTGGCATACTTGAAATGATTGTACTTTATATGGCAAGAATAGATTTATCCATGTAGTGAACTGATGTATATGATGACACTTGGACAAACACTTAGACCTAGAGACTGAAAACATTAGCAGGTACTCCCATACACAGGGAGATACATAACTGGATCCCATATAAAACTGGATCCCACTTGGCCACACCCTTTCCTCTAAGTGTATCTGGCCAAAATAGATTGTATGAATAATGTATGCATGTTTGTGTATAGCCATTTTCTCACCGAAGAACCATACCAATTGAAACCCATTCTTTATCCATATCCTACATCAAGGATGCTTTTTAGCCATAAAAGTGGGGCTATCTGGCAACACTTCTTCTTGTGAGCAGTTGAGGCTAAAAATGCCTAAAATGTTACTTAGGACTAAAGCTTGGACCTAGAGACATAAAACTTGGCATGCATGCACATCATGACTCTGTGGGAGTGACATGGGCTGGGTCCCACCTGGCCATACCTCATCCTCCATGTGTGTCAGAGTAGAAATGCCAAAAATTATATTTAGGCCAAACCCTTCTGCAGGCATGAGCAGGGTCACACTTAGCCATACTTATTCCTGACTGCATATCAATATTTGGGGCAATGCCAGGTCATAAGCTACATAAGTTTGAGTAAAAACCAAAAAAATAAAAACATTTGAATTTTTGAATGGTTGCTATATTTATCTCTCTCCAAGTTCTACTAGTTACTATAAGTTAAGTTAATTTGGCACTCCTTCAACCTTTTCATTTTATTCTACAAATATTTTCACTTGTACTTTTCTAATTGAAAGTCTGTTGGTAGTCTGAAATTCGAATAATTCTAGTCTTAAAATTCTCTTTCAAGTGGCTACTTCCATAACAACAGAAACTATTTTGAATTCTGAACAGATAATATTAATGAGTACTATATAAGTTAATTTCATTCAACACTATGGTTTGTATATAAGTTAATTTCATTTACCACTACATTTGTGTACTTGTACTATCTACAAACCTACCTACTTGTCAAGCACTTCACCAACTTGTCAAGTACCTCATCATAGTAACCTGGTAACACATTTGTTGTAAACATTTGTGGCTAGGTCTTGACAAGCTGCTGTCTGTAATCTGTGGGGTTGTCCAGATTTTGATAGCAGTTCACTCTCTTTGGTGTTTGAACCAAAGTTAAGAAAGTTAGCACAAGAAGAAAAAAAAAGAAGAAAAAAAAAATTTTTTTTTGAATTTGATTGCTATATTTATCTTTCTTCAAATTGTACTAGTTATTATAAGTAATATTTAATTTAGCACTCCTTTAACCTTGTCATTTTATTCTACAAATATAAGTTAATTTCATTTAACACTAGGTTTGCATATAAGTTAATTTCATTTATCACTTCATTTGTTTACTTGTACTATCTACAAACCCTACCAACTTGTCATGTACCTCATTTGTTGTAAACATTTGTAGCTAAGTCTTGACAAGCTGCTGTCTATAATGTGTGGAGTAGTCCAGTCCAGATTTTGATAACAGTTCACTTTCTTTAGTGTTGCAACCAAAGTTAAGAAAGTTCAGAACAAGAGAATGGTAATAGAGAAAAGGTTTGTGACAAAAGATTGGAACATGAACCAGAAATCAAAGTGAAATAGAAATAGTTCAGTAGTAGCTACCTGGAATGTCTGTACTTTAGTAGAGTGTTCAGGTGATGATCTGATCTGTAGGAAGCAACCAATGGATGTAGCTAAGCATGGTAACCATAGTGACAAGCCTGGGAAGATTGATAGGAAGATCCATTTGTTAATGGGAGAATTGAGGAAGTATGGTGTGTCTGTTGCAGGGATCCAAGAGACAAAGTGGTTTGGAAAGGATATGTGGCCAGTGGGTAGATATACCTTTCTGCACTCTGGGCGTCCTTTGCCAGGGGATCAGGAAAGAGCTAGTAGGAGTGAGGGTGTTGGAATAGTATTGGGCGAAAAGGCTCCAGTGGCATGGAAAGATGCAGGGGAGGTGTGGGAAGCAGTTAGTTCAAGAATAATATCAGCAAAATTGAAGTGGGCATCAGTCACTTGTGTATCAGTAGTGTGTGCTTCTGCACGCACCCACAGCTAAGGAACCTCAAGCATTAAGCTCAAGTTTTATGATGATTATGATAAAAATTTAAAGAACAAAACCGGTACATGTTTAATTCTATAGTTTCTCAATATTTAAACACCTGCCTAGTGTTTGTGCTTCTACTCTTTAAAATTTTCCTTCAGTTTGTTGAGTTAAAATAATATGGCAATTGTGACTGATGTTGGACTGTTTACCATAGATAGTTATTCTCACAATTTTTTTAATAAATGTTGGAAGATAGATTGACAATTTTTTTTTTTTTTTTGATTCAAATGAATAACCTAAAACATATAAATCTATGTAAATAACAGACATTGGAGCGTACTGACTGAACAGGTACACAGATACAGAGGAACAGCATAGCAACATACAAACACACAGAGAAAGAAGACTAACCAATTGACAGACTAGGCATACAGGAATAGAACTTGCTGCATATATATTTCTTTTTTAAAATAAAAAAATTGAAGTGTCTAATATACCAATTAAAGATAGAATGTATTTGTATTAAATATGGGAATAATGTATACAGGAAAACATGTTGAAGCTGGCAGACTTTGGGTCCTGTAAGAGTGTGTTTTCTAAGCATCCATATACAGAGTACATCTCCACACGATGGTACCGTGCCCCTGAATGTCTGCTTACTGATGGCTTCTATGACTGTAAGATGGACATGTGGAGTGTGGGATGCGTCTTCTTTGAGGTCATGACGTTACACCCATTATTTCCTGGCTCGAATGAACTGGATCAAGTGGCCAAGATACACAATGTAGTCGGATCACCACCTTCATCACTTCTACGAAGATTTAAGAAGAAGTTTGTTTTTTGTTTTTGGTGTTAATTATTTACTTTCCTACTCAATAGAGGTGTATGTGTGCATGCGTACATACGCTGTGTGTGTATGTGCATATGCATGTGTATAATTATTGGTGACTGAAGGGAACACTAATTGGGAATTTTAATAGAAACTGAGTATTTTGTGTGTATGCCTGACTAAATGTAGGTAGTAGTTATGTATTGGGCTATTATTTATTAATGGTTTGTTTCCCGTAAATGCTCACATGCCGCAAAGGGTTGGTTGGGTCATGTGACATATAGATAATATGACCCTATGAACAGTGAGCATTGTTTCTAGGAGCTATAGCTATCGGTTTTGCAGCCATGCCGTACCTGGTTTCTGTGCCAAATTTTGTTTAAAATACTGAAATATTATCATGCTGATTTTGGGTAGTTGGTCGGTATAAGCTAAGTATAGTGTACTAATGGAGAGGAAGTGAGTAGGTAGGGTTACAGGAAATGAACAATTAATTCATAATGGCATAGTGTATGTACATACTCACTGAGTTTTCACCCCCTCCCTTCACAAAAAATGAAAAGGACTTATTCTCTTGTTTTAAAATTCATTATAAAACTAGTTCAAGTGGAGTTGGTTATTATGTTAATTGGTAGAGTGTACCTCATACAAAGCAGTGACTCTAACAAGGTGGGTCTGTGTTGTTACTTCCTATCCCATGTATCCTCAGATGACAGGGTTGCTCCAGAGATCTGTGGATCATCCCGGGATGTTCATAGGTACCCCAGACCACTTTGTGAGAGAATTTGCACATGGCAGAATTACTCAGGATATCTGTTAAATATCCACGGATAACTGGAGTAATTATGCCATCTGCAGATAATCTGACAAGGGGATTTAAGGAACATATAGACATCCCAGGACGATCCACGCATGTCTGGAGTGACCTCACTGTCTGTAGATACTCTGACTTAGGGGTTTGGATTTTCAGATATCAAGAGTAACTCTGCTGTCTTGGATACTCTAACACAAAAGTGTGGTTATAAGTGGACATCTGACAGATTACAGATTACAGATTACCAGAGTAACTCACTCATCATCTGCAGATATCATAGGATTGGTAACAGCAACACCGGACATGCTGAGAAGAGACTACAAATGTTCACCAAAGAATATTTTCTAGTTGTTACCAATTTAGTTGCATATAGAATATTAACAAATTCTATTCAAACTCAAAAAATGATAGTGTTTTATTTCAGAATGCGCAATGACCTACTAAATATCTGGCTGGATTTCCTCATTGGATAACCAGTCACTCTCACAATTATATGATACAATACATTCCATTAAAAATGATCAAAACCAAAACCAATTATTGTTCAATATCCATGAATAGGTGGTTCTAATAAATTCAATTATAATTAACACTGTAGCTACTAGAAAACTCTTTTGTAATGGCTGGTATCCTTGACAGAAATTTAAAGTGTAATCATAGATCTGGATAACTCACTCCATTACTTTGGGACGACCTAGCTACAAGATATAGGCACATGGAGTGGGAAAGTTTCATTTATTCATTAACATGTAATGCAATGTACATTTCAATTATTGTTTTTGTTGTTATTGTTGTTGCTATTGTTATGTGTACCTATGTGTAGTCAATCTAGGCATATGGACTTCAACTTTCCTTCCAATCCTGGTCGTGGTATTAAAAGCTTATTCAAACATGGCAGCATAAGTTGTCTGGACCTAATTACCAGACTCTGCACCTACGACCCTGACCTCAGACTCAATGCTAAACAAGCTCTCAGACATCCATATTTTAAGGACCTCAGGTCAGTATTTGAAATGATGTAGCTTCTTGCTCTTATGTATACTTGTGGATACACTTTGTGGGTATGGTACGGTGCAGGGAGGCGGAGAGGAGGAGGAGTGATAAAGGGCCATGTGTTCCTCCTGTGGCTCCTGATATCACAGGGAAGCCATTGCAGCAGATCAAAACCAAAACCATTTATGATGAGAAGCAAACCAAGCTGTCCTTACCACCATTACAGCAAGTGACAAACAAGGTATCACTCAAATATATGTAGTATGTGAAGATATATTAGATATGTAATGCGTCCATTGTGTTTGTAAATAATCCATCCACACCATTTGTCTTACTGTTATTTTTTCATTCCAAGAAAAAAAAATTGAATAAAGGTAATTGAGAAAAACTAGAAGCCATCCAAGGATGGAATCCCACAAGCTATGTTGTATAGTCATACTTTTGCGTTTTGTATAGGATTCATGTGGTTCACTGTTTTACTGATCTCATTTAGGATCTAGAGTGACTTAGCATTCTACATATCATGGTTTGTAGTGTGTAATTCAATTACAATTAAAATTTAATTAGAAAAACTGTTATGTGTACTTCAACTAAGTAGTTGAAGTGGAAGTGGATAGAGAGAAATGTGCACCCACACAAGGTGAAATATACAAAATCTCAGTACACAGCTTGTAAAAAGTGTATACACCCCTGTAATCTTCATATTCTGGCTGTCCAATCTCCTGGCATGGCCTGGAAATATTAAGAGGGGAGAGAATTACTGCTACTGTGGACTACAGTCTTCTATCTTTTCCTTACTAGATAATGTGTATGAACTGCTGTATGTATCTCTGGGCTGCTGAGTTGTTATGAATTTTTTTTTTTGTGTGGTAAATTTCCCCCAGCCCTAGTCTCAGGTTTGGCCATATGTACTTTGAATATGTTCATATATTTATGGCTACTGGCTAGAAATGTAGTATGCTAATGGATAATCCGTTTCTCAGCCAAGAAGGAGGCTGTCCTTTATAAAATGATAATAGCCTGAATTGCTAAACAGATTTTAACGTAGTTACCTTAATTTCACAAACTTAATGAGATCATTGCTAGTCAGGAAAATTAAAAAAAAATCTTAGCTGCACTTAGGGTTAAAATTTTTTGCTGAAAGTTCACTTTCTATGTTGTATTCAGCAAAATGATGTATGTTCTAGGTTGATATATTCTTTGTGTTAGATAACATTACATAAATGAGAATTTGTGTATTGTTATGATATTTTAACATATTTAATTTCCAGCCTGCAGCTGTTGCCAACGGATACAGCAAAAGGTCTCATGACTTTAAAAGCCTGGCCCAGCAGCATGCCCAGCCTGGTGGAGGACTGCCTTCATCTCAATTGACTCAACCTCACCGCTATCCTCGCCACCAACAAATAACCACTACTGGGCCATTAGAGTCCATATTGCCTTCGAATAAACTCACTGCTCATGGAGGTTTCTTGCCTCCCATTCAAGTCTATAATGATCAAGATCATGCCAAGGTTATTACTGTAATAATGCAATGCTATTACCATGACGATGATGATGCCCAAGGCCTATGATCTATGTGTTTGTTCCAATCTGCAGCAATTGTCCTTGCATGGTCCTGTGAGGGACTATAGGCACCATTATTTACCTGGAGGTTCCCACAAGGCAAAACTCCCACCTCATCTGCCACCAATCACTAAGCACAGAACAGGAGAGGGCTAGAGCTGGCTATTATTTTATTCCATGCATGTAACTGTGTATAGTGTTGTTTTATCCCAACATCAAATTGTTCTAATAATGTGATTGTCAGTAATACTTTATTTTTTTTAATTAAAAGGAACAAAAACAGAGTTATTATATTTGGGTGGGTGAAGAAAGTGGTCACATAGTATGAAAACCCTCATTGCAAAAACTTGTGTAATTCCTACCCCCCCCCCCCAAAAACAACAACAACAACAACAAAGAACAACAAAACAAAATACAAGCCAATATCCTGAATTTCAGTGTGTTTTCTGTAAAGGATTCCATTATGTAATGTTCCAATAAGTTATAATTCTATTTTAACCACTTGAATGATACATGTTTATGTCATGTTAAAGAGAGGGTCTTGTGCAAAATATTGAAACTTTTTTTTGTGGCTAAAATAAGTTCTTTGGGCACTCCAAAATCATATAAATTTTTTTTGGAATTTTTTTTAATACCATTTTTCATGAAAAAAAAAAGGCTTTGTTTCACCACAATTTATATCCTGTAAAATTGACATCCTGCCTGCATGGATATTGTATTTCTGTTAGTTCTAATACAAGTTTTGGTGATCTCAGCCTAACCTAATCATTTTCATAGTCGAGGAACATAGGCAAACTCTAGAAGGTGAGGAATCAGAAAAAATAGTTGAACACTACCTATTTGAGCCTCAATGCTAGCAAGTCATTGGTAGGGTCTCTTGGTGCTTGCACCAAGGTGAGGGTGACAATTTGTAGTACTGAATAAGCTGTGCAGATGGCTACTTCTTTTTTTGTATGTGGTGTCAGTGTGAGTGCAACCCCTCCTGTGTTAAAAAAGCCGAATATGTTACTTTGGCCAGACAAATCCTTGGAACTACAGACATAAACTTGGTATGCATACATACTACTGAATAATGGGTATCATGCTGGGTATCAAATGAAAGCTTTCCTTGCATGAAGCAATATGGTACTGGCATCACATTTACAACCTTTTTATTTTAAAATTACAGCTATTTTTATAATGTGGTTATCAGTGTGGTTCATTTAGAAGATAATTAAGGGAGAATGGGATGTTGAATGGTATCAGGGCAAGAGGTTTCAAGGCTAATTGAAACACTTCCAAGCTGAACACCAGCAACTTGACAGGCTTGAATATACATGCCACCATGACCAGCAAGCTAGGGTAAAGATTTCCTTCATGCAATACGTAAGATCAATAGTCAGCATCATTGATGATTTTGGCAAACCGCTTGAAGAAGAAAGCCAATATCTACTTTTCCTAGACACGAAAAATACTGCAACACCTATGGCTCCTGTGGAACATACAGGATGAGTAAGTTAGAGTTTGTGTATTTTGTCAGGAAAAGATTGGTAGAAAGAACAAAGACCATTGATAAGCCTATTCAAAGAAATAAGCTGAAGATCTTTGGTCAGCCTAACTCGAGAGCTGCAAATAAAGGAAACAGGTGATAAAATCACTGAATAATGATGTAGGGCTCTTCTCTCAGCTGTACATCACCTGTCAGAAGAGAGATGGGAACCTAGAAGAGTTCTTACAGCATAAAAACCAAGTGTATCCCCCCCCCTTCACTCTCAGATGGCAGCTGCATCAGGACCAATATTGTAAAAGAATATGCATAGCATGTTTTTGTATCCTATAAGCCTTTCCTCTAGATCTGGTATGGGATTGCTACTATGCAGACTCTGGGAAGGATACAGCCAAAGCAAAGTGTGGGAAAGTGGTGAAAAGGTGGGTAGTAAGTTGTGCACCAATTCCAGGTAACCAGGTCAGTTTTCTTAAAATCGATGCCAACAAGACAGAGCTATTCAGCTACTTCTCTGATGCTCTCTATGGATCATTCAACTATGAAGACAAATGGTTTGTCATCACTGATAGTTATGCATTCCTGAGAAGGCCACTACTGTCAGATTCCTTAGCATTGTCCCCGTGCTGCCATAAAGATGCTGACAGCCGCATGATACAACATACCACTCATGCAGCTCACATTGACTACAACAAGATTTTCATCCTCACCATGGAAACAGATGTTCTTGGATTGTCACTCTAGTGCCCATCCTGGGTGAAAGTGATAGTGTGGGTTTCCTCTGGCATTGGCAAGACTTCAAGTTTTTGGCAGCTCATGAAATGGCAGGGGCTTTGGGCCCAGAGAGAGCAGAGACACTACAGATGTTTCATGCATTGATAGGTCATTATACTGTCTCCTGCATTTCTGGATATGGCAAGAGGTCAGCTTGAGCAGTTCGAAAACCCTTCCTCAGCTAACCCAGACCCTGATTGATCTCCATTGCAGCAACTCACATAAATAAAGAAGCCATGCAAATCATTAAGATTTTATCATCTTGCTCTAGGCAGAACAAGCAGCACAGCAACAGATACTGACAAGGCTTCACCTCAACTGTTTGAAAAGAACAACATTCAGCTTATTCCCCCAACAAGAGGAGCCTTTGAGTAGCATGTCAAAAGGGCTTTCTACCTGGGTGGGCATGTGTTCTTTTTTTTGTTTTTGTTGTTGTTGTAACACAGCTGGTGGACTCAATATTGTATGTATGTGCTTACCCATGAGGCTAATGTACTGCCAAACCCTTGGACCTAGTGACACTGGGCTTACATACATGACATGACCAGGGTAGTAACTTGGACAATGTTATAATCCAATAGCTGGATTCTGAAGGCCTCAGGACAAACAAAAAAAGGGAGATTAAGTGGGTGATTATAGTGTGTCACTACTGGCTGAAAAAATACCAAAAAACAAACCAAAAAAACAACTGGTCAGAGTAATACTAAAATTTCCTTTATCAAAATTCTAAGTGAATGGGCAATAACCTTGTCACCACACCTATGCTCACACCAAATTTTATCTAACTGAGACCTCAGAAAGTTACAGCTATCAGTCCACTGTGAGTGACTGTGTATGTGTGTGGGGAAGGGGGGGGAAAGGGGATTCAAAGAGAGAGAGCAGGACCAATCTGTTTAGGAGCATACATACCTAGTTGCTATCCAAAAGCTAAGGTTGTGATAGCAACACCTGGATTTTCCCCCCAATATAATTTCATTTATGTTGTTATTTTCTAATTTAATAAAGAGATTATATTAAAATGGGCAAACCATATTTCTAAATCACACCTGATATCTGTGCTGAAGTGGCAAAATAGAGGGCTTGGTGAGTAAACAAAGTTTAAAAGCTGTGCAACCTCACTTTATTAACCCCACAAAATTGTATGTATATGCCTACATTAGTGGCTAATTCGCTGCCAATTTCTTGAATGTAGAGACCTCAGACTTAGCTTGCACACACAATTTTACCAGGGTAGTTACTTGGGTAATGTTAAAACTCCAGGATTGGAATGTGGGATCTTCCCCCAAAAAAAAATGAAAAAAAAAAGAAAAGAAAAGAAAGACAGGAGATTAAGTGGGCGTGGTGAATTAATTTCTGACCCAAAAAAAATGGTTAAAAGTACACCAAATGCTAATTATCTCTGTTGAAATTATCTTTAGCAAAATTCTAAGGAAATGAGCATTTAACCTTGCCATCAACTATCTTCATGCCAAATTTCACATACCTTCAACCTTAAGAAGTATCCTTTTAATATTCGAACACATTTAACATTATGGACTAACTAATGAAAGGACAGAAGGACAGAAGGACAGACAGACCTAATGGACATACACATCCCTTTTATATAGGATTAGGGTGGCTTCAAACACTGATAAGCTGGTAGACCCAAACACTGATAGGCTGTGGATCCAAACACTGATTAGTAACCTGGTGGCTTCCAACAGGGATAAGTAATCTCGCTTGTTGGAGATCCAAATAGCAGTCATGCTGAATGGAATGTTATAATAAGAAGTACTGCTGACTTTCTGTAAACAATTTAATTTTCAGCTGCAACCTGATCAAAGTGCCTATCCAGGTGGGTCTGAGATAATTATAATTAATTCACATTGGTTTAATTCGAATTTAGTTTGGACAGAAGAAATTCAAATTCGATTTGAATTATTTTAAATTCCATATGTAGTGTGGATAGACCTTTAGTGTTATGTGGGTTCAGTGAGTCTAATCCCCCAGAAAATATTCTGATATGAAACAAACCAAAAAGCCCTGCACTACCTGTAGTGGAGACTGATTGCTTGAATAGATAGAGAAAGAATCCAAGAAGGCTTCTCAGTTTTCTGAGAGTGTTGAAGCTATGTGTTTAAAAAAAGTGAATTAACTTTATCATATTTTATTAGTTTAAATGGCTACTGGTATAGTGATATGTGATTGCGAATGTCAATAATTTCTGTAGTAGATAAAAGAACTGATGTTCTAAGGTTAGTCCAATATGTGATCCATTCTATGCTAAGTGCCTAGTACATGTTAAAATAGAGTTAGAAAATGTGTGGTTCCATCTGTGTGTGTTCTTGTGTACTGCAGTAATGGATATGCAATTTCTCAAGTACATGAATCCTATCCTAAAAATTGTTCTCCATGGCCTGCTCAGTATAGTGCAGGTATTTAGGTTCTGTGTCCAAGGCTATAATGCCTTTCTGTAACCAGCTGATGGCCGCATTGTTGTCCAATATGGTAAGGTAGAAGGACGTAGCCAGGATTTTTGAGTGGAGGGGGGGGGGGGGGGGGGAAATACTTTTTTTTGGTATGTAGTAATCCAAATTTCATTAATTATTTATGAGACATCTACACTATATACCTTTATTTATTTATTTTAAAAAATCATCTAACATTAATTTGATGACCAAATGAAAGTTTAGTTAAACAGATTTCCAATGATATGCTTCATGACATGTTTAAGTGTATCACATTCCCAAGTTTTTTTCCCAGGTATCATACAAATTAAAACTATTGTTAAAGAATTGTCCATGCATAATGGCCAAACGGTCATACCTAATGTTATAAATTCATATATGTTATATTTATGTAAAAGGAGATGTCTGTCCCCAAGTGAGGCATTGCCATCCACTTAATGTAATAAACTCGTCACAAGAATGAATTATGTGCCTATTTTCCTCAATAGTTTTAGCCGGTGCAGAATTAATACATAAATCTTCATTGTGCTGTGGATTTTCTACAGATTGGATGAAAGCATTTGCATCAGCCATTGCATTAAGATGGTACAGACTAGAGGAATGACCATTTACTATCTCATGTACTTTGACCCATATTCTTAAAGGTGTATACTTACTCCTACCTTTACAAACAAACTACTGAAATACAAAATCCACTATCAACTATATATGTCAACAAAGAATATTTTTTTACAGCCATTTCACTAGAAAACACCTGTTATACAATGTATTCCTCATGAAAAGGAAAAATTTCAGAAGGAACAAAATGATGTTTTAAAAATTTATAGATTTAATCTTTAACCAAAGACATTACCATACTAATTACTTCAGTAATGCTCATATTAGGCTGAATAAAAAAGCCAACATCTTGAATTTCTTGAAATAAACTCTCCATTGCCATCTAGATGGTCCAAACTTGCACAACTAGTAGCAGATCCCAAGTTAAGATTTTCGCAAATGCCATCAGTATTACTAATTATAGGTGTATGTCTTACATCAGCAGCACCATCACCACTGACAATAGAAATGGGCAGTGGACATTGCGGATTCTAGTACTTCGGAAACCACCACTTCTGGAAGTTGCCATTTTCTCTCAGCAAGCCGTGCCTCTATATTAAGTTTAACTAGATGTCCAATGTCAGGACCACCATTACCATCCACTTCATGATGATTTAAACTTCCATATCTAGCAGAAGATCCTATTCTAAGATTATCAATGACACAAATCCCATCAAAGCTACTGAACGTAGCTACATGGCTCACATCACAAAATGCCATAACCACAAGTGGTACACATAGGAAGTGAATGCTCTGGCTTGAAGTACCTGAAAAAACCACCACACCATCTTGCTGAGATATTCAAGTAAAGTGTATGACAACTGACTCAGAGTCACACACTACAGCAGAAGACAGTTAGCTCCAGATAATCTGATACACTTGAAAACTGACCAGTGAGACTCCTGACTGACTAATTGTTGAGCACCTCTGGTAATGGAGAAAGGAAATTTATAATTTTTCTTTTATTAATCCAATATTATTCTTTTTTTTTTCTTTTTTCCTAAATTTAGTTCCCAAAGGGAGGTTTGAATGAACTACCCTAACTCCCTCTAGCTATGGGCCTGTAAGGGATAATGGAAACATAAGCTCAACCAAGCCTTATTGAGAATTATGAGAGAAGCAAACCATTTACTCCTAAAACTCACTCCTAACAACTATGATAACTGATCTAATATTCTAATGACTGTAGTGTCTGCTTATTTAGGGAAATTGTATTTATGATGGTGTTGAAAACAATAATATTAGGCTTTATACAACTATTAAGGCAGTACACTATAAACAGCACAACAAAGAAAGTTAGCTAAATAGTCAGAAACAATAGTTGATGGCACGAGGAATAAGATCACCTGATCACACAGTCCAATGACACAATGAATAAGTGTGATGTAATTTATGTGGATATAATTAATTACATCATTCTTCCCTCCTAAAGGAAACAGTTAATTGCTAGAGTGATGAAGAGGTAAGCCAGGGTCAGGTTCGGTGCTAATCTCATTATCAACTTCAGCTATATTTGTTTGAGAAACATCTGCAGCATCTATACTATCCACTGCCACTGGGGTATGTGGACAAGGGGCCAAATTTAGAAGAAAAACTGTTGACTCTTGACCATCCACGTGTTGCACATGAGCATAAGTTAGATTGACCTCTTTTAGTTCAACTTGATCCACTAGTGGGTCACTCTTATTAGCACAGACAAATGGACAAAGCAGAACAGGTCCTGGGGTCATCGACCATGAGGGAATTGGGTACCATGAGATAAGAAATGCTGGAAACCATAGAATTTCTCAGGTGATGAGGTATTTGTAGTGTAGAGAGAAGAGATCGGATTGAATGAAGCACATCAGGAAGTACAGCTTCCCATTGTGAGTCTGGCAGCTTAGCAGACCTCAGACAGAGTCAGATAGCTTTCCAAATCATCTTATTGTGTTTTTCAACTTGACCATTCCAGGTAATAAGGAGTAGTCTGACTTGTTGCTACCCCATTCTTTGATAGATAATCCTTGATTTTTTGAGACAGAAAAATGAACCATGGTCTGAATGAATATTGCTAGGCAATCTACAGAGGGTGAATATTTGACTAAGACATTGTATTACAGTTGATGAATTGGTGTTTGGACAGACGAAAACGAACAGAAATGTGAATACTTATTAACCACAGTTAGCATATACACATTCCAAGATACTGAGTGCGATGGTCCTTTAAAATTGATACCGAGTCATTTTATTGGTTATGTGGCTTTGATTAGAGTTCCAGGGAAGGAGCGATGAAACTGAGGCTTCAGCTCAGCACATATTCGACAAATAGAACATGTCCTCTTAACATCTTCAGTTGAGAACGATAGATTCTTTGTCCTCACAAAGTGAGATATACCTGGGTGATGCAGGGCTTCATGGATATCATTCAAGTCTGAGATTGGCATGGAAGCCAGGAATGCCTGTGTGAACGAGTTTGGAGCCATATTGTCATTGCCAGGATTATACTTCACAGTATAACAGAGTGATGCTAGCTCATGCCTCCAATCCTGTATCTTGTTATTCTTTATTTTTGAGCACTTCCTGTTGTCCAACATAAAAGCCACCGAGCGCTGATCGGTTATAAAAACAAAGTGCCGACCAGCAAGGAAATGGCCCCATTTGCGACCAGTCTCTATGACTACAGTAGCTTCCTTTTCAACAGATGGGTAGTGCAACTCCCTTGTAATGCCCTGGACATGAATATGATGGGCTGACCACTTTGATTGAGCATTGCAGAAACAGCAACCTTAGAAACATCACACTCAACCACAAAGGGAGAGCTCTCATCCATCGAGTGAAGGGCTGCTTTCTCCAGCTCATTTTTGAGATGAACAAAAGCTGACAAGGCAGAAGTTTCAGTGGGAAAGACGCTGCACTCATAAGGGCTGTACTTTGTCAGAAAAGTTTGGTATCCATTTTGCATAGTAAGTAAACATCCCGACAACTGTACGAAGATAACGAGTATTAGTGGGCAGAGGGAATTCCTGTAGAGGATGTAGTCTCTCCTGATCAGGTTTGATGTTACCATCACCAACGCAATAACTCAGAATATTGATAGAAGTTACGGATTCTACCATCTTGCTCAAGTTGAGAGTTAGGTTTCTCTTTTGGACAGCTTCAAGGAATCTTGAACATTAGTGTCATGGTCTTATTGATCAACTCCTGCAATAGTGAGGTTGTCTAAATAAGGAAAGGTATTGTTGAGTCCTTTCTCTTCAACCATCTTGTCCATGGCTCTTTCAAACACAGCAACAACATCAGTGAGACCAAACAGAATTAGATGGAACTGATAGCGTTTCCCATTTACCTCAAAACAAGTATATATCTTGTTCAACTCTGCAATTAGCACCTGTTGATATGCACTCTTCAGATTGAATGTTGAAAACACTTGTAGCTTGCAAGATGATTGACCATATCATCAATATGAGGAAGCGGATAAGTGTCGAGTTTGGTATACTGATTGATGGCCTGGGAGTAGTCCATACAGATTTTTTTCTTGTGATACTGGAGAGGATCCTTGACAATGACAACTTGAGCTTGCCAAAGTGAAATGCAAGACTCAATGATGCCCTCAGCTAAAAGTAGAGCAACTTCTTGGTATATGAAAACCCATCTTCCTTACTAAAATGTCATGATTTTGTCGCTATGGGCTTACAACCAGGAAGTAGATGTTCAAAAGGTGATAGATTCCCAAGCAATGCTTCAGAAAGAGTACAGATTGATATCAGATTAGATATGATAAACTCAGGTTTAGATCCATCAAATTTGATTGTGACACTCTAGTGTTCCTTCTGGAAATTTTGGTCAAGAATAATGTCACTGCAGAGGTTTTTAGAGAACATCAAGTCATGTAGTACTATGAACTAGACCATTAAGAGTAAGGTTTATAAAACAGTGCCCAAGAACACCAATGTTCAATGTAATAAGAGCCATTGAGATGTTCTGTGATGATGGATGAGTAGAAAGCTTTAATAGTTTAACTATCTGTTCACTGATGAAACTGTCAGACTCCCAGTGTCAATTAGAGCTGAAAATTCCTTCCTACACACAGGAGCAGCTACAGATGCCTGGGAGAGTCCTTTGGGACAAGCAGCAATGAATGAGCAAATTGTGAAGATATGGCAGCTATTCTACTTACACTAGATTTTCTACTTTTCGACTGACATATTCTCAAAATGTCCTTTGATTCCACAATTTTGACAATGTTTATCTTGTGCAGGGCAGAGTCGCCTGTTGTGCATGGCCCCACCACAGAAGAAGCACTTTCTTTTTTTCTTATAGGTAGAGGTAAAGGGGCAGTTAACACCAGTAGTTATATCATCAGGTTCAGGTTCCACAGGGGAAAGGGCACAGGGAGGAGTGCTCATAGCTGCAGCTGTGTTTCTACCTGGAGAGACAAACACTTTTGAATTTTTGGTGCTATGTCCAGTGCGTTGGTTTGGTCAAATGCTGTCTGTAAGTTTAAGCGTTTATTCTCTAGGGGTGAAGTAATTCCATTGATGAATGAGTCACAAATTTTTTTTCCTCACGATATTTTTCAGCACTAACTGGTTTAATAGTGCAATCTTAATTGAGTTTCCCAAATTCCTGCAAAAATTCACTGAGGATTTCACCAGAATGCTGCCTTATAGTGGCTAGAAGATGTCTAGCAAGTTCTCATTTTGAGTCTTAACATACCATCTTGTCAATGCATCAATTTCCATATCAAAACTAGCAGAGCCCTCAATAAACTCAAAGACATCATGAGAAACATGATTGATTAAAGTCCAAAACTTATTTGGGGCATGTTCACCGCATACTTCCATTAAGTTAGTGAAAGTCTGGAGCCAGTGCTTCCACCGTTTAGCTGCTGAAGGAGAGTTTGGGTTTAAATTAAACAAGGCAGGTTTGAGTAAAGTACTGTTGCAAGTTGCTACTCTGTTGGAGCTAGTCCCTTCTGGTACTTTTAGTTGTATAAATTGTTGTAACCAATATTATTAGGCTTTATACAACTATAAAGACAGTACACCATAAACAGCAGAACTAAGATAGTTAGCTAAACTGTCAGAAACAATAGTTGATGACACGAGGCATAATATTACCTGATCACACAGTCCAATGACACAATGAATAATTGTGACTAATTTACGTGGATATAATTAATGATATTAGATGGCAAAATATATCCAAATGATTCATAGACAGAAGTCCATAATTAAATATATCTTTATTCAGCTGTTCTGACCATTTATCAGGAGCTCACTTTATTTTTCAACAATTATGATGAAATAGCCTTAAATGTTCTTTCATTTAAGCTGCAACCCTTCTACAGAATATTTGCAACCTCATATCATTTTCTTTATGCATTCTGGTCAATTTTTGTTAGGTCAACTTTGGCTAGTTGCTATAACTATACTCAAGGTTGGTCAAAAGGCTGATTTAATGCATATAGAGTTGTGTGGTCATCATGCTCACATATGGTGGGTTCCATTTGGAATTCTTAACTAGCTAACAATCTCATCATTTAACGTAAGCTGTGTTTGCTGGGAGGGGGGGGGGGGGGGGGGGGAGGGGGTTGGTGTGATGACTTAATAAAAAAAATAATTTATTTTTTTGATTAATGTAGAAAAATGTTGAAGCTCACTGAAGGATGAACCTTGCCAAAGCGTGAAGCTGATGAAGTGTGAAGCTCACCCTACCGTGAAGCTCACCGGACCATAAAGCCCAGAAGAGTATGAATCCCCCTAAAGCATGAAGCCCCACAGTGCGTGAATCCCACTAGAGCATGAAAGTATGAAGTCCCTCCAGAGCATGAAGCCCCCCAGAGTATGAAGCCCCACTCCACCAGATTATGGAGCCGCCCTGAAACATGAAGCTCCTTGGATCATGAAGAGCCTCCCTGGAGCGTGAAGCTCCCCCAGAGCATGATGCCCTCTAATGTGTGAAGCCCATTGGAGTGTGAAGTTCACATCAAAATTAAGTGTACTGGAGCATGAATCCCCTTCTGAGCATGAAGCCCACTGGAGCATGAAGCTTACTGAAGCATGAAGCCCACCAGAGCATGAAGCCCACCAGAGCATGAAGCCCACTGGTGCATGAAGCCCACCAGAGCATGAAGCCCACTGGAGCATGAAGCTCACTGAGCATGAATCCCATTGGCCGTATGAATCCCACTGGAGCATGAAGCCCACTGGAGCATTAAGCCCACCGAAGCATTAAACCCAACCCACCCACCGGAGCATGAAGCCACCAATTCTGTGTGATTGGTGACATGACCTTGCTATAGGCATACTGGAGAAATTTTTACTCCCTTTTCAACACCTCTCTGCCTGACCCTTCTGACTATGTCTTCAATCAAGAACAAAGACATATATACCTTCAAACTGTAATGAAGTAGATGTGCAGCTTTTCTGTACACCAGTAATAGTAACAAAGGTAAGTTTCTTACCCAATTCCTCAGACACCAACTCACCCTCTGCCAGTACCTTCTATATCTCTCTGCATGACTGTCAAGAAAATAAATATTCATTATTTGGATGAAAGCACTTGTTTTATTCCATTTTATCAAGTTCTTGGATTGTGGCTTCCTCAGGTTGTTTCAGGAAGCTCTCCTCATTCAGCCTTTCAATGGGGCTTGTCTTTCTTTTGATCCAGAAAATCAGCCAAAGTTAGGAAGGGGTTGGAAGGCAAGTCCCTCTAAGTCTTTAAGCTGTTTACTTAATTCCTCCAACACCCCCCCCCCCAGAGTAATCTGTATATCTCCCTGCTTGACTATTTTGATGCCTAATTATCTTTGTCCAAATGCATTCTTTGAAAATCAGGAACTCTGTTCAAAGTTCTTTTCAAGAATGCAGTAGACCTGAAAAAAAGGGAAAATTTTATCTTAAAAAATCCTTTTTTGACAAATGGAGGCTGAAAATTTACTTGCTTAAAATATGTTCATACCTCATTGCAAAAGAGTACAGGGTTGTCTGCAGTTGCTATACTTACTTTATAACTTCCCCTTCTTTTCTTCTGCACAGGGCTACCACACAGCTGCCAAAGTGGTGCTAGAAGCTTCCAAAAAAGTACAAAATTTTTCAATTTAAAAAGTCAGTTTTTATTTCACAATTTTGATCACTGGACGATGCAATTTACTCCTGAAAAGTTTATACTTCATAGCAGATGAGTACAAGCTCTCTGCAGCAGGGCTACTTACCTTTTAACTTTCCTCACCTTTTCTTGTACAAAGAGAGCTACAAAGAGCTACCACTAGAGCTGCCACAAAGCATGCCACACAGATTCCTTATCAGTGCCATCATTTCAATGCAGCTGCTCCAATACACCTGAATTAGCATTTTTAGTGGATTATCTTACTATTTCCAGATTGAATATGTTAAAATAGACTTGGAAACCACCCCTAGAGTGGAGGAAAAAAATTTTTTTAAGAGAAAAAAATTAATTTAAGGGGAAAAAAAGGTTAGGAAAAATAAGCAGAATCACCAGGAATCAAACCTAGGACTTTCAGCTTGGAAGACTCAAGCTTATACCACTTCTACATTTGTTTTCAGGCTTCCTTTATATAAAAAATTACTTCTTTTCCCCATTACTAGTGTTTTACGTTATCCAATTTTTATCATCCCATGTTACTTTGACACACCTCCAAAGTCCCCCCCACCAATTTTAAGCAAATTTTACCAAGTCATCTCAGAGGAAATAGCAGACAAAGTTTGTGACAGATAATAAACTGATTCCTCACTTCGCTTGAAATCTAAAAAGATCAGGCAAGAAAACAAGACAATTATCTATACAGATGAGATATGGGTGAATGCATATTACACACAAGATTGCATATGGGCAGACAGTGGCATCAAGGGAGGATGGAAGGTAGGTGCCATGTGGGAAAGGGTAAAGGTTGATTGTGTTACCTGGCGGAAGTGCAGAAGATCGGTTGCCAGAGATAATTTGATGTTTAGGTCCAAGACAAACAGTGCAGACTACCATGGAGAAATGAACATCAGACACTTAATGGAATGGTTTAAGAAACAGTCACTACCAAGCATACCAGGCAATGCAGTAATAGTTGAATGCTACATACCAAAACAAACAAAACAACAGAGCACCGACAGAAAACAAAAACAGGATATAAGATGCTGGCTGGATGAGCACAACATAGAGTACAATGACAAATACATAAAAAAAAACAATACTGGATAAGGTTACACAACACAGAACAGAAAAGGTATACTAACTGATGCTGCAGTACATGAACATGGACATGTACTAAACAAGTACTAACAGAATTGAGAGATGACTGTACAGAACACCACAAGTACAAAACAAATTGAGTGTTTAGCATCAACAGCAACTTACAGAGCAAGACATGAATTATTACTTTTATATATTGATATGCTTTATATTTATAGGGCCTTCTTTTCTGTCTGGCTGCCCTGAGCTGGTGTCTGACAGGGGTTCTATTTCATCTTCCCTGATCTTCATGAGCTACACAAGTGAAAACCAGACTAACATTGGGGGATACATAATGTTTAGGGTTATGAATTATTATTTATATATGATGATATGATTATAAATTACAGTCTTCTCCCTCTCTGTCAGGCTGCCATACTGTGAACTCTGATTCTGAGCTTGTGTCTAAGAAAATATCCTCTTTTTCCGAGTTGAACAGCCAAACCAGTACCTTTTCTGAGTTGGAATATTAATGTCAGTACTCATACAAGTCTGATAGCCAGAACAGCGCTCCATGGAAAACCAATAATGCCTTGCAAATGAAAAGAGAGAGCATCCCTCTAAAATCCTGGTTACAACTATGGGATGAAAATGACTTCTTCAGTACAGGGAGAATTGAATAATTCAATACATTGATGATGAAAAAAACCTCATGAAATATCTTCCTTCAGATATAGAGAATGACGCCCTCACAAGAAAGGGATAATACTGAGAATTATCTTCCTTAAGTTTTTGGAGAGTTAAACCCATCGACAGAGCAAAGATGGACACATCCATGTGATACAGAGATTACTACACCTCAATGAAGTGAAAATGGGCCACATCAAGAACCTATACCTTCAGCATACAGGCACTTATATAGCTGGAAAGACTGCACTAAGCACTTTCCAAAACATGGATTAACATCAATGCAATTAATATGACAAACACCTTCAATACTCATCTATTATTTTGCTCTATTCTACTGGCCACCCCTCCTCACCTGATCATTTAGATCACATACTTGCCACTCTTTCTATCCTCTTCTCAGTCCTTTACCTTTCCATGCAAGACCGTATTCTTGAAATTCATTTCGATGTCAACTTCTCATTGCTGTCTTCACATTTTGACAAAATTAACTCATTTTCTGATTTCTTTTTTTCTCTCTCAATTAATAGTCCCATCACTAACTCACTTCTCTCACACCGGTTTACCTTCTATTGTAGATGTGTTTGTATCATCCACTCTTTCAAGCAGGTGTGCTCAAGCCAAGCTTATGCTACTCATTGAAATATGTACCATCCTCATTTATTTTCCTCCAGATGTCATCGACCCAGCATTAAATCCTATCCTATCTTCTCATCATAATCATCTCTCCAACATCAAAATTTTAAATTCCCTCTCTCACACCTCTGCTGTACAATTTTCCTTCATTCCCCTAGCCACAGAACTATGGAACTCTCTTCCACACACAGAAATATATTACCTACTTAATGGTAAGGGATTTATATCTGACAAATAAGGCTATTTTTTTAATGGGCGCACTATGTCCTTGGAACAAATTGCAAAAAGCATAGAAATTGCCTTTGTTACTCTTCTTGACCAACTTTTGAAATCAAACACTCATCATTCCCCTTGAGAAGATTGGCATGAACAGCAGACCTTCACTTTCAGCCACTTGGCCTTGAGTGAGAAGCCATTGAAGGGTATAAGAGTACTTGGACTTAGACTCCAGCTGAAACAAAGAAGAATCAATTCCTTGCTGCCTTTTCTGTATTCCAGTCAGAGAACTAGTGGTAGAAGTTACCGTCTCAAAGGGATATTTTTGCACTTGCATTCCATATGGTCAATGAATAATTGTCAGAATGCCATGTACTTGCTTATGGAACATACAGTTAGATTTGCCTAGGGATGGTTAACTTTTTCAGGAATAGTGTCAAAGGAACATCTGGAATAACATGAGTCTGTTGGTCTCATGATGTAAATGTGTACCTAGTGATAAATCTAAATCTGGAAATCCCTTGAGTATTTGTGAAATTATTAATGTTTTCCTAGGGCTAAAGTTAACGAGAACAGACATTAGTAGAATTAGACATCTACGATGTTTAAACACAAATTTTGTTGGAAATACCAATACAAATAAGTATATCCATAACTTTATCTACCATTTACAGGGGGCCTATAGTGTTGTTATGCCCGCCTTGACTCTATGCATGTCTCATGAGCTGTGATGCCTCCTATGGTGAACTCTGTTTGATCTGCAGTGGAGGAGCTAAGCAGCCAGAGGCTTCTATGGAATCTAGTGATCATTTCGTACTTGCATCCAGGTCACCAATGTAGATGGGCTAAATTGATTAGTTTGATATACAACTCATATTTTAATGTTTGATATAGCAGATGACACAGATGACATGCTGAGGAGTGTATTCAATATAAATGTGTACCTATATAGTGATACAAATGGTAAAGGATTTATCAAACTATAGGAAGCCAAAAAAAGTATTCATAACAATTTTAACCTTTTCAACAGATTTTTCTATAAAACCTTAAATTATTGGTACTTAAACTGTTTGTGTCTATTTTCATTTTTTTATTCACTCTTTCATTGCTTTACCAAGAATTTTCAGATGAAAAGGACACTATATAAATTGCATGGAATTCTTGCACTAATAGCTGTTCAAATCCCCTGTGTCTAAGAACAAAAATTTAATGATGTAGGTGTTTTTACTGAAAACTTTGCTGTGCATGTTGTCTTGGAGGATGTGATTGAATAGAAATCAATCAACCAATTTAAAATGAAAGATCACATCACCAAATTCTTTAGCAGTGAAAGATTTAATAATTTTCAACCTCTGCAAAGAAACCATCAAGATCAAACAATTTACCAAGCAGAGAGGTTGAACTTTCCTGCACATGTTCAATGCCAAGATATTTCATAACATGGTGGAATGTGAAAATGTGAAAATATAAAAAAAATGCTTCACTTAGCATGTGTGGGGCTTGAGTATACCCAAGTCATAAAACAATGGCATGAAAGTACTGCTTTGCATAGCTGTATATCATTCATTGATATATCTCTTATCACCTTTAGTCTTTCAATCATATCATTAGGTAGATGGAAGAAGCTCTTTTGTACACCTATTACAATAACAAAGCAAAGCTGCCTACCCAAATTTTTACCCTCCCCCAACCCCCAACTATTCCCTGTATCTCACTGCACAACTCAAAGCAATAAATATTCATAAGTCGAATGAGAGCACTTGTTTTATATGATTTTAGTCAAGTTCTTAAATTTTAGCTCCCTCCAATTGCTTCACGCATCTCTCTTCATTCAGCTTTTTGGTGAGGCTTGTCTTTCTGTCTATCTGAGAAAATCTGTCAAATTTAGGGAAGGGGTGAAACGCAAGTCCCTCAGCTCCAATCTTTTTAGCTGTTACCCAATTCCTCTGCCATCCCCCACAGTATCCTATATGTGCCCCTGCCCTACTGTTTTGAATATTATTTGTTTTCTTCCTCTGAAAGAATCCTTTGAAAATCAGGGGCGCTATTCAAGTTATTTCAGGAATGCCATTGCCCTGAAAAAAGTATTAAAGTTTTCATCTTTAAAAAAAAAACCTTTTAACCAGTGGTGGCTGAAAACAGCCTCTTGCATAAAATGTTTCTTCTTCATTGTAAAAGAGTACAAAGCTCTCTGCAGTTGGTCCACTAACTTTTCAATTTTTCATTTCTTTTCTTGTACACAGAGCTTTCACACAGCTGCCACAGTGATGCCAAGAGTTTCCAAAAAAAATAAAATTACCTAATTTAAAAAAATTGGTTTTTATTTCACCTTTTGATCACTGGAAGCTGCAAAACACTCCTAAAATGTTTGTACCTCATTGCAAATGAGCACAGGCTCTATGTAGCTGGGCTGCTTACTTTTTAACTTTTCCCTCTTTTGTTGTACCAATGATGCCACAGAGTTGCTTCAGAGCATGCCACTACCTTTCAATTCAACTGCTCCAATACACCTGAATTAACATATTTGGTGGTTTATCCCACCACCCCAGAATAAATTCAATTAAAATTAACTATCAAACAACCCCTGATGTTGAGGAAAAAATATTTAAAAACATTTCAAAGGGGGGAAAAAGAGTGAAAGAAAAGTAAGAAGAACCACAAGTAATCAAACCTGGGACTTTCAGCTTGAAAGTCCCAAGCCCCTATTACTTCCCTATTTGTTTTCAGGATTTTTTGTATGGCAAATTTGATTTCTCTTCTCCCTCACCTGTGTTGCCACATTTTCCAATTTTAATCAGTGGAGGTTATATTGACACCCCTCCTAACTATCCAGACCCATTTTTAGTCAAATCCACTCTGTCATCTCAGAGGAGATAGGGCATCAAGTTTTGTGATGGACAGACATCAAATTTGCTAAGTAAATCTGATTCCTTGCTTGAATTGTAATCAGTAACAGAACCTTGACATCTTCAGAGCAAGCATTGTATCAACTCGATGATCAATGAGGAACTATTATGGCAATATTGATAAGTAGTGCTACAATTTGAAGGAGACATTTTTGCAAAGAACGAATAATTCCTGTCTTAGTGGGCATGAAAGTGAAATTATTCCTATCTAAGGGGAATGACCGAAGCCTAGCAAAGAGAGACTATTGTTAGAAGAATTATATATACCTTGATGAATATCTAATGGAACAAAGGAGGGATCAAGATCTATTTTGATAAAAAAAAAGTGTACCGTAGAAAGAATTGATGGTGATGTTTGCTACTATTAATATAGTAATAATTCATGCATATAACATTATAAATTTCAAATGATTGTTCTACTTCTAGATGATATACATAAGAACTAGACTACAATAGTATTTCTGTTGACTACAGTTTTTTTGGATAATGATGGCTATTACAATATCATATCACAATCTTGATATTTATACTAATGTAAGGGCAAGGGCTGGGTAGTTGGTCTATTAAATAAACTTTCCTATTCATGAGTAACCACCAGTAATGTGAAGTTGTAATCTGATCCCATTCCAAAGGATTTTCTACACAAAGTTAATTTTGCAAACCACAAATTCAATATTATAGGGGCATCAAAATATTTCTTTTGTAAATGGGACAATGCCTCACATAACCCTGCCCCTTTAAATAACATCAAACAAATATAGTATAACCCAGGTGATTTCCAAAGGACACTAATTAGAAGAGTTGCATTCATAAGATTTACATTAGGAATGGCCCACAAACCCTACCCTATATAAAACATTGAGCAAACTGAACAAATTAGTAACTACAGTAGGCTTCAGGTCGACCAAAAACACATGTGCAGGGCGAGTTTTTCACTAGTTTGAATAATTTGTAGTGTTAATTTACTGAAGTAGGAATTTGCATCAATCCTAATTATTAACAAGCATTATTTTAAAATAGTTGTAGAAAAAAATGCTCAATAAAGATGGAGTGTATCATGAATTTTTTGATTCTGGATACCATAAGGTACTAAAAACTGGAAGAAAATAGTTGTACCCTATAGCAACATTCAGCCAAATTTAGCCATTTGCTGCCAGACTTGCTAGATTTCAAATTTGTGCACAATGCATTGTCATTCATTATGAGTTATCAAGTGATAATGCTATGTTTAAATGGTTCAACAGTTTGTAAATGTACGTATAATAAGACATTTTTTGTTAGGTAAAATATGAGGAAATCAGCAAACTGTATATAACACCGTCCTAATGACTTTGTTATAAATAGAGACACTATTATACCATAAGAAAGTAACTAGTTTGCTTGAATTTAATATGTACACTGGTATGTAAATAACTATGATTATACTGCATAGAGAAATCAGTCGGTGCCTTTCTTAAAAATGCACCTAGTTTTTTCCACAGCACCACCATGAGTATCTCCTTCGCTCCAAGTCAGTGTTAACTCTGGCCCCAAATGCCCTTTGTGATGGTGAAGAAGCTGTATCATGTCTACATTTGTGGCTGCTTGCTTCATTGGGGAAATCATCACCTTTTCCTAATGGGAACAAGGATAGGAACTGTATGATTGTCACCATATATATATATATGCTACTCAACAATTCAAATTTTCAACCACTATCAAACTTAGTTCAGTACATAATAGCCAACTTACAAAACAATCCTTACCTGCTTTATAAATTAATAAGGGGGGGGGGGGGAGTATGGAGTGTACATATTATTAATCATTTATGAAGTTAGTTAGTGAAAAGTTAGTTTAAGGAGTGAAGTTGTCCTCCTTGAGTCCAAAATTATCCTGGCTAGATAGTGGGCATGAGGTCAAGAGCGATTTGATCTTGTCATCACCCAGGACCTGTAGACCATGGACATCATTTGTGGTTATCATTGGCATCTTTGTATAATATGGTCTGAAGTTTGATCCTTCACCCACACTCACAGATCACTGAAGGGGCCATTCCCCATTTGTGCATGGAAGAGTGGAAACCACATGTTGACTACCTTCACGAGGTGTGGCTCGTAAGTACCTTCAATATCATTTTGAAGGAGAGGGGAAACTAAAGTTGACAAAGAATGAAGATAAAGAAGAAGTGCCCATATGATAATGTATCACTTTTGATAATGTATCACTTTATGAATCCAGCAAATGTCTTGGAAATAATGGACAAGTAAGAAGATGGATATTGATTAATCAAGAACTCCCCAAAGTCAAACACCACCTGCTACAGGCAATTTTGGCTATGGGGAAGATGGAGGGAAAAGGGGGGGAAATGTGCCCAGACCTGGATTTAAAATTGCAATGAAAAAAAAGAAAGTAGGTGTCCCCTATTGTTCTTGTGAGAAAATTTACAAATATGTTAATGTAGGAAGTTATAGTAATAACAAAGATGTAGAGATGAAGAACTGAGAGGCAGCAAGGGCTAGACTATCAAAGAGAAAGTTGGTTTTTGTGAGGACCCTTACCTTATCCTAATTTTAATATTTTGACAAAAGACAATCTGTCTTCTTGTACTACGCTTTACCTAAACTTAAAAAAAAAAAAAAAAAAAAAAAAAAAAAAAAAAAAAAAAAAAAAAAAGTTTACAAAAGAATTTATTATATTGGAGACCAAGAAAGCCCGATATAGAGTCTGAGGCAGAGAAAAAACCTGCAGCAATTGAAATTATGTCCTGGCAAGGGAAGGGAAAGTTAGGGTGAAGAAATTTTTTCAGGAAATAACTGGAGAGCTAAAAGCAGCTGTAGGCATTGGCTTAACTTATAACTTATATGAAGTGATTAGTCAATGTGGTCTTAGCCCACTTGACTGCAAAGACTAGAGTGGGTAGAGTATATGAAAAAAGCAATACCATAAGGACTGTGAGCAGTCCCTTCTGCAGCTGGCTATCCCACTAACAAATCATTTATCTAATTTTGAACCATTTTTTCCCCATCACTATCCTATTCTGTATTGATAGGTTGATATTCCATTATTGTGTATTCAATCACTGTCAGTCTACACTTTGAAAAATTTGGAATGATACTTAAAAAATTGTTTAAGGCTCCTTGATGGTGGAAGCACAGAAAGTTATATGTGAAACAGTAAAAATGAACTTATGAATGATCCTACACTGATAATGTAGATGGGCTGAGGAACCAACTTGGAACTCTTCCAATACTTATTTAACTGAAGTGGTGCAAAGCCTGACAATAATCCCTACATGATGCATTACACAAACTTAGCATGTTTGTCATTACAGGAGGCTAAAGGCTGATGGTAAAACCACCCATAGGGCAGGTTCTCACTAGTTATCTAAGAATTTATTTCATTCAGTAATTTGTAGGCTAATATTCTGTTATTGCATTCAGTTGCTATTGGTCTACCTGTGAATAAATAGAAACATTTGAAAACTCTATCACAACCAATTGTGTTTCAAGTTATTGAATATTTTATGGATATGCTGAGTTAGAAAGTAAAATACTCAAGGCCAAATCATTTTCCTCATAAAAAAAGTGATCCATGCGCTCTAAGAAATATTTGGATAAAACCAATGCTTCCATAACTTTTCATTGCTTCCAGGAAAAATGGATTAGTTTAATTTTTAGTGACTGATGTGTTATGAGTAATATTAGAATACTAAACGTGCCTCCATTTCCTTTCACTGCTTCCTGGATAAACTGATTGTTGACCAAATCTTGTGTGGTGTTGTTCTCTTCTCTCTCACTACAGTAAAAAAAGAACATAAGTTGGAGTGAAAATTTGGCCAGATGTAGTGTTTTAAATTATAGAAATGTGAATATGGAAATAGTGCTAATATGATGTAATATTTTTATGGAATGTGCTGCCACCAAACATCACATGATGAGGAGAAGCTGTTATATAATGGCATAAATAAAAAATATATATAGATTTACATTAAGGATATCAAAAATTGTTTAGTCAATTATAGTAGAGTATTTCCCTTCTTAACATCACTATCTTATTTGTAACTCTTCTCACTTTGTTAAAAACTCACCTCAATCTCTCCTCCTCCACCTGCTTGACTAGTTGATCTCTTTCTTCCACAATCTTGATTTTCTGAACATGTAAATCCTGAAGCTCTGCTTTCTCCCCCTTGGTCAACTCATAGTCATCTACAAACATAAAGTTGGAGTCCACATGTAATCACACCAAATTAATGCATGATAAAATGTTTACACCTTCCATATCTACTTCATTTTAATTCTTAATGCTTAAGTAGTCAGATCATTTCACTACAACTATGAAAAATGAAGTCATTGATTCAGAAGGGAAGCAAAAGATCAAGTTTACTTAGCAAATTTGGTGTCTGTCACAAAACTTAGTCTGCTATTTTGTCTGAAATGACCAGGTGAATTTGGCAAAAAAATAGGTCAGGATACTTTGGAGGGGTGTCAAAGTAAATTCCATTTATCAAAATTGCCAAAAGTGGCAACACTGGTGAGGGAAAACTGAAATGAAATTTTGGATAGAAAAGCCTAAAGACAAATGATGAAGTTGTAAAAGCTTGGGTCTTCCAAGCTGAAGGTCTCAAGTTTGATTCCTGGTGGTTCCTCTTTCTTTCCTTTCAATCTTCCCCCCCCCCCCCCCCCTTATAAAATGAATATATTTCCCATTTCAGGCATGGTTCAAAAGTTAATTTTGATGGCAATAGTGAGATAAGCCACTAAATATATTAATTCAGGTGTATTGGAGCAGCTGCACTGAAAAGGTGGTGCTGATAAGGAATCATTGTGGCAAGCTCAGTGCTCAGTGGCAGCTCCAGTGGCAGCTCTGTGGAACCTCTAAAGGTGGGAATAGTTGAAGGTAAGTTGCCCAGCTTTGGAAAGCCTGCAATCATTTGCAATGAGGTACAAACTTTTCAGGGGTATGTAACAATTTATATTCATGGAAAATATTCCTGAAGGGTCCTATATTATATGAAGAAAAAAAATCTAATGAAAGTTTTCACATAGTAGAATTTTTTTCACATGAATTTGGCTAATCATTTGGTTGGGCAAAAAGTACATTTGCTTGCCAAAATATGTAGATGTGAAAATGTAGAAAATTTGTAAATGAAGTTTGGATGTATTTGGTCTGGTAAAAACCTCATTTGAGATTAATGGTGTTTTTTTTCTCATAGAAATGTAGAGATGTCAGATAAAGAAAGTTTGGTGGTGTAGGTAGATTTTTATTCAATGGAATGTTTGATCACAATTAGTATCAATAAGGTTACAATTTTGTGTTTAACAGTTTATTCATTTACTTAAGGGGACTGTTTTGTTGTTTTTTTTAACAAAGAGCTGCAATGACTTAGAGGAACATGGTAAAATAAGTGCAACACACATATTACTCCTGTAGTCTCTGAAGTTTGCTATCAAGGTAGTATGCAAATTTGTTTAAAATTTAGTTGTTCACAAGTTAGTGTCTGTGTGTTGCACTTTCTTTTGCATGAGTGAGAGGTGAAACTCAACCCACTACTCACCTACAGTTACACCCACTCAGAGTTTAAAGGCAAATCTTAGCCCTAGCCCTATCATGTGCCCTAGTTAAAATTTCAACCTCCTTAGGTTCAATCCATTGTATTCTTACTCTGCTCAGAAAATATGGTCTCCATTTATTGATAACTATGGGAGAAGTCCACGGACTAACAAAACAAACAAACCAACAAACAGAATAAGCTCTATTATAATATAGATTATGTTTGGTCAACTGCTTATCACCTGCATATATAATTGTAAGATGTCCTATTTCAATGTTCAATTTATAAGAAATCATAACTGAACTCTCAGTTTAATGGCTGCAATAAACATTAAATGAGAATAGATGAAACTATTCTGAATGTATGAAAACCGAAATGGTAGTGCTAGGCATATGGATAGTTCAAGATTAAAAATAAATAAATGAATAAAATAAGAAAATAAAAAAGTATATATATATATATATAAATCTGCACGTGATTACCTGGGTAATTGCAGAGAACACAAATCCTCTTGTCTATTTCAAATTGGTTTTTCTCGAGCTCAAGTTGCATAACGAATAGCTTCAGTTTTGTAGACCTTCTTGTCAGGCGATTCTTCTGGGTAACTATACTGAGCAAAGTTTTTTTCAGAGGGAGTTCATGTCGTGCTGCAGAAACAATTTTTAATCCAAATTGAAAAAAAAACATCATCTTTAGCAAATCCATAATTTGCCATACATGATCTGTCATTATTAAGTATAGCTTTTTAAAGTTAAAAACTCCTTTCCTCACTAATTCTTATGATAAATTTTGCACCTTTTGATTAAAATTAAAGTACTTTTAGTCTACCAAATTATTTCATCCTTTTCATTCACCACAATTCCCTCTATTGCATTAACTACACCAACCGAATCAGCCCCTCCTCCCCAACTTACTATCTTCAACATTTCCAAGTTCTTCTTTAATCTGTATACCAATAACTTCCAATCCTTCAGACTCTCTTCCCAAATCTGTGATCAATCTCTGTGTTGAATTGATGGTTTGGAGCCTCTCTCGTTGCTTCCTTTCCTCCTGCACAAACCATATGCAGACAGTTGCATAAGCATGGTAAGAATAAGAAATACTACAGACATTAAATAATTATTGTTTCCAAATGTGTCAACCATGCTACAACTAAAACAAAAGAAATACTAAATGTACCAACAAATAATACTAGTGCACCATTGATAACTTGATAATTATATCTAACACAATATTAGCATCAATTAATCAACATATAAAAGGTATATATTCAACAATACGTGGTTGGCAATATCACTGGTGTCGTAAGTGCTTATGATCACTCTGGAGTTACTGCATTCACCATGTTCAGTTTTTCCTAGAAGTTGCGGAATTATCATAAAAAGATTGAATGTGTGTTTAGAATAAAGAATGTGTACAAAGAGGGTGAAGAATAATATACATGATTAGTGAATTATACCATATGCTTGACTGAAATATTGACAAGAATTTGTCTAAACATAATGAATTATCTAAGAAAGTAAAAATAAACCTGCTAATATTGAACAGTGCAATTAGATAAAACTGCAATACAGTCAATATAAATTGTTAGAGCTTCACCACATTATGCATATTTTGTAGCAGAAAAGATCTTCCTGTATGTTTGCTCTACCAAAACATATAAACACTGTTGAGAGATAATTAATGTAGCCTTAAGTGTTAAAAAAAGATTATAATAGATGACTCACCTAAACTAATCATAGAATTTGAGCTTCCTAACATAGATGACATAGACGATATCCATATTTATAAATTTAATAACCAAATTTTCATTTAGAAAACAGAGAGGTTAATAGAGAAGCACTGCTTCAATTATATATATATATATATATAGAGAGAGAGAGAGAGAGAGAGAGAGAGAGAGAGAGAGAGAGAGAAATGTCTGTATTTTAATATTAATTCAGATTCTGGTTTTAATAGTGTATCAGATCAGCTAGGACAGATGAAACAAAAGCAGTACAGAGTATAGGGACAGACTCCTGATGAATTTATAATGAGCTAGGAGAGGTTTGACTGTTTGCACCAAAATGTGGACACAAAAAAAGTATATATACATATATATGCACATATATATATACATACATATATATACACACACGTAGATATAGTCACTCACAATTTTTTGAACATCAAATAAATTTGAAATATTGGAATATGCTACTTACCTTTCAGCATTTTCTGTTCATCTCTCATATGTCTGGATGGTGGCAATGAAACTGACCTATTCAAGGTTTTCGTTTTGTGCAGCTTTTTAATCTAGCAGAAGGAACACCAAAATGTGATAAGTTTACCTGTATACAGCACATTTAAACCTACTCTACAAAATTGACACATTCTTTGGTTCTCCCTTACATACCTGTTCTCCCTTAGTCTTTATTTCAGTTGTTTTTGCAGTGGCTTCACCAGCCATTTTAGATTGCTTCTCTGCAAGATTGGTAGTCGACATACCAATATATGTTGCACCTAGTTTATCTCTAGAAAAAAAAATGATGTTAAACATAAACTCTTTCTTAAATCTATTGTTTACAATATTAATTGTGTCCAACTAAGGAAGAAAGAAGCCAGGAAACCCCTCCACCCAATAAAACACTTTTGCCCTTTCCATTATTTAATATGATTATTACCATGGATACTTGATATATATACACTTTACAACTTATATGGTGTTAATGGTGTCAATAAGTTGCATTAACACAAATTATCACCAAAAAGGTTGAGAAGTTGTCTTTCATAATCGTATTGTTTACAATATATATTGTGACAGAACTATGGAAGTGAGAAAGCAGGAAGTCCATCTCCCCATGAAGAAAAGAATTCAAGGTTCCATTGGAACTGGTGTGAGGTAATTATGCTGCATACAGAATGATCCTTGCTCTAGAGTAAAATTTGGCCAGTGTGGTAGCATGGACAGAGTTTTGAGCACTTTACGTATTCTTCTTTTATCTCATAATGTTACCTGATTTCCTCCAAAACTATCTACCTCCTCACCTTCTGAATCTGAAGCAAGCATAGAGGCTGGCATTCTTCATCAGAGGTAGGCTGCCTTTATTATGCTAAACACTGAAGAGCTGGCGTAGATCATAAAAATGGGAGAACCAACCAACTTTACTACAGGCACCTTAATGAACTGTTGTGCCCCATAAATAGGGGTAAACTGATACCTCAATAGTTGGCTAATGATGCTCTACAATATCAAACATTAACTCTTTTATCCTTATGAATATGGGCTCAATATCTGCCACATACTCTAAATTAGGGCCACATGTCAAATACCTTCAGTATGGCTTGTAAATACCTTTAATGCCATTTTGATGGAGAGGGAAACAAAGTCGACCAAGAGTTAACAAAATGAAGAAAGGAAGGGGAGAAAAGAAAGGAAAAAGTAGAGAACTTTATCTATTTTGGCTGGAGTTTTGCAGGATTTGCTGGAATGCAGGAAAACATCTTTCTTGGGTGCTTAGAGGAGTACTAGCAACCTGCTGTGTTCCAACTGAATATTTAAGGGATCACTGGTAGCAAGATTTGTGTGGTTGAGTGCCTAGCCAATAAGCTCATCATTCTCCTCAAGGAGACCCATTGCACTAGTGTGTATCAATTAGTAATTCCATACTTTACACTACCTGGATTAATCCAGAGCAAGAAGCTTTGTTTATCCACATTTCTCCATGAGAGCTTTTCCTGGATACTAGCCGGTTAGTTTCCCAAAGATTTTGAGATAGTATGCACAGGTCCCTTACATCCCACTGACACTTTTAGTCACTGTGTGGAAAATTTATTTTATGTGTACCCCGTATGAGGCAGATTGCCACATAGGTATGGTGTGCCAGTGCAGATGTTCTTCGAACAACTGCCTTGGCCCTATTGTACTCAACAGCAGAATACTGTCCATCTCTCTGGTGTTACAATGTACACATTGAAATTTTAAATATAGCAATTAATGACACCCTTAGCATAGTGATTGGATGCCTGCATCTCACATGATTGGACAATCTTTCCATCCTTACAGGTATTCAACCCGCTGAGCTTTGCAAAAGGCAGGTCATGCTATCCCTTAGTTACTAGACTCTGGTACGAGGCCACATGCTTTACCACTAGCTATCTTATCCAGCTAAGCAGCCTTGGCAATTGATGTCACAGCACCCATTTGTGCTAGCTGCAAAACAGTTCCTCATGAAACCCAAGTGCAAAACATCAATTTGGTATGTTGGGCGGATCATATTTGGAGTGCAGAATGTTGTAACAGTGGTCCCAGACTGCTCTCTTCATTACTGATGCTAGACCTCACCCACTGTGATTGGCTCTGCCAAGACCTGCATGGATGAGGCTAAACCACATTCAAAGCAGTATTGGGTGTTTCCTTCCATCCATGCACATATAGGGAATGGCCTCTTTGGCGATCTGTAAATGTGGCTTCGACAATTAAACTGCAGACCACATTATACAAAGATGCTAACATTCATCATCAAAGGTATATATGATCTGCAGGTCCTGGGTGATGACAACATCCAATGGATTTCAACCTCATGCCCCAGCATCTAACCCAGGTAGTTTTGGATCTGAGGATACATCCTGTATATTCTGCTCAAATGGCAAGGTCTTCAAAACATCAGTAACTCTGTGTAGCCTATCATTGCCTCTTTGATAATGCCAGTTTGATTCCAAGATAAGGAAGTACAATGCAGTATTTTTTTTAACATCAATTTTTTATAATAATGTAGTGTGATTAGTTAATTATTCATGAGTTGATACTTAGCACCCACATTCAATATGCAGGAACAGGTGTACCATCAACTAGGCAAGCTGCAACCATTGGTGTCGACCAGAGTTCAAGTGTGCCCTCAAATATGAACCATCCAAAGATTTTGATATGGTGATTTGCTCATATCAGGTTCCTGTCTGACAACACCTGGGTCCTTACAATGCTATTCAGTTTTTGAAATAGCTACTATTGTATCTGACAGACAGCCCTCTAGACAATCGCAGGGACACAGAAAAGTATTGATGCCCTCCAATATTTGTCCTCTTTTCCACATTGAGAATGACTAACACTGCACAATTCCTCTTCCTTGAGAGGTATGCTCACTAGATGTGGGAACATGTTCCAGCAGTGGATTGTTGTCCTGAACACCAGATAATCTACAATTGTGTCACATACATAAAGATTATGTGACTAACATGCCGATTGTGTGAATTTAGTAGACACTTAAAGGTCAGCAAATCTTATCTAGTACTCAATAGAAGTGAGAGCTATTAGATATATATATTTTTTTAGGGCATTCAGAAGAAGAGAGAACTTTATTGAAATCAATTAGCTGCATGGACAAGTGACAATGCTGCTATGAAAGATTGGCTCATGGAAAGTAAACATCTATCCTATGATTATAAATAATTTGATAATTAAAATTGATTGATAAAACAGTCGTGAAAAATCTTCACTGAATTGGTAGATGGCTGCCTTTTGGTTTACTGCTATTGCTGAAGACTGGAATGATGTTAATTGCAAGGAACATTTGATCTTTATCAGATGTGGGCAATGAATACATCATTTATACAACTAATAGTATTGGTGGCCTTCAAAGATATTCTTAGGATATCTCATTTCCCTTATTACATGTACTCCATAAATAACTTTCTCTAGCTTAAAGAATATTGACATATTACATTCTTATGAAGTTAAGGAAGCCCCAAAGGTGCTGACAAATCAGAGTGTGACTATGGTTTAAATTTGTGCACTATTTGTGGGTACAACAAAGAAAAATAAATTGCATCGAAATAGTAGCTCACTATGAAGGAAGCTTCACAGGAAGCAAAAAATTGGTATAGATTTTCTCCTTGGCTTGCTGAGTGAACCCTCCAAGTTTAGTTTCCATAGCGTGCACCTCTTTCCCACAAAAGAGGTAAAATATATTTTTATACCAAAAAAGCCTAAAAAATGTGTTTCCAATCTGAAGGTTGCTTGTTCTATCTTTTAATTTTTTTTTACCTTTTTCTTTTCATCATTTCTCCTTTTTCTTCTATCATTTTTCCTTCCATCTTTTTTTTTAAATTTTTTTCTTTCCATCTTTTTTTCCCCTATCCTTTTTTTCTATCATTTTTGGGTAATTTGCAATTTGAAGGTAACTTTTCTGAAATTCACTGTGAGGAAACTGACAAAATGATGATTTCAAAGCGAAAACTGAGGTTGAAATGTTTTCTCCTTTCATGCCCTGCCCAATAGTTGCAGTAGGTGGTGGAGATTTGTAATTTGAAGCAAATATTTCTCTAGTTTGTTAAGAAGAAAGTTTCAATTATGGTAAGCATATATTTCTATATCTTGACTTAATATGCAATCATATAATCCTTTCCATCTCTCCTTAGTAGGCCAATTCATCGAGTTGGTAATTTTTCTTTAAAGCTCCAAAATAATGGTTTTTTCAGATTCATGAACCTAAGGGATTGTATACAAATTGCGTTCATTTTGCTTATTTTTGTCACCAAGAAATGTTTTTCTATCAGCATCACACATTCTCTGTCACAACTCTGTAGCCATAGGTACTAAGCCAAGAAGTTAGAATTTTGTTTTGTTCTGTAATCACATAGAAATGCAATTAGTGCGATAAAGTGGCATTTATCATTTCACAGAGTGAAGCATCATTACAATTATCGATCAATGGAATACACATTTGTCATGTTGACTAATTGATTTACTTGCATCCATCAGGTTTGCTAAGAGAATTTGGTGCCCGTCTGTTACAAAACCTGGTCTGTATCTCCTATGAGATGTCTGTATGTATTTGGTAAAAAAACTAGTGGGGATACTTGGAAGGGGCATCAAATTGACCTCACTGATTAAATTTTGAAAAGATTGCAACACTTTTGAGGAAAAGGAGAAATCAAATTTTCCAAACAAAAGAAACCTGAAAATAAATGGTAAAGTGGAAAAGGCTTGGGTGTCACTGTATGCACTAGGACACTAATCTACGAGCAGCAATCTCGATTGAAGCTTGAGTTGTAGTGACAATTGGACGCTGACTACAAATGTAGAGTATATGACATAATCAGAACAGTTTGGGATTGGGAAATCAACTGTGGGTGAAATTGTTATTGAAACATGCTACGCAATAGCCACTCACCTGCTTCCCCAATATGTTTACATACCTAAGGGTGAAAAGTTTAAAGAAATAGTGCAAAGTTTTGAGACATATTGGGGTTTTCCACAGGCTGCTGGGGCTATTGATGGCTCACATATACCAATTTGATGTCCAGATGAGAGTGCATCCGATTATTACAATTGTAAAGGATACTATTCAATAATCATGCAAGCCATGGTAGATTTCAGTGGTTTGTTTATGAATGTAGAGAGGGAAAGAGTACAACTCTATTGCCCGACTGGAGGCAGGCAGGTAGGCAGGCAGGCAGGCAGGCAGGCGTGCGTGCATGCGTGCGTGTGTGCATACATGCGTGTGTGCATACATGCGTGTGTGCATACGTATATATGTACATATGAATGTATGTATGTATGTATGTATGTATGTATGTATGTATGTATGTATGTATGTATGTATGTATGTATGTATGTATGTATGTATGTATGTATGTATGTATGTATGTATGTATGTATGTATGTATGTATGTATGTATGTATGTATGTATGTATGTATGTATGTATGTATGTATGTATGTATGTATGTATGTATGTATGTATGTATGTATGTATGTATGTATGTATGTATGTATGTATGTATGTATGTATGTATGTATGTATGTATGTATGTATGTATGTATGTATGTATGTATGTATGTATGTATGTATGTATGTATGTATGTATGTATGTATGTATGTATGTATGTATGTATGTATGTATGTATGTATGTATGTATGTATGTATGTATGTATGAATGCATGCATGCATGCATGCATGTATGTATGTATGTATGCATGCATGCATGCACGTTGAGAAAAAAAACCTATCACCAATTTCAAAGTAAATGGATTCCCTCTATACAATTCTGACTTCGACATAAATAAGTAAATAAAAGAAAAATAGTATAGTTGCGGAAGATGGAGATACAAAACTGCTTCCACCTCCTCCCCCCACCAATCACCTAATGCACTGGACCTACCTTCTTCATTATTTGGCTCATTGCAGCTACAACTCTTTAAAGCAATAGCACACCATAGTTGAAATACAAAAAAGAAAAAAAAATTATACAAATTAAACTTAAATACAGGTAATAGTAATAACAAAATCATAAATTATCACTCCTCCTCCTCTCCGCCTCCCTGCACCGTACCATACCCACAAAGTGTATCCACAAGTATACATAAGAGCAAGAAGCTACATCATTTCAAATACTGACCTGAGGTCCTTAAAATATGGATGTCTGAGAGCTTGTTTAGCATTGAGTCTGAGGTCAGGGTCGTAGGTGCAGAGTCTGGTAATTAGGTCCAGACAACTTATGCTGCCATGTTTGAATAAGCTTTTAATACCACGACCAGGATTGGAAGGAAAGTTGAAGTCCATATGCCTAGATTGACTACACATAGGTACACATAACAATAGCAACAACAATAACAACAAAAACAATAATTGAAATGTACATTGCATTACATGTTAATGAATAAATGAAACTTTCCCACTCCATGTGCCTATATCTTGTAGCTAGGTCGTCCCAAAGTAATGGAGTGAGTTATCCAGATCTATGATTACACTTTAAATTTCTGTCAAGGATACCAGCCATTACAAAAGAGTTTTCTAGTAGCTACAGTGTTAATTATAATTGAATTTATTAGAACCACCTATTCATGGATATTGAACAATAATTGGTTTTGGTTTTGATCATTTTTAATGGAATGTATTGTATCATATAATTGTGAGAGTGACTGGTTATCCAATGAGGAAATCCAGCCAGATATTTAGTAGGTCATTGCGCATTCTGAAATAAAACACTATCATTTTTTGAGTTTGAATAGAATTTGTTAATATTCTATATGCAACTAAATTGGTAACAACTAGAAAATATTCTTTGGTGAACATTTGTAGTCTCTTCTCAGCATGTCCGGTGTTGCTGTTACCAATCCTATGATATCTGCAGATGATGAGTGAGTTACTCTGGTAATCTGTAATCTGTAATCTGTCAGATGTCCACTTATAACCACACTTTTGTGTTAGAGTATCCAAGACAGCAGAGTTACTCTTGATATCTGAAAATCCAAACCCCTAAGTCAGAGTATCTACAGACAGTGAGGTCACTCCAGACATGCGTGGATCGTCCTGGGATGTCTATATGTTCCTTAAATCCCCTTGTCAGATTATCTGCAGATGGCATAATTACTCCAGTTATCCGTGGATATTTAACAGATATCCTGAGTAATTCTGCCATGTGCAAATTCTCTCACAAAGTGGTCTGGGGTACCTATGAACATCCCGGGATGATCCACAGATCTCTGGAGCAACCCTGTCATCTGAGGATACATGGGATAGGAAGTAACAACACAGACCCACCTTGTTAGAGTCACTGCTTTGTATGAGGTACACTCTACCAATTAACATAATAACCAACTCCACTTGAACTAGTTTTATAATGAATTTTAAAACAAGAGAATAAGTCCTTTTCATTTTTTGTGAAGGGAGGGGGTGAAAACTCAGTGAGTATGTACATACACTATGCCATTATGAATTAATTGTTCATTTCCTGTAACCCTACCTACTCACTTCCTCTCCATTAGTACACTATACTTAGCTTATACCGACCAACTACCCAAAATCAGCATGATAATATTTCAGTATTTTAAACAAAATTTGGCACAGAAACCAGGTACGGCATGGCTGCAAAACCGATAGCTATAGCTCCTAGAAACAATGCTCACTGTTCATAGGGTCATATTATCTATATGTCACATGACCCAACCAACCCTTTGCGGCATGTGAGCATTTACGGGAAACAAACCATTAATAAATAATAGCCCAATACATAACTACTACCTACATTTAGTCAGGCATACACACAAAATACTCAGTTTCTATTAAAATTCCCAATTAGTGTTCCCTTCAGTCACCAATAATTATACACATGCATATGCACATACACACACAGCGTATGTACGCATGCACACATACACCTCTATTGAGTAGGAAAGTAAATAATTAACACCAAAAACAAAAAACAAACTTCTTCTTAAATCTTCGTAGAAGTGATGAAGGTGGTGATCCGACTACATTGTGTATCTTGGCCACTTGATCCAGTTCATTCGAGCCAGGAAATAATGGGTGTAACGTCATGACCTCAAAGAAGACGCATCCCACACTCCACATGTCCATCTTACAGTCATAGAAGCCATCAGTAAGCAGACATTCAGGGGCACGGTACCATCGTGTGGAGATGTACTCTGTATATGGATGCTTAGAAAACACACTCTTACAGGACCCAAAGTCTGCCAGCTTCAACATGTTTTCCTGTATACATTATTCCCATATTTAATACAAATACATTCTATCTTTAATTGGTATATTAGACACTTCAATTTTTTTATTTTAAAAAAGAAATATATATGCAGCAAGTTCTATTCCTGTATGCCTAGTCTGTCAATTGGTTAGTCTTCTTTCTCTGTGTGTTTGTATGTTGCTATGCTGTTCCTCTGTATCTGTGTACCTGTTCAGTCAGTACGCTCCAATGTCTGTTATTTACATAGATTTATATGTTTTAGGTTATTCATTTGAATCAAAAAAAAAAAAAAAATTGTCAATCTATCTTCCAACATTTATTAAAAAAATTGTGAGAATAACTATCTATGGTAAACAGTCCAACATCAGTCACAATTGCCATATTATTTTAACTCAACAAACTGAAGGAAAATTTTAAAGAGTAGAAGCACAAACACTAGGCAGGTGTTTAAATATTGAGAAACTATAGAATTAAACATGTACCGGTTTTGTTCTTTAAATTTTTATCATAATCATCATAAAACTTGAGCTTAATGCTTGAGGTTCCTTAGCTGTGGGTGCGTGCAGAAGCACACACTACTGATACACAAGTGACTGATGCCCACTTCAATTTTGCTGATATTATTCTTGAACTAACTGCTTCCCACACCTCCCCTGCATCTTTCCATGCCACTGGAGCCTTTTCGCCCAATACTATTCCAACACCCTCACTCCTACTAGCTCTTTCCTGATCCCCTGGCAAAGGACGCCCAGAGTGCAGAAAGGTATATCTACCCACTGGCCACATATCCTTTCCAAACCACTTTGTCTCTTGGATCCCTGCAACAGACACACCATACTTCCTCAATTCTCCCATTAACAAATGGATCTTCCTATCAATCTTCCCAGGCTTGTCACTATGGTTACCATGCTTAGCTACATCCATTGGTTGCTTCCTACAGATCAGATCATCACCTGAACACTCTACTAAAGTACAGACATTCCAGGTAGCTACTACTGAACTATTTCTATTTCACTTTGATTTCTGGTTCATGTTCCAATCTTTTGTCACAAACCTTTTCTCTATTACCATTCTCTTGTTCTGAACTTTCTTAACTTTGGTTGCAACACTAAAGAAAGTGAACTGTTATCAAAATCTGGACTGGACTACTCCACACATTATAGACAGCAGCTTGTCAAGACTTAGCTACAAATGTTTACAACAAATGAGGTACATGACAAGTTGGTAGGGTTTGTAGATAGTACAAGTAAACAAATGAAGTGATAAATGAAATTAACTTATATGCAAACCTAGTGTTAAATGAAATTAACTTATATTTGTAGAATAAAATGACAAGGTTAAAGGAGTGCTAAATTAAATATTACTTATAATAACTAGTACAATTTGAAGAAAGATAAATATAGCAATCAAATTCAAAAAAAAAATTTTTTTTTCTTCTTTTTTTTTCTTCTTGTGCTAACTTTCTTAACTTTGGTTCAAACACCAAAGAGAGTGAACTGCTATCAAAATCTGGACAACCCCACAGATTACAGACAGCAGCTTGTCAAGACCTAGCCACAAATGTTTACAACAAATGTGTTACCAGGTTACTATGATGAGGTACTTGACAAGTTGGTGAAGTGCTTGACAAGTAGGTAGGTTTGTAGATAGTACAAGTACACAAATGTAGTGGTAAATGAAATTAACTTATATACAAACCATAGTGTTGAATGAAATTAACTTATATAGTACTCATTAATATTATCTGTTCAGAATTCAAAATAGTTTCTGTTGTTATGGAAGTAGCCACTTGAAAGAGAATTTTAAGACTAGAATTATTCGAATTTCAGACTACCAACAGACTTTCAATTAGAAAAGTACAAGTGAAAATATTTGTAGAATAAAATGAAAAGGTTGAAGGAGTGCCAAATTAACTTAACTTATAGTAACTAGTAGAACTTGGAGAGAGATAAATATAGCAACCATTCAAAAATTCAAATGTTTTTATTTTTTTGGTTTTTACTCAAACTTATGTAGCTTATGACCTGGCATTGCCCCAAATATTGATATGCAGTCAGGAATAAGTATGGCTAAGTGTGACCCTGCTCATGCCTGCAGAAGGGTTTGGCCTAAATATAATTTTTGGCATTTCTACTCTGACACACATGGAGGATGAGGTATGGCCAGGTGGGACCCAGCCCATGTCACTCCCACAGAGTCATGATGTGCATGCATGCCAAGTTTTATGTCTCTAGGTCCAAGCTTTAGTCCTAAGTAACATTTTAGGCATTTTTAGCCTCAACTGCTCACAAGAAGAAGTGTTGCCAGATAGCCCCACTTTTATGGCTAAAAAGCATCCTTGATGTAGGATATGGATAAAGAATGGGTTTCAATTGGTATGGTTCTTCGGTGAGAAAATGGCTATACACAAACATGCATACATTATTCATACAATCTATTTTGGCCAGATACACTTAGAGGAAAGGGTGTGGCCAAGTGGGATCCAGTTTTATATGGGATCCAGTTATGTATCTCCCTGTGTATGGGAGTACCTGCTAATGTTTTCAGTCTCTAGGTCTAAGTGTTTGTCCAAGTGTCATCATATACATCAGTTCACTACATGGATAAATCTATTCTTGCCATATAAAGTACAATCATTTCAAGTATGCCACAAATATCTGCTCTTATTTTACCTTGATAAGAATGTTCTCTGGCTTTACATCTCTGTGAAATATGCCATTTCGGTGGATGTGGTAAATAGACTTGCAGAGCTGATACATGTACATCCGCACCTTCTGCTCTGGAAGATAACTTCTACGATCTACAGATATGACAAAGATGAAATAACAATAATAACAACAGTTGATCTAAGCAGGAGTTACAATAACAACAACTGGTTTACCATGACAACAAAATAAGTACAATGAGCTCACACTGATCTTGTGCTGCATCACATGGAAGAACATTACAAGTCCTCAATAATTGAAATTACTACTTATTTTGTGACCACATACATGTAACATCTCTGTGTTAATTCATGAGACTTCAGATTACCCAATACATGTTTAGGCCAAAGGAAAATGGGAAACACTACAGCTGGTATAATGATTGCATTACAATAATATCAGTGCTGCCATAGTGTTGGATTTTATCCAAACTGTTTGTATTTTGGACCCTTAAAGTTTCTGTATGGATTTTATCAATAAATATTTGGATTTTTTATCTTTACAAAAATCATTTGACATTTCATGCATATCAGACCACATGCAGACTATTTCTTTTGTAGGACACTATCCAACCTTGGTGGATTGCTGCAGCCAAGAGAGTTGTCAAACAATTACCTATGAGTCACAAGTTACTCTCCAATCTCAAATGGCTTCAACCAGGCTTACAGTAATACAGTGTAGCTGGTCAGGTGCTTGCTGCAGCAGTGTGTTCCTCAGTTAGTTCAAGTTGGTGACAAACCCAGCCTTCAAGAGGAATTTATGAATTTTTGCATATCACCATTACCTTCTAAATTCATAGCCATCACAGAGGTGGATAAATATTGGCATGCAATCTCCCAAATCAAAAACTGTTTGGAAACTGAGTATCACTACTCGACATTGGCGAAACTCGCAAAAGCCATTTAGTTATATCCCATGGTAATGCTGATACCAAACTGTTTATTCTGCCACACTGGTCTCAACAAAACAAAGGAAAGGAACAGACTAGGAACTTCTATATTAAATTCACTTTTAACAGTGCAATTCAATGTTCCTAAAAAAATGCTATGAATTTAATCTCAACAATGAACTATTAAAGGGTATCTGAACTGGAAAAAGGATAAGTTTTTTATTGTCTTATGTTGTTGCACTTGATACATACCCTATATTTAAAAAAATTAAAAAATTAAAAAAATTTAAAAAAAATAAAAAATTGGAATTTTTTTAATCAATATTCATAAAGAAAATTTAGCTTCAAAAATGTATTTCCTGTGGGGGGGGGGGGGGGGGGGGGGGTGTAACTCTTCATTGACATCATCACAGAGACATCTGCAGCATGAACCCAATGTAAGTGAAACACTACTTCAACAAACTTCAACAATTCCTGGAGTCAGGAAGCCAAATTCTGCCGGTAAGTCCAGGAGTGGTAGCAGTATATCAATGCCTAGAGAGATAGCAACTGTTGGAGTAGCTAATCTGAAGACCCAGCCCATTTGAAGGAATAAGTGAAGAGGTCCCTTTGGAGAGTGCAATAATTTCTCATAACCTCAGAGCCTAGTGACACTGATTTCTCTTCAGCATCATCCAGCTCTGATTCAGGTAGCTAACTTAGTGTGCAATTTTTATTTTTTTTTTTACACTTGGTCATAACATAATATTTATAGCTTTGTAACTGCCCGAATAACAAAACCTTAGAGCTAATATATTAGCTACCTATAAATGTTATAACCAAGTGTAAAGTTAACAATTACACGGTTTGCTATATAGCTAGCTAGTTTTTAAATATCTACCTCCACACCAAACATGGCAAGCTAGCTAGCTAGCAAATGACAAATCACAGTTTTTCGATCCTCATTTTCAGTAGCTATATAGCTAGCTATTAAATATCTAGCTCCACGCAAAAAGTGGCCAAAGCTAGCTAACAATTTTTTTTTAAATAGCTGGATTTCATTGTGACAAATAAGAAAGTCTTTGATCATAAGTTACTGTGCCTGAATCAGAGGTGGATGAAGCTGCAGTGTCATTAGGCTCTGAAGTTATGAGAAATTATTGCACTCTACCGAAGGATCTCTTCACTAATTCCTTCATATTTGTAGCTCCACTGCTCTTTTGCAGTTGTTTTTTTTTTTAAGTTGCTACCTCGCTTGTTATCTATGTGCTACTATCACTCCTGGACTTACCAGCAAAATTGGGCCTCCTGACTCAGGAATTGTTGAAGTTTGTTAAAGTAGCCAATCACTTTCATTGACTTCATGCCACAACTGTCCCCTAGTGACATCATTGAAAAGTTACACCCCCACAAGAAGTAAATTTTGAAGTCTACTTTTCTTCATGAATATTGGACAAAAAATTTCTTATTTTGTTATACCAGGTTATGCATTAAGGACAAGATGAGAGAATAAAAAAAATTTTTTTCTCCAATTCAGTTACCCCTTAAAGACATGTGTGAATGCTATGAACACACCTTAGTATGTTATTTATCATGAAATTATTGTGTGGATTTGGTATGGATTTTTTGTTGGTGAAAATTTGGATAACACAGGTGAGTGAAATTACCCAAAAAAAATTATGGCAACACTGTATTATGTACAAGCATATAACACTAGATCTTTATAACTGTACCCTTGATGAGCTGGTAAATATTCATATCCATGATTTCACATATTAGAACAAGAGTGCTACTTCGTCTATCCCTGCAAGCAATTCAAAAGAAAATCCTCACATACTAAAAGGGACAATTAAAATAATTTACAGAGTCAATTTTGTTGATTGAAACCTATCACCAGAAAGTTGCTTGTGGCAGGCAACACGCATGCTATATAATAGGTACTCCAATGAACTAATGAAGTGTATGTAACTAGCATTACAAATTCGTTAATTGAACATTTCAACTTGTTTGTCTAATTAAAAAAATGAACAGATTATGCTTGCAGTAGATTCAGAATATGACATGTAGACAAAAATGAATGCAATTCAATGTAACAAATGGTGGAATATACATGATTCCTGTTCAGATATTTTCAGGGAAGGGATATAACATTTTGCACTGTGTCCAATATTATATCATAAAGATTACACATATATACACTATAAAGTCAAGCAGAAACTCAAGCATCACTTCTGGATACACCCCTAAAATGTAATCAATTTATGTGAAACCACATTATATGATGATTTTTTTAAATTAATTAGGTTATATTTGGTGTTGTAAGTTCATATATTTATAACAAAAATTAAATTCAGCATTAAAAAATGCATCTGAAGTTAATGATCAATGGTATAAATATCACTATGGTGCTTACAAGATAACGTCGATGAGCTCGATGATATTGGGATGAGGATTCAGTTTACGCAGAGCCTGAACCTCACGGAGGTTGTTCACTTGCTCCATACTACAATACACAAGTGTAGACAATAGCAATTCACCAAGTAATACAACTTCCACCCACATTCATAATATAACCACTTCATATGCAACCATTAGGATATAGTACATACACCATACTGTTCATACCTACCTATCATATTTCGTGCGGGAAGATTCCCGCAACGTCGACCATTTTGTGGACATCGTGCTGGGTATCCGCGCGCTGGAGCGTTTCGGCGGCCACGCCAAGAACATCGCCGGCCACATCGTATTCATCAAACACGGCACCGACGTCCGCCATGAAGGCGTGGAGGGTATCTTGCAGCAATTCCGGGACGCCGGCGCCTCCTGAAAAGAGCAGGGTTCCGGGTTAATCCGTGGGTGGCCTGGTTTCAATGCTATTTTACATAATATACATTATGCGAAGTAACATCCAATCTCTGGAAACGCCGAATCTGGCTTCACCGCCATCCCGACCGACCGCTATTCCGGACAGACAGAGATCCAGTAAGAACCGTCAGCGGCGCAACTCGCGCAACTCGTACCTGTACTTACCGACCTGCCCGGAACCGGAATGATCAAGCGCCCTCTCACCCCTCACTGGGCCCGCCGAATATTGCGCAGATGCCCGGTTTTGCTCTGAGCCTCAATGAATATCCGCGCGATTTCCGGGTATTTGCCCTTGATGCGGGTCTCCAGCATGCTGATGGTGTCCTCCACGTCTCCGGATGAGATGGAATCGGTGAAATCCAGGCTGATGGTCAGTAGCACGTCTTCGGGCCCGAGGTGCATGGTCAGGATTTCGTTGATGCTGATGATGGTACGCTCCTGGGAGAGGATGCGGCGGATACCGGTGCGCACTTCCTTGCTGGCGGCTTCGCCGATGAGCAGGCCCTTGCTCTCGTAGGCCAGTACCGACGCGGTGCAGGCGAGGATCACGCCGATGGCGATGGAGGCCAGCGCGTCATAACTCGGATCCCCGGAATACTGGGCCATCAGCAACCCCACGAAGGCTACGATCAACCCCAGCATGGCGGCGCTGTCTTCGAACAGCACTGTGAACACCGTGGGGTCCTTGCTCAACTGCACCGCTTCGAAATAGCCCTGGGTGTCGCCCTTGCGCCGGCGGAATTCCCGGAAAGCCACCCCCCAGGCAACCGCCTCAAACACCATGGCGGCGCTCAGCACGATGTAGTTCACCATGGGTCGCTGAACCTCCACCGGCGCCATGAGTTTGCTGATGCCCTCGTAGAGGGACACCCCGGAGCCGATGGCGAACACCAAAATGGCCACCACGAAGGTCCAGAAATACAATTCCATGCCGTAACCGAACGGATGCTGCTCGTCCGCCGGTTTGGAAGCACGCCGCATACCCCACAGCAGCAAGCCCTGGTTGCCGGTGTCCACCACCGAGTGAATGGCCTCGCTCAACATCGCGGAACTGCCGGTGATGCCGGCGGCGATGAACTTGGTGAAAGCGATAAGGCCGTTGCCGATCAGGGCCGCCAGCACCACCCACTTGGAGGCAGATTTTTTCAAGGGCGCTCAGCCTCGCCCTGCCCCACACCCACCGCCCCGAAGACCAGGCCCGGCAGCCCCGAAGCCCAGACCCGGCAAAGGGGCTTTTCCCAGGATGAAAGCGCAAACAAAAGCCAGCGGCGCACTGCCGCCAGGGTCGTCGGATGTGTCCATTACGCGCGAGTATGCCACACTCAGGGATGGAACTGCTGCTCGAATCGTTTCTCCCCGATTTCAATATCGGTGGAAGTTTGTGGATCTCGAGTGCCCCGAACCCCCAAAATTACTCAGTGCCGAGGCGCACTGTGCGGGGCAAGGGCGGAGGCGAATCTAAACGGATTGAAAAAATACCGACCAGTCCGGCAGAATGTCTGCCGTTCCCGATCGAGAACTCGCGTTGTGCGTTGTGACTGGGGACTGGGGACTGGGAAATGAACCGTTCGACCACCTGCTGAGGAGAGCGAAACCCGCACTAACCACAGGAATGCGAAGCCCCGGAAGGGCGATTCCCCTCAACCCCTCGGCGACCGATCCCTTTTCCCACCATTTTCAGGGGATTGAATAAGTGCCCGTGGCGTGGGCCACCGGGCGTTCGGGTCCCAACACCTCGCTGTGCAGGGTGGCCTCGCAGACCGCCAGGCGTTTGCCGAGTTTTAGCAGGCTGGCGGTGGCGATGAGGTCTCCCGGCGGTGGCTTGCGCAGAAAATTGATGGACAGGTTGGTGGTCACCGCCAGCTCCACGGGGCCGATGTTGGCCAGGATCGCGGCGTAAAAAGCCGCGTCCGCAAGCCCCATCATGATGGGGCCGGCCACGGTGCCTCCGGGGCGCAGGAACTCATCCCGGTGCACCGCGCGCATCACCGCCCGCTCCGCGCACAGGGACTCCAGTTGCAGGCCGATAAGCCCGGCAAACGGCATGCGTTCGCGGATGATGCGGTTGAATTCGGCGGCGCTGAGGTTGGTTTTGGTCGGGGTCATTGGGGGGCATTATAGCCCGTCGTCATTATGATCTGGCTTCGCCAGGGCATGCTTTTGACTGGATTCGGGTTTTCCCAGCCAGGACGAGGTCGGGCGCTGATAGTGAGAGCGCTGGCATTGAGAACGGTGCGCAGGAATGACGATTCCTGGGATACCATTCCGCAAATAGCGTAAAATCATGCCATCGTCCCGTGCCTGTTGAGCGCCCCCTGCCCTTTCGCCATGCTTTTCCTGACTATCGCCTGCTATTATCTGCTCATCGGTTGCGCGTTCGGCGTGGCGTTCTTTTGGCGGGGCTACAGGGTTATCGCCCCGGAAGCCCGGGGCGCATCCGTGGTGATGCGGTTGCTGTGGACGCCGGCGGCCATCGCCCTGTGGCCGCTTTTGGTGCGGAAATGGCTGGCCCGCCGGGGTCAAAACGGGGTAAATTCTTCCTGAAATCCGTCTTCGCCGCCGATGATTCGACTCCAGCGTAAAATCCACCGCCTGACCTGGCTGCTCCTGACGCCGCTGTTGCTGGCCCTGATTGTGGTGTTCAGTCGGCCCGACACCGACCTTTCCCCGCCCAACCCAGCGCTCCCCACGCTTCCCGGCCAGGGAACCGGAGCCGGCAAAGGAGTGTTGCCATGAGCCACGGCTACGTGCCGGTCAACTGGAACCGGCGCAAACAACTCTACGACGCCTGTGTGTGGGTTTGCATCGCGCTCTATATTGCCCTGTTCCTGGGATTCAGCAATGCGCTGTACCGCGGCGCCGAAGCCGTGTCGCCGGCCATTCTACTGATGCGCGCCTTCTCCACCTGTGCGTTTTTGATGCTCACTTTGGTGCTGTGCATCGGCCCGCTGGCGCGCATCGACCGCCGCTTCCTGCCGCTGTTGTACAACCGCCGGCACCTCGGCGTATCGCTGTTCGTCATCGCGCTACTGCACGGGGCGGTGGCGGTGTATTGGTATCACGGCTTCGGCGTGGTCAATCCCGTGGTTTCCATTTTCATCTCCGGCGGCGACTACCGCGCCATCAGCGACTTCCCCTTCCAGGCCTTCGGCGCCGCCGCCCTGACCATTTTATTTTTGATGGCCGCCACCAGCCACGATTACTGGAACGCCAACCTCGGCGGCCCGCTGTGGAAAGCCCTCCATCTGCTGGTCTATCTCGCCTACGCGCTGGTCATCGTCCACATCACCTTCGGCGCCCTGCAACAGGACAACACCGGCCTGTTGCCGTGGATGGCCCTGGGCAGCGTACTGCTGGTGGGCGGATTGCACCTGTGGGCGGCGCTGGCGAAATCCGCCCCCGACCTGAGGCGGGCGGACGCCACCGGGGAATGGGTCAGCGTCGGTCGCTGGCGGGACATTCCCGACAACCGCGCGGTCACCGTATCCATCAACCACAATGAAAACCACAGCGGAAACTGCAAAGGAAACTACGGCGATCGCATCGCCGTGTTTCGCTACGATGGCAGCAAACTGGCGGCTATCTCCAACGTCTGCCAGCACCAGAACGGGCCGCTCGGGGAAGGTCGGGTGGTGGATGGCCTGATTACCTGCCCGTGGCACGGCTATCAATACAAACCCGAAGACGGCTGTTCGCCGCCACCGTTCACCGAGAAGGTCAAAACCTATCGTGTGCGGGTGGAGGGCGAGGAAGTGCTGGTGAACCCCGTGCCCCTGCCAGCGGGAACCCCCCGACCCGTCACCGAGATACCCGATGCCTGACCCTGACCAACCCGCTAAGTCTACCGCTCCTGCCGCTCCTGCCGCCCCCGCCGCGCCCAAACCCTCGCCGTTTTTCGTGGGTTATCTGCCCATGCCGGCGGCGTTGAAAAAATTTTACTGGCCGCTGGTGGTGTTGCTCATCGTCGCCTGCGGATTGGCCGGTTACTGGCTGGCCGCCCGGCAAAGCCCCACCGGGCCGGCGGTGTGGAACAACGACGCGCCGGTGGCCGTGGGCGGTGTTTTGACGCTGACCCCCTACCCCACGCTGCATCGCCTCGACCCGGATCGTCCAGGGCGGGTGGAATCGGTGCTACTGGTGTACCAGGGCAAGCATTCCGCGGGGCGCTTTTCCGCGGCCTTCGACCGCCAGGCGGTGATGGTGGAGGGCTATGAAATTCGCCGCGGCGGCTGGCAGATGCTGGAACTCGTCGCCGAAAATCCCATCCGCGAG
>OZ017786.1:11047204-11201827 GCA_963969325.1 Lycopodina hypogea
GGAAGAGATACAAACACATCTCTACCCTTTGCAAATTTAATGATGCTCTGCTCTAGTTCTGGTTTCAAACGCAAATAGCCCAGCTGTTTGGCACATTTGCACAGTAATGCTAGAATAACATCAGCTGATTCTACGCTTAGCTCCTCCTCTACACACAAAGAGGTTTCTGGATGGCTGCACTGCATGGTCTAACTTCTAGATTAACTTCCAAAGCTTTTGCTATGCTACCAAACTAAAGCCACAAAACAGCTCCTACTTAGCGTGGTAAACGTGGTGACCCAAATTATAAAACGGAAGCAAATACTCCCATAAGCTATACACACTCAAGTATTGTTCCCCATTATTTTGGGGGAGAATGATATACAACGGTGTACGGAGTAAAGGGTCGAAAGTGGGACGTGTTGTGTGCCCATGACCTGGAATAACAAGTTTCCTGCCGCTGGACCTGTATTGCGGCTTTTTTCAGACATTTAATCCCTGGCATTCCATAAGCTTAATTGATGTTTCTATATGCAGAGCTGAGTCATTCCACATTTTAAGCTGTCTTCCTTTCCAGTTAAGAAGTTACACTCCAGTTCCTAATCAGCGAAATTTTCTACAACCCTTGTAATTTGTTGCGGCGGCTGATCTGGACATTTAATTCTGGGCATTCGGAATGCTTAATTGGTATTTCTAAGTGCAGAGCTGAGTCATCCTACGTTTTAAGCTGGGATTCATTGCCAGTTTAGAAGTTACATTTCAGTTTCTAATCAGTGAAATTTTCTACAATCCTGGTAAGTTGTTGTAGCCTAGTTAATCTTTAAAAGAAACAACCAAAAAACTACTGCTGTTTTACAAATAGTTGTACTTCTTGTCTGAGTGTTGGCCGTGCCAGGTTGCACTACTATTCCATTGTACTTTATGACGGTGAAATTTTATTAACTTGGATAGCTCTCTAAGAACTTAATGTTTATATTTTCCAGAAGGGTGTAATAAAAAGTCAAGCATTATCTGGCAAGTGCTTTATCTAGATTATACTCATCTGGTATAGTAATCTCTCTCTTTTTTTTACAATTGATACTGGATAGAATTTTGAACAAAAGCAAATTTGCTTTTAATTATTATGTGAACTAATTGGGTGTGCAAAATACACTGAGGATGTTCCATGATTGTGAAAAAGTCATCTATATATGGTTGTATAACATATTATAAGTACCTTTTTTTTCAATCTTGGTCTCACAAAGGAAGAGAGGTGTAGTAGCCAGGTGGGACCTAGGCCAAGTGCATCCTCCAGTCATATGTGTGAAGGCCAAATTTGAAGTCTCTAGACCCAAGGGTTTGTCCTTAGTAATTTTCTTGGCACTTTAATCCAACAACACTTTGGGAAGAGGTGTGGCCAAATAGCCCATATTTGGGTGGCTATAAACAATTCTTGATATAGAATGTGTTTACCCTAAAGAGAAAGTTTCATTTTATTTTGATTCTTTGGTAGCAAAGTAGATATATACAAATGTAATGCATACATACCCACATTCATACCAACCAGGGACAAATGTGGCCAAGTGGGACCATTTTATAATTTTTTATGGCTAAAATCCAATCTTGAAGTCAGATATGTCTATCTTGGGGAGCAGATTTCATTTAATGGAAGCGCACTAACACATTTATATTCAAATGAACCATTATATATGGGGTGTGAACATCTTAATGTTTGTTCTCTAATCCCAGATATTTGTTAGAGGGAAGTTAGCAGATAAGAAGGTATCACAGAAAACTGTCTTTCCGGCTGTGGCTGATGTAATTGTTACTATCAAGTTCAGTGTTAGTCATTTGTGACTCAGAAAACAACAATTTATATAATATTAGTGTTCATTGCATCACAAAATGTTCATACACTTGTTTGATCTTAAAATTGTTGGAAGTACTCGACTGATCATATCTTTGAGACAAAGAAGCTGCTTTGATAGAGCATCATGGGCAAATCTTTACTAAAAATTATTTTTTTACCATACCAAAGTTTACTTCATAACCAAATCTTTACTAAAAATTATTTTTTTACCATACCAAAGTTTACTTCATAACCTGTGCTATCAGTTGCATTTATTAATAAGCACTACAGAACCAACACTGCTGGTCAAAAATCTCTCTGATTTATATCATCTTCACGCTATATCGAAAAGTTAAATTAAGTGCTTCAAGTGAAACTCTGGTGCACCAGTACTCAAACTCTGAGCTTCTTTGACCATTTCAGCGTAAAAAGTGTTGAACTATTCATCATCTTTTCTATGTCCTCTATAAAAATATTAGTTATAAAGGCAAACAGCAGACACTACCACATGAACTGAATACACTTTGCTTGTAGAATTTTTTTTTTTTTTTTAATGTTTCTGATGCACTAAGAATATGCCCATACTTGAGTATTGAAACCTTAAAAGTTGGAGGGACAAGAGCTCCCTGAGCCCCTGAGTAATTATGCTCTTGGACTCACAACCCCAGGGTAGCGAGTCCAAACCTAGCACTGACAGGAAAATTTTCCTGCTTTTCAACATCTTCTCACACTAGTCCACCCAGCTGTGATGGGGACCTGGAATTTTCTGGGGTGCAAATTCACTGGTCATGGTTTGTCAATCAGCTAAAGGTCCAGGTGGGACTTCGGGTGCCCACACCCTTAAGCTGAGAGTCTTGGTCAGTCCTCCTACGAGTTCCTAGCCCAGCTCCAGGAGTTTGCTTACACTGGCTCATAGTGCCTACTTAGTGCACAGGCATCCTGACCATGTCAGGTGCGTGTGACCATGTTGATGGTAGCTAGACAAGATGCTTTTTTTTAGTGAGTGTGTGTGTGTAGGTGTGTGTTGGTGTGTGTGTATGTGTGCGTAGACATGTAGATGTGTATGTAGGTGTCTGTGTAGGTGTGTTGAAGTGTTTGATGTGTGCAGGTGTGTGTTTAAGTGTAGATGTGTGTAGGTGTGTCTATAGGTGTGTGTATGTGTGTGTATGCATGCATGCATGCATGCATGCATGTATGTATGTATGTATGTATGTATGTATGTATGTATGTATGTATGTATGTATGTATGTATGTATGTATGTATGTATGTATGTATGTATGTATGTATGTATGTATGTATGTATGTATGTATGTATGTATGTATGTATGTATGTATGTATGTATGTATGTATGTATGTTTGTACGAAGCACATAATATTCCATTTTCTCTCCTTTGTATAGAATTAAGTTTTCTGTTACTTTGCAGTTAAAATGAGTTGCTACAAATAGCTGACATGTCTCAACTGTGATATTGAAATCAATTTCAATTGACATCCAGAGTAGTGCTTCTCCTTAAAATAGTTTGTGAATTTCAAACTTGATACTATAATGTTATCAAAAACAAATTTATGGAGAAATATTGATCTAGAGATTGCATATGTGCCACCTTTTCAAAATATACTTACTGAACAAAGATAACACCCAATAACCACACCCCAAATGGCATGCTAACAACTCTATAAAAAAAGACCATAAATTTCCAACCAAAACCCTGCTCGCTAATGAATTAATGTTTTGATTTAATCACGGGTAAAAAAAATAGGGGAAAAAAAGGAGGAAAGACAACAATGGCCAGAAGTTGAACTGGAGACCTTAGAACTGGTTGTTGGAGGAAGTGGGCTAAGATCAACAAGAAAGTAACATTTAGACTCCTTGAAAACAAGTTTGCCGGTAAAAAAATACAATACAATGGCTAAGTGCTGAGAAGTTACAATCATTTATTTTATCTTCCAGATCATCATCATCATAAGTATATTTCTGAGACCCTTGATAGTCCTCTTTCCATCTTCTAAGGAGACCAAGAGAGTATTTAAGGAGATCTGAGCTTGTACCCACACATATTGCTGGTACTTCCACATTTAAAAGCTGATCCTGAGCAATGTTCAGAAAATTTGAAAGTGAACAAAGAATTTAATTGAAACCCTCCACAAGCAGTGAATTGTTTTCTATTAAAATTATCAAAGATATATCACATGAACATCTATGCAAAAAAAAGAACTTACTATAAAATGCTAAATTAGCAACATTCTAGTTAAAATTATTATCATTTGATTTAATCTTTTTTTTTTTCAATCCACCAATCATGTTCTCATTAAATAAATGTTAGGGTTTAAGAAGGGAGGGGCATAGCTGTCCTTCTAAACTGGCTAAATCCTGCAAAACTTGACTGAATGGCCCTGCTAAAGGTTTTCACCAGTTTGGCCCATCTAAACAGGTTTCACGTATTCACACTAGAACAGGGATTTGTCCCAAAGGGTGTTTTAGGTAGTCTTCTGAATCGAGCAGTTCAGATGTATTTAACATTTCTGTGGTTTAATGTTGATGTTCTCTATTAGGAGTTCAACTACTAACAGCACTCTCCCTCCTTTCTTCTCTGGTAGCGCTATAGGAAGGCATATGTACAAAGATATAACCCCTGCATTCTGTGCCTTTTCTTCTGAACCAAACCTTAAAACTGTTGAAGAATATTTAGGATAACAAAATACTTCTGTAGTCTTGCATTATGACCATGTAAATGGTCTATAGAATGTCAATTACAGAGAAAGTACTTGTCCACTCAAAAAAGCAGATCAATAGATCCTTCCACCTACACAGACTGCAATCATCCAGCACATCAGCAGGTCTGCTTGCCAACCAGTTTGTAGTGAGGACAGGCCATGCCTTTAGTCCAAAACAAAATCAAAATGCAGCAGCAGCTATTTTTGTTGGTGGTGGTCATGGTTCCCCCCACTCCTGCATATTCTTTAAAGCTGGGGAGGGGGATGGGTGCCCAGGTGATTGAAGTGCTAAGGTGTTTGTCTTAACATGGGGAATTTGAGTGTACAAATTTTCTGGAATACATAAAACTTATTTGAAAAAAAGGGGAAAAATAGCAACTTGGAATAAAAAAGAAGATAAATATTACCAATTTAATTTTTTTTTTTTTTTTTTTTTTTTTTTTTTTTTTTTTTTTTTTTTTTTTTTTTAATTAATAAGAAAGAAATTTAAAAAAAAATGAATATACATATTTAAATAAAAAATGAAATAATAAAATTAATAAAGTATGTTTGAAATTTTAGTATTTCAGTTAGGCAAATTTCTTTCACAGACTGAGATGAGCTTGTTCAGAAGCATGAGCAGTGGCAGTGGCTGGATCCACCAACTTTAATTTACCAATTTAAACCGAAATGCATTTACCTAATCCAGATTTCTGATAATGATTCCACCAGAGCTAACTGTTCAAAATTATTACCCCCACCCAATTTTATTATCCCAACCTAAAGCTTCAGCTGGTGAAGATGCAGTCCAACTTATTATTTCACCAGTGTTTTGAACGTTCTTTAGCCGAAATTCTCTTCCACAATTTCAACTTTCACATGAAATGTTCCAGAGAACTCATGGGGAAATCAAAGTTTAATGCTTTTTCAAATCCACTTCAAACCCTCTTCCTTGTAAAGTAAGTGATTGTTCACCTGATGAGCCTGACTAAGCTAGTTGGAAAAAATTATCAAAATTGTGTCTAAATATATTAAATAAAAAGTATTAGCTAGCTTAAAAGCTGTTGGTTTGCCACCCACCCTTTCCTGCCCTTGTGGCCTCCTGTTGGTTTCCAATGCTTAGGGGTACAAGATTCTCTGGTTGGGGTGAACAGAAAGAATTGAAAAAGGTTGATGAGCACTATACTAGAGGAACATTTGCCAGCAACCACCTACTTACTCCAGAAAACATAGAAACTATTATTTCACTAACTGAACACCTACAAGTTTAGTCAAGAGCAACAACACAACCTGTTCTTTTGTTAAAACTTTTCAATACAGTTGTCAGGAGCTCCAAAGCAGCTGCTGATTAGTATGCCTGAAATAACTTACAGTTACTTATAAATGCTCAGATAAAGAGTTATTTATATATTGATTCTCTGTGCCAGAAATTAATTTTTTAACTTCTGAGTGGAACAACCAACATCTCTAAAATTAAAAAAATTTTTAATTCAGCATATACACAACCTGTATACATATAATGGCTGAACCTACTTCAATAAAATTTTGCAGATGTAATCATTGGGAGCTGGGGTAGATAATAAAGGCAATTGAAACAACAAAAATGAATCCTGGAAGAGGAACAAAGAATTCAAATTTTCCAGACAAAAAAAAAAAGAGCATGAAAAACAATAGCCCAAAGGTGAGAATTAGCAATGGCTAAGCAGCTGCCACAAATAGAAAGTGGTTGATAGCTGGTGGTGCCCTAGAAAAATTAGCTGGCTAAATTTTCAATACCATTAATTATTCTTTAAAATGCAATTGTCTCTGCTTACTAAGGGAATTTGAAGTGCCTCACAATGGTTGGCTTTGGATTTTGGTTGTATATAAAAATCCAATATTATTTTACCTAAGCAAGATGGGTAGCTCTGCTGTTTTAAAATTTATGGTAATTTATGGAAAAAAAAAATATATATATATATATATATACCCCTTTGAATTTGAGAAGCCACACCAACTGTTGGGAAGGAAAAAGAGGTCCCCTTTTTGAGATCCTAGATCCGCCCCTGATAAGATGCTAAAGTTAACCACCACAAAAAAAAACCAAAAAAAAAAACACAAAAAAAACACAAAAAACACAAAAAAAAAAAAAAAAACAAAAAAAAACACCAAAAAAAAAAAACACCAAAAAAAACACAAAAAAAAACAATAGCAAAATTAATTTTCTCCCTACCTCCTTCCCCCCCACCCCCCAAAAATCTATATTATTAATACTGAAAGAAAAAAAGCAACAAAAACCAAACAAACCAACAAAAAAAAAATCACCCTCACCCATGGGCAGAATTTTACTAATTGTTTAGATCCCCAAATAATGCAACCAATAGTTCCCCTAGATTCGGGGTGGGGGGGGGGAGGTGGGTTCCTAGAAATATAAAAAAGGAGAAATAGTAAAGGATAAAAAATTTTTTTTTTTTCTTTAAGGTCCAGATTTGTAAACAGGTCAGTAAATATTTATTAGTTCAAGAGAATTGAAGTGTTGTTTTTGAAGTGCTCTATGCACAAATAATATATGGTTAAGGAGTTCAATAAAACCTAAATCCCTTTTGTAACCACTTCAGGGTTTTATCTATTAATAACTAGCTCTTATTCTGTATGTGTACTTGTCCAATATACATTCCTTCAATTTTGAAGCTACAGAGTCAAGCCAATAATATATGGTTGTGTAACTACTTCAGGGTTTTATCTATTAATAACTAGCTCTTATTCTGTATGTGTACTTGTCCAGTATACATTCCTTCAATTTTGAAGCTACAGAGTCAAGACAATAATATATGGTTAAGGAGTTCATTAAAACCTAAATCCCTTTTGTAACTACTTCAAGGTTTTATCTATTAATAACTAGCTCTTATTCTGTATGTGATTAAATAATTAATTACAACAATATCAATTCTGGTTTGGTTGGCTGCAATGCCAAAATGGAGCTCAGGCTAGCTAATGAGACAGTGTGGGCAGATAGGTAGAGTCAGAAAATGCCAAAACCTTTGTAAAGGAATACCAAATTATAGGAAATGATGCCAAAAAATGAAATGCCATTCATAGAGAAGCAGATGTGCAAAATTTGAAAGAATTTTTCTGTTATTGATACAGGGCTCTTGCTGAATTGTGTAACAATCAGAACCTACTGGGTAAGGATGTTTAATAGATACTCAAATGGTATATTCTTAAATCATTCTATAGGCCACAGAATAAACATGGAAGTGAAATGCATCAATGACATGAACACTATATATCAATAACAGTTTTACCACGACAGGAAATGAGTATCACCACATTTTCTCTCTAAGATAGTCTGGGGGACTAGCTTTTGTTCCAGTCATAAACCGAATAGTTATTCTCTTGGGTTCCACTTATATGGAAGTGGGGCATGAGTCTGTGACTCACTTGCGTCTGGTATCACGTCTGGTATCACTTCTGGTATCACATCTGGTGTCACATCTGGTATCACATCCGGAGTGGCAAATGGTTCAGGAACTATGTTCAACTGACTACAGTTTCTTTGTATGTCACCAGATGGTGTTTCTACAATGTATGACCTTGGAGTACCTGCTGGTTGCAGAACTCTGCCTGGTACGTTGTGCTGGTCTGTAGTAACCACAACTTCTAATCCATCTGGGATTACAGATTGCTCTTTGGCTCCATGTCGATGGTCAAAGTTTTCTTTCTGTTTCTCTTGAACATCTGGTTATCATTCTTGAACTCAGGGAAATATGACCAGCTTGGAATTAGTTACTTCATCACCCGAGGAATCCTGATCCCTATCCTCCTTCCCATACACTATTCTGATGGGCTCAATCCACACCACAGCATTGGTGTGGCCCTGTATGACAGTACTACTAGATGAAGGTCTATTGAATATTTCAGTAATCTTTTGATTGTCTGTACCAACCTTTCCACTTGTCAATTACTTTGTGGAAACCTTTGACTGCTGGTAAGATGGTTGAACCGGTATGACTTTGTGAACCCTGTGATGGGCAAAGATAGATTTCAGACTGATAATAGCATTCCACGTAGTTGAGAGCTTGTAAACTTCTGGATATCGAGAAAAGTAGTCTACTGCTATTAGATAATGATCTCCTGCTAGTTCACACAAATCTGTCGGTACCATTTGCCATGGGTAGTCTGGCAGTGTTGTTGGTAAGAGAGGTTCTTTCTGCTGACATGTTTCCTCTGCATCTTCTCGACAGTTTTCGACAAACTGCTGAACTTGACTTGCAGCTCCTTCCACCTTTCCACCCCTTGATGACTGTCATGTATTTTTAGATTGTTTAAAGATGAAACTACAATTCGACTATTGTGGAGCAGAAGATCATTATTGAGTGTGAGTGATCCTCCTACTTTCCAGTATGGCTTCAACAAACTCTCCATGGAGTGTTGCCCTGGCCATTGAGTTTTACAATAGGTCAACACATATTCTCACTACTCCTGACATTTTAAGAACGATCACCATACCAGCACACCACAGTGTTGGTGTTATGATTTTTGAGATCACACCCATCTTTTCCATGCCAAAAAGTTCCTCTTTCACCTTTGGTATATGGGGTATTGGGACATTGCAGGGAACAAGTCATGAGTATGGGTCTGCATTCTCCTTCAAATTGATTTGGTAGACTTTCCTCTAAATTTCCTAAACCTTCTAAAACTTTTGGAAATAGTTTTACATGAGGTTCCTGATAGCATGTGACATGCACCCTCTGAATCAACTGCAAAGCAGTACTTGCACTCAGCCAAGTAAGTTAGTTTACAACCCCTTTACCATATATACAGTCTTTTGTGAAGAGTGTTTCCATATTTCAGGCATCCTAAAATGGACCCATTACATCTAATATCTGGTTGACAGGTCCATAAAGGAACTTTCTAGAGCTACCCAATTTAGGCTTCCCTATGAGCTGATGGGTTTCCCCACTTGTTGCTGTTACATCTGAACTTGTATCCATTTTGAAGTTAATTATTCTCTGCTTCATATGAATATCAATGGACCAGGGCACTTTGTCATCGTCAGTCATAATTCCCAAAGGGCTGAAACCTTTCTCTCCTGTATTGCCAGTAGACACTGCATGCACATCTGTGTGTTCTCTATTTAACCTAATAATTTTTAAATGATTTTTTAAAAATATTTGAGCGGTGGGAGATTTTGAGGGCTAGGAAAAAAGGTGGAGGGTAAATGAAGAAAAGAAAGAAGGAAAAAAAAGGGGAAAAGATCAACCTAGTCCTGGTTTGAACCACTGAGTTTCAGGTTGGGAGACCTGTGCTTTTACCACCGATCTATGGGTGTTTTTTTTTTTTTTTAAAGCATTTTAATGGAAAATTTGAATTCCTCTTTTCCCTACCTTAGGCATGCAGGGATCATTTCTGCAAAGTTTAAGCTCTGTATCTCCAAGGATTTATCTGGACAAAGTACCATTTTTGTCATTTTTGTCCTGATGTGAGCACAGTAAGTGGTATTGGCCATATGTAGTTAGTTAAACGTTACCCTGAAGACGTTGATTCCAAAAATATATGGATTTGTGGGTATAATTGCAAGATAAAGGAGCTGTGAGAAGATATACAACTACAAAGGTAACAACTCTATATATACTAGCAAAAAACCTGCCTAATGGGTGTCTTTTCAAGCCACCTTTGGTGGGCTTGAGGCACAAAAAGATTTGCTTTGACGACATGTTGTAGATTTTTAAAACAAAAGTGAACATAATTAGGTCAAAGTGCTTTATTTTGAAGTACCATTTTTTGCATTTTTAGCCTTACACACAAAGAAGAAGAGGTGTGGCCAGATGGGACCCACCCCCATGTTATTTGCAGAGTCAAGTTGTGTTTGCATGCCATCTGTAGCTCCATTCCATTTTTCTAGCAAAACTACCATATTTTCTTTAATTTAATATGGAAAGGGATATGGTCATATAGATGTGCTCATGAAGTTTCCCTGGTGACACTCATTCTAAATATATATGGGTTCATGGGTTAACTTCAACCTTTCAAGCGTGAATTGAGGACACACGGAAAAACAGATTTTTCACAATTTATAGTATAGATAGATGATGAAACAAAACATTAGCTCTTTTGTGTGAAGTGTACACTAAATAATCTATAGAGCACTGGCTGGAAGGAACACTAAGCCAATATTACACTGATTCTGAATATACTCCTGCTACTTCCAGTAACCTCAGCCTCAGTAGAGCTGGCAAATTCTTCATTGGGATTTATTAAGTTGCCTAGGAGGAATTCTATGACAGAGAACCAGCTCAATGCACTTACTTTGCTTCTCTTCCGTAGAGATATTCATTGATAGCGTTAATCTTGACAAGGATATAGATGTATTCTTTGTTATTTTATTTTTGTTGTTTATTAGCAATCTATTTATCTTTATTATTTGACAAACATTATATATTATTAATTGAAATACATGCATTCCCCTGGAAATAAAAATATACATGTTGCAGCACATGAAATACACATGAAGTATATTTCGTTTGATGGAGAAAATGGTCATGACACATTTGGATAAAAATAGGTGGTACCATTATGCCCTATAAGCACATGAGTTCATTATTTATTTAATTCTATTCTTAATTTAATTGAATTTCTTTATTTATTCCATTGAATTCATCATTTTACAATAACGAACACAATTTCATTTATATTCAAAAACAAGACCACTGAAGTTCAGGAAAACCCTCGAGATTTTTAGGTGATTTTTAAAGATAAGAGTTGTGGTATCGTGGGTTTCTTTATAGAGATTGGTGCAGATTCAATGGCCAGGTAGTATAGTCAAGACTTAAAGATAATATTATAAGTACACAGAGGACAACTCTCCAAACAATCCCATGACATTCTATTATATGCATACATCAATCAATAGTAGGAAGAGGAAGTGAGTTTACAATCAAACATAGCTTTACCACATTCCTCCCTACTAATACATTGGTTCATGCCAATATTATCATAACCTCAGTCTATCTGGATGCTTCCTGTCTCGTGCAGGATAATGACATGTAGTTTCTTGAAGTGGATTAGTAGACGATGACCGTTTATGAGTTGGTTGACTTGTTGATGACGGAAGTGCAGAGCTTCCAGTATCAGACAACTCGGATGTTGGCTCTACTGATACACTTGGTTGAAGTTGTAGATCAAGATCAGCACTTGTAGGAGAACTGTCTGGTTCAATCAGAGAATCCGAGTTCATCTGATTTGGCTCATCAAGCTCACTCTGAGTTTTGTGTTATTCAAACAATCTCAGTTGATCCACATGTCTCCTCCAAACTTGCTGTGCAGAGGTCTCCACAAGGTAAGATAACGAGTCCAAGTTTCTCAATGATGATTCCTGAGATCCAATCTGGTCCAGGACGGAAATTCTTAGCCATCACACTTTGACCAAACCACTCTCAGGATTTTGAATGTAGATCATGAGCAGTCTTCTACTGTTCTTGCTTAGTGAAGACATGTGAGTCACAACTCGGCTTCAACAGATCAAGTCTAGTTCGAATATGACTGTGAAGAAGAAATAGTGAACTTGGAGTAACTCCTGTTGTGGCATGTGGAGTCATTCAATATTTCAGTAAGAAACTCTGTAACCTTTGAAACAGCGGTCTTTCTGACTTGCTTTAGAGTACTTGCTTCAGCGACTGAACAAATCTCTCTGCTAAACCATTTGATGCTGGATGATAAGGTGCACTCATGATGTGTTTGATTTTATTCATTTTAATGAATGTGGCAAAATCATCAGAAATGAATTGAGGTCCATTGTCAGAGACGATCTGATCTGATAAACCATATGCTGCAAACATCTGTCTCAGCACATCCATTGTCTTACTCACAGTGGTAGATGACATTGTGGACGCTTCAGGCCATTTTGAATGTGCATCCAGAGTGACAAGAAACATTGTTCCATGAAATGGTCCTGCAAAATCTACATGAATGCGTTGCCATGGTTTCTCTGGCCAACACCAAGGATGTAAGGGAGCCACTGGAGGTTGATGCCTTACAGCTTGACATTGCGAACATGACCTTGCCTGGTTCTCTGTGGATTTGTCTAGACCTGGCCACCACATGTAAGTCCTTGCAACTGCCTTCATTCTTGACATGCCTGGATGATCTTGATGCAACTCTTCCAGGAGCTTGTCCTGCAACTTTGTAGGAACCAACACTCGAATACCCCAAAGTAGACAACCTTTTTCAATGGATAACTCTTCTTTTCTCCTCCAAAAAGAACGGAAAACACCTTCAGCCTCACTTGGCCAGCCATCTCTAGTGTAGCGAAGCACCTTGCTTAGGACAGGGTCAATCCTAGTAGCGGCTTGTAACTGTACACCTGTCATTGGTAGAGCTTCAATTTGTGAGATGTTGAATATTTCAGGGCCAGATAAGCTTGTTGTAGTGGTGGTAGACAAAGGAAGTCTTGAGAGTCCATCAGCGTTAGCATGGGCTTTGGTCGGTTTAAACTCAATATGATATTGGTAGGATGCCAATATAATAGCCCATCTCTGCAGACATGCTGCTGCCATGAGTGGTATCCCTTTCTTAGGACCCAGAATACATTGCAATGGCTTGTTGTCAGTCACCAGTGTAAATGGACGACCATACAAATTCATATGAAACTTCCTCACTCCAAAAATTAAAGCGAGAGCCTCTTTCTCCAACTGAGCATAGTTACTTTCGCTCGTTGACAACGTCCTCGATGCAAATGCAATCAGTTGTTCCACACCATTTGGCATTACATGAGAGAAGACTGCTCCAATACCATAAGGAGAGGCATCTCTGACCATCCTAACAGGTAAGGTAGGATCATAATGTACCAACAAGTTGGATGGTAGCAGTCTTGCTTTGGCTGCATTGAAAGCCACTTCACAGTCTTTGGACCATTTCCAAAAAGTATCATGGCGTAGAAATGGATTCAAAGGATGAATGAGAGAAGAAAGGTTGGGGATAAAACTAGCATAATAATTCAATAACCCCAAAAATGAACATAATTCTTGGATATTATGTGGTGTAGGTGCCTCACGGATAGCTTCCAATTTGCTGTCCATGGCATGGATGCCATCAGGGTCAATCCTGTGACCTAGGTACTCAACAGATGCACTCATGAATTTGAACTTGTCCTGCTTCACTCTTACACCATACTCCTTGAATTTGTCAAGAACCTTTGTGAGATTCTGCAAATGTTCCTCCTCGGAGGTAGCCGTGACTAATATGTCATCTATATAACAAATGACACCTGGTATACCTTGTAGCAAGGTATCCATGGTCTTCTGAAACATGGCCAGTGCAGAGGCTACCCCAAATGGAAGTCGTGCATAACGATTCAATCCACAATGTGTATTTACAGTGACAAATTTACGAAAACTTTCTTCGAGAATTAGTTGTTGGTAAGCATGCAAGAGATCAAGTGTAGTGAAACTCTTTCCATCAGCTAATGTGGCAAACAAATCTACCGGACATGGGAGGGGATATTAATCCACCTCTATCACAGGATTGATAGTGACCTTGTAGTCCCCACAGATTCTTACTCTGTGATCTTTCTTCGGAACAACAACAATGGGTGCTGCCCACTCACTAAAATTAACCTTTTCAACCACTTCAGCCTCTAATAATGTATCAAGTTCATGCTCAACAGCATCTCTCAAGGCAAAGGGTACAGGTCGAGGTTTACAAAACTTTGGCTTTGCTGAGTCAGCAATAGAGAGCCTGGCATTAAACTGCTTAATGGTGCCTAGCTCATCAGTAAATACCTCCTTGTAGTGATCAAGTAACACTGGTAGGTCCCTGTTTGGGACTTGAGACAAAGCCTTAATAGGCCAGTCCAAATGAATACGCTGTAACCAATTTCTCCCTAATAATATAGGGCTATTCCCTTTAATAACCACCAAATTTAATTGGTGTGGTTTACCATCCTGGTATTGCACATTAACTCTCCACTCTCCAATAACTCTCATACACTCCCCAGTATAGGTCTTCAAAACCATGTCTGATTTTGAAACCTGGGCTTCTGGAAAACATGAATGCAATATCTTATCAGAAATAACTGATACGGCTGCCCCAGTATCCAATTCTATAGTAATAGGTTTCCCATTTATACTAAGTCTCACTTTGAGTGGGTGTGTGGTGGCTGTGTTGCTCACAGTAAATAGAGACATCTCACTCTTGTGGTTTGGATTATCATTTACCTGTAGTTGTGCAGTGTCAACCCACTTAGTTTGGCAATCTGGAGAATTTCTTGATTTCTTTAAATTAGAAGCAAACTTCTTGTTTAAAGAACGGGCATGCAGAAGCTATGGAATAAATGAAGAAATTCAATTAAATTAAGAATAAAATAAAATAAATAATGAATTCATATGCTTATAGGGCATAAATGTGGTAAAGCTATGTTTGATTGTAAACTCACTTTCTCTTCCTACTATTGATTGATGTATGCATATAACAAGACCACTAAAGTTCAGGAATACCCTGAGTTTTTTAGGTGGGTTTTAAAGATAAGAGTGTTCAGTGGTCAGGTCTCACCACCATTTCCCCATACTTTACTATTTTAATTTTGTATATTGTTCCATTGTTGTTTTAATGCAGTTTTATTTTTCTGAAGATGGGTGATCCTTCTTTTTCTTCAAACTGGGCAATCACATTCCCATTTATTCTGCTCTCCTTCCAATTTATTGAGCTCTTTCACTTCAGCAGGGGACAAGGTATTCATGTATATTTCAGCATTGGTGGTGAAATGAATGAATGTGCTTATGTGTAATTTTATTGTGGTGGAACCATTTACTTTATTTGACAGCTCTATTGCTTATTATATTTAAAGTCACAATGATATGTTTAAAGGGTAACTGAACTGGAAAAAAATATATTTTTTTAATTTTTTTTTATCGTCTTATCTGGTCCTTGATGTATAATGTGGTATAAAAAATGTGGGAATTTTTAGCCCAATATTCATGAATAAAACTTAGCTTTAAAGTTTTAGTCCCTGTGGGGGTGTAACTATTGATTGACATCACATGGGGGACAACTGCAGCCAGAACTCAATGGAGGTGATACAATCTTTCAACAAATTTCAACAATTCCTGGAGTCACTGTGATTTCATGGTGGCCACATCTGAAAAAGATATTTTGGCTACAAAAAGGTAGTTAATGAACCAATGGGCTAAAAGTTGGTATGAGGTCTCCAAGTAAACAGGTAAATATTAATTACTAACAATCTGTGTATGGTTTTTCCTAGCCGAACCCACAAAAATATTCCAGGCTACTATAAGTTAATTAAAGGACCAATGAGTCTAGCTGAAATTTGGTATTTGTTCTCCAGGTAACTAGGTGAGTGCTATTAACCACATTTGGTTTCGATTTTGTTTGTGGTAATGAGTGTGACTTTGTAGTAACCACAACCATAGGGAGTTTGTTTGTTTTGTTTTTTTTTCAGCCAAAATCTAATTAACTGTCCAAAAAGGTTGAAATTTGACATGTGGTCTCCACTACTCAAGTAAGCATTTCAGCCACATATGGGTGTGGCCATGGGGGTAGTTTTGTCATAGCCACACTGATATAATTTTTTTCTGAAAAAAAAACACAATAACACTGTAATTTGATGTGTGATTTTCATAAAAAAAATTAAAAAAAATTGTACATAGGAAAAAAAAATTAGCCTCTTAGAGAACATAGATTATGAAAATTGAATGGGGATAAGAAGGAAGAAAGAAATAGAGAGAAAAAAAGTATAATATTTGAATAAAGCTATTAAAAAAAATGTCAACATTTTCTTTAGGCTTGGTGTAAAATGGTGGGTGATATATGTGACTTTAGATATAGCATATACACAACTATTTAGGTTGACTGAACATTCTAATTGGAATTTTGTGATCTAGTTGGAAACTTATAGAATTCTAGTCAGATTTTAAGATTACTAAGTGGCAACACTGATAATATTGTCAAGTTTGTGTACTCATGTTGAGGCACTAACTATAAACAGCTGAAGCTTAGATATTAGTAACAGTAATAGCACAGTGTGTCATAATTACTGATGGATTCAGGAAACTTATGAATGAATGCAGACTGTGGGGAGATGTACTAATGTTCAACTAAACTAGAATCGAAAGTTCCAATGATATATTCAAAAATAATCGGGTTAAATGCATGAAGTTATGCTTTAATAGTTATATTAAAGTATTTATAAGATCAAAAGTGTTCATTGACCAGATTCAATACATCTTTCAAAGTTTCTGAGCATAATTACTTATAAATCTTAAACTCCAAATAAACTCAGCATTAAAATATAAATTATTTGTTATAACTGGCCACATTATTATGTAGCTGTGTGTGTGTGTGTGTGTGTGTGTGTGTGTGTGTGTGTGTGTGTGTGTGTGTGTGTGTGTGCGTGCGTGCGTGTGTGCGTGCATGCGTGCGTGCATGCGTGCATGCATGCGTGCGTGCGTGCGTGCATGTGTGTGATCAATCAAGCAGGTAGTAAACTAGATGTAATTGGAGGATGAAATAGTAAAAAGTCTTTTTACTATAGAACTTATTTATCAACTGTCATATTGTTGCCCTTAATTAAATGACCAGGATGTATTGATGGTAGCATCAGACTGCAAGGTGGCACAATCAATAGTGGACGTGTGGAGGTCTGCTTCCACAATACATGGGGCACAGTGTGCGATGATGGATGGGATGCTGTTGATGCTAAAGTTGCGTGCAGACAACTAGGATATTTATCTGCTCAAGGTCAGATTCTTACTGGACCTGATGTTCCTGATGGCACTGGGAAGATCTGGTTGGATCAAGTCAATTGCATTGGAAATGAGATGAGTCTCTTTGACTGCAATACTAATAACATTGGTGACCATGATTGTGCGCATGAAGAGGATGCTGGAATAATATGTAGTAAGCTATAATAACTTCCCGTGGCAATGTACTGTCAAAATTTTTCACTGTTTGGAAACACCAACATTTCTTGTTACAACTAATTGGTTATAACTAAATGCTTTTACTGTAAAGAAATGATATAGTTACAACTAAGTTATTTTACACTATAAAAACCCTAAAATTATACATCCTACCACAATCTTACCTCAGGCTATGCGTTCCAAACGGGGTTTTTGCCTGGTCTAAGAACACTATATTCGATTAATGTTATAGTAATTATTTGCCATAAATTTTAGTGTGGGACCGTTCTTGTTGTTTGGAGAACATAGTTTTGTCATTCATTGGGTTGCCACTTTTATTCAGAATTGCCTAAGTCTTATCAGATTGGGAAAAATCTAGTGTGCAAGTCCGATTAGTTTCCGATCTGGTCGAATTTTTGTTACCAGTACTGCCTTATGTAACCTGAAAATTTTCACCTATCAGTGAAAAAAGCATAAAAAAAAAAAATCAAACATTAGAAAAAAAATTAGCCTCTTTTAAACATAGATGATTTCAATTGAATGGGGATAAGAAGGAAGAAAGAGATAGAGAGAAAAAAAAAGTTATAATATTTGAATAAAACTTTTAAAAAATGTCTACATTTTCTTTAGGCTTTGGTGTAAAATGGTGGGTGATATGTGAGACTTTGGATATATCATATACACAACTATTTAGGTTGACTGAACATTCTAATTGGAATTTTGTGATCTAGTCGGAAACATAGAGAATTCTAGTCAGATTTTAAGATTACTAAGTGGCAACACTGATATTATTGTTAAGTTTTGTGTACTCATGTTGAGGCACTAACTATAAACAGCTAAAGCTTAGATATCTGTAACAGTAATAGCACAGATTATCATAATTAATGATGGATTCAGGAAACTTATGAATGCATGCAGACTGTGGGAAGATGTACTAATGTTCAACTTAACTAGAATTGAAAGTTCCAATGATATATTCAAAAATAATCAGGTTAAATGCATGAAATTATGCTTTAATAGTTATATATAAGTATTTATAAGACCAACAGTGTTCATTGACCAGATTCAATACATCTTTCAAAGTTTCTTGGCATAATTACTTACAAATCCTAAACTCCAAATAAACTCAGCATTAAATTATCAATTATTTGTTATCATTGGCCACATTATTATGTAGCTGTGTGTGTGTGTGTGTGTGTGTGTGTGTGTGTGTGTGTGTGTGTGTGTGTGTGTGTGTGTGTGTGTGTGTGTGTGTGTGTGTGTGTGTGTGTGTGTGTGTGTGTGTGTGTGTGTGTGTGTGTGTGTGTGTGTGTGTGTGTGTGTGTGTGTGTGTGTGTGTGTGTGTGTGTGTGTGTGTGTGTGTGTGTGTGTGTGTGATCAATTAAGCAGGTAGTAAACTAGATATAATTGAAGGATGAAATATTAAAAAAGTCCTTTTTACTATAGAACTTATTTATCAACTGTCATGTTGTTGCCCTTAATTAAACGACCAGGATGTATTGATGGTGGCATCAGACTGCAAGGTGGCACAATCGATAGTGGACGTGTGGAGGTCTGCTTCAACAATACATGGGGCACAGTGTGTGATGATGGATGGGATGCTGCTGATGCTCAAGTTGCGTGCAGACAACTAGGGTATTCATCTGCGAATGCTCAGATTCTTACTGGACCTGATGTTCCTGAAGGCACCGGGCAGATCTGGTTGGATCAAGTCGATTGTGTTGGAAATGAGACGAGTCTCTTTGAGTGCAATGCTAATAACATTGGTTTCCATAATTGTATTCATGAAGATGATGCTGGAATAATATGTAGTGAGCTATAATAACTTCCTGTGGCAATGTACTGTTTCAATTTTACACTGTTTAGAAACACCAACATTTCTCGTTACAACTAATTGGTTACAACTAAATGCTTTTACTGTAAGGAAATGATATAGTTACAACTAAGTTATTTTACACTATAGAAACCCTAAAATTATATATCTTACCTCAATCTTTACCTCAGGCTATGCGATCCAAACTGTTTCTTTTTGGCCTGGTCTAAGAACACTATATTCGATTAATGTTATAGTAATTATTTGCCATAGATTTTAGTGATGGACCATTCTTGTTGTCTGGAGAACATAGTTTTGTCATTCATTGGGTTGCCACTTTTATTCAGAATTGCCTAAATCCTGTCGGATTGAGAAAAATCTAGTCTGCAAGTCTGATTAGTTTCAGATCTGGTCGAATTTTTGTTACCGGTACTGCCTTATGTAACCTGAAAATTTTCACCTTTCAGTGAAAAAAGAAAAAAAAAAAAATTAAATATTAGAAAAAAAAATTAGCCTCTTAGAAAACATAGATGATAAAAATTGAATGGGGATAAGAAGGAAGAAAGGGATAGAGAAAGAAAAAGATATAATATTTGAATAAAACTATTAAAAAAATGTCAACATTTTTTTATGCTTTTGTGTAAAATGGTGGGTGATATTTGACTTTGGATATAGCATATACAGAACTATTTAAGTTGACTGAACATTCTAATTGGAATTTTGTGATCAAATTGGAAACTTATAGAATTCTAGTCAGATTTTAAGATTACAAAGTGGCAACACTGATATTATTGTCAAGTTTTGTGTACTCATGCTGAGGCAATAACTATAAACAGCTGAAGCTTAGATATCTGTAGCAGTAATAGCACAGTGTATCATAATTACTGATGGATTCAGGAAACTTATGAATGCATGCTGACTGTGGGAAGATGTACTAATATTCATCTTAACTAGAATCGAAAGTTCCAATGATATATTCAAAAATAATCAGGTTAAATGCATGAAGTTATGCTTTAATAGTTATATTTAAGTATTTATAAGATCAACAGTGTTCATTGACCAGATTCAATACATCTTTCAAAGTTTCTGTGCATAATTACTTATAAATCCTAAATTCCAAATAAACTTAGCATTAAATTATCAATTATTTGTTATCATTGGCCACATTATTATGTAGCTGTGTGTGTGTGTGTGTGTGTGTGTGTGTGTGTGTGTGTGTGTGTGTGTGTGTGTGTGTGTGTGTGTGTGTGTGTGTGTGTGTGTGTGTGTGTGTGTGTGTGTGTGTGTGTGTGTGTGTGTGTGTGTGTGTGTGTGTGTGTGTGTGTGTGTGATCAATTAAGCAGGTAGTTAACTAGATATAATTGAAGGATGAAATATTAAAAAAATTCTTTTTTCTATAGAACTTATTTATCAACTGTCATGTTGTTGCCCTTAATTAAACGACCAGGATGTATTGATGGTGGCATTAGACTGCAAGGTGGCACAATCGATAGTGGACGTGTGGAGGTCTGCTTCAACAATACATGGGGCACAGTGTGTGATGATGGATGGGATGCTGCTGATGCTCAAGTTGCGTGCAGACAACTAGGGTATCTTCCAACAGCTAAAGCTCAGATTCTTACTGGACCTGATGTTCCTGATGGCACTGGGCTGATCTGGTTGGATCAAGTCAATTGTGTTGGAATTGAAATCAGTTTATTTGACTGTAATCATAACGACTTTGGTGACCAAGATTGTACTCATGACAATGATGCTGGAGTAACATGTGGTAAGCTATAATAATTTTTTGTGGCAATGTATTGTCACAATTGTTCACTCTTTGGAAACACCAACATTTCTCGTTACAACTAATTAGTTACAACTAAATGCTTTTACTGTAAGGAAATGATATAGTTACAACTAAGTTATTTTACACTATAGAAACCCTAAAATTATACATCTTACCACAATCTTTACCTCAGGCTATGCTTTCCAAACTATTGTTTTGCCTGGTCTAAGAACACTATATTCGATTAATGTTATAGTAATTATTTACCATACATCTTAGTGTGGGACCGTTCTTGTTGTTTGGAGAACATAGTTTTGTCATTCATTGGGTTGCCACTTTTATTCAGAATTGCCTAAGTCTTATCGGATTGAAAAAAAATCTAGTCTGCAAGTCTGATTAGTTTCCAATCTGGTCGAATTTTTGTTACCGGTACTGCCTTATGTAACCTGAAAATTTTCACCTTTCAGTGAAAAAAGCATAAAAATAGAAATAAAAAATCTAACATTGGAAAAAAAATTAGCCTCTTAGAAAACATAGATGATTTCAATTGAATGGGGATAAGAAGGAAGAAAGAGATAGAGAGAAAAAAAAGATATAATATTTGAATAAAACTATTAAAAAAAATGTCAACATTTTCTTTAGGCTTTGGTGTAAAATGGTGGTTGATATATGTGACTTTAGATATAGCATATACACAACTATTTAGGTTGACTGAACATTCTAATTGGAATTTTGTGATCTAGTTGGAAACTTATAGAATTCTAGTCAGATTTTAAGATTACTAAGTGGCAACACTGATAATATTGTTAAGTTTTGTGTACTCATGTTGAGGCACTAACTATAAACAGCTGAAGCTTAGATATCTGTGGAGTAATAGCACAGTGTGTCATAATTACTGATGGATTCAGGAAACTTATGAATGCATGCAGACTGTGGGAAGATGTACTAATATTCATCTTAACTAGAATCGAAAGTTCCAATGATATGTTCAAAAATAATCAGGTTAAATGCATGAAGTTATGCTTTAAAAGTTTTATTAAAGTATTTATAAGATCAACAGTGTTCCAGATTCAATACATCTTTCAAAGTTTCTTGGCATAATTACTTATAAATCCTACTCCAAGTAAATTCAGCATTAAATTATCAATTATTTGTTATCATTGGCCACATTATTATGTAGCTGTGTGGGTGTGTGTGTGTGTGTGTGTGTGTTTGTGTGTGTGTGTGTGTGTTTGTGTGTGTGTGTGTGTGTGTGTGTGTGTGTGTGTGTGTGTGTGTGTGTGTGTGTGTGTGTGTGTGTGTGTGTGTGTGTGTGTGTGTGTGTTGTGTGTGTGTGTGTGTGTGTGTGTGTGTGTGTGTGTGTGTGTGTGTGTGTGTGAGTGTGTGTGTGTGTGATCAATCAAGCAGGTAGTAAACTAGATATAATTGAAGGATGAAATATTAAAAAAGTTCTTTTTACTATAGAACTTATTTATCAACTGTAATGTTGGTTGTTGCCCTTAATTAAACGACCAGGATTTACTAATGGTGACATCCGACTGCAAGATGGCACAATCGATAGTGGACGTGTGGAGGTCTTCTTCGCCAATACATGGGGCACAGTGTGTGATGATGAATGGGATGCTGCTGATGCTCAAGTTGCGTGCAGACAACTAGGGTATCCATCTGCGAATGCTCAGATTCTTACTGGACTAAATGTTCCTGATGGCACCGGGCAGATCTGGTTGGATCAAGTCGATTGTGTTGGAAATGAGATGAGTCTCTTTGACTGCAATGCTAATAACATTGGTTTCCATAATTGTATTCATGAAGAGGATTCTGGAGTAACATGTGGTTAGCTATAATAACTTCCTGTGACAATGTACTGGCACGATTTTTCACTGTTTGGAAACACCAACATTTCTCGTTACAACTAATTGGTTACAACTAAATGCTTTTACTGTAAGGAAATGATATAGTTACAACTAAGTTATTTTACACTATAGAGACCCTAAAATTATACATCTTACCTCAATCTTTACCTCAGGCTATGCGTTCCAAACGGGGTTTTTGCCTGGTCTAAGAACACTATATTCGATTAATGTTATAGTAATTATTTGCCATAGATTTTAGTTTGGGACCTTTCTTGTTTTTTTTAGAACATTGTTTTTTTTCATTCATTGGATTTCCATTTTTATTCAGAATTGCCTAAGTCTTGTCGGATTGGGAAAAATCTAGTGTGCAAGTCCGATTAGTTTCCGATCTGGTCGAATTTTTGTTACCAGTACTGTCTTATGTAACCTGAAAATTTTCAATTTTCAGAAAAAAAAGCATAAAAATAAAAAAAAATCAAACATTAAAAAAGAAATCAGCCTCTTAGAAAACATAGATGATGAAAATTGAATGGGGATAAGAAGGAAGAAAGAGATAGAAAAAAATAATATAATATTTGAATTAAACTATTAAAAACGTGTCAACGTTTTCTATAGGCTTTGGTGTAAAATGGTGGGTGATATATGTGACTTTGGATATAACATATACAGAACTATTTAGGTTGACTGAACATTCTAGTTGGAATTCTGTGATCTAGTCAGAAACATAGAGAATTCTAATCAGGTTTTAAGATTACTAAGTGGCAACACTGATATTATTGTCAAGTTTTGTTAACTCATGTTGAGACACTAACTATAAACAGATGGAGCTTAGATATCTGTAGCAGTAATAGCACAGTGTGTCATAATTACTAATGGATTCAGGAAACTTATGAATGCATGCAGACTGTGGGAAGATATACTAATATTCAACTTAACTTGAATCGAAATTTCCAATAATATGTTCAAAAATAATCAGGTTAAATGCATGAAGTTATGCTTTAATAGTTATATTTAAGTATTTATAAGATCAACAGTGTTCATTGACCAGATTCAATACATCTTTCAAAGTTTCTGTGCATAATTACTTATAAATCTTAAACTCCAAATAAACTCAGCATTAAATTATCAATTATTTGTTATCATTGGCCAAATTATTATATAGCTGTGTGTGTGTGAGTGTGTGTTTGTGTGATCAATCAAGCATGTAGTAAACTAGATATAATTGAAGGATGAAATATTAAAAGTTCTTTTTACTCTGAACTTATTTATCAACTGTAATGTTGTTTGTTGCCCTTAATTAAACGACCAGGATGTATTGATGGTGGCATCAGACTGCAAGGTGGCACAATCAATAGTGGACGTTTGGAGGTCTGCTTCAACAATACGTGGGGCACAGTGTGTGATAATGAATGGGATGCTGCTGATGCTCAAGTTGCATGCAGACAACTAGGGTATCTTCCAACTGCTCAAGTTAAGATTCTTACTGGACCTGATGTTCCTGATGGCACTGGGCAGATCTTGTTGGATCAAGTCAATTGTGTTGGAATTGAGATCAGTTTATTTGACTGTAATCATAACGACTTTGGTGACCAAGATTGTACTCATGACAATGATGCTGGAGTAACATGTGGTAAGCTATAATATTTTTTTTGTGGCAATGTATTATCACAATTGTTCACTCTTTGGAATCACCAACATTTCTCGTTACAACTAATTAGTTACAACTAAATGCTTTTACTGTAAGGAAATGATATAGTTACATTTAAGTTATTTTACACCCTAGAAACCCTAAAATTATACATCTTACCACAATCTTTACCTCTGCCTATGCGTTCCAAACAGTTTTTTTTTGCCTGGTTCAAGAACACTATATTCAATTAATGTTATAGTAATTATTTGCCATAAATTTTAGTGTGGGACCATTCTTGTTGTTTGGAGAACATAGTTTTGTCATTCATTGGGTTGCCACTTTTATTCAAAATTGCCTAAGTCTTGTTGGATTGGAAAAAATCTAGTCTGCAAGTCCAATTAGTTTCCGATCTGGTTGAATTTTTTTTACCGATATTGCTTTATGTAACCTGAAAATTTTCACCTTTCAGTGAAAAAAAAGCATAAAAATTAAAAAAAATATCTAGCATTGGAAAAAAAAAATTAACCTCTCAGAAAACATAGATGATGAAAATTGAATGGGGATAAGAAGGAAGAAAGAGATAGAGAGAAAAAAAGATATAATATTTGAATAAAACTATTAAAAAAAATGTCAACATTTTCTTTAGGCATTGGTGTAAAATGGTGGGTGATATATGTGGCTTTGGATATAGCATACACAGAACTATTTAAGTTGACTAAACATTCTAATTGGAATTTTATGATCTAGTCGGAAACTTAGAGAATTCTAGTCAAATTTTAAGATTACTAAGTGCAACACTGATATTATTGTCAAGTTTTGTGTACTCATGTTGAGGCACTAACTATAAACAGCTGAAGCTTAGATATCTGTAGCAGTAATAGCACAGTGTATCATAATTACTGATGGATTCAGGAAACTTATGAATGCATGCAGACTATGGGAAGATGTACTAATGTTCAACTTAACTAGAATTGAAAGTTCCAATGATATATTCAAAAATAATCAGGTTAAATGCATGAAGTTATGCTTTAATAGTTATATTTAAGTATTTATAAGATCAACAGTGTTCATTGACCAGATTCAATACATCTTTCAAAGTTTCTGTGCATAATTACTTATAAATCCTAAACTCCCAGTAAATTCAGCATTAAATTATCAATTATTTGTTATCATTGGCCACATTATTATGTAGCTGTGTGGGTGTGTGTGTGTGTGTGTGTGTGTGTGTGTGTGTGTGTGTGTGTGTGTGTGTGTGTGTGTGTGTGTGTGTGTGTGTGTGTGTGTGTGTGTGTGTGTGTGCGTGTGTGTGTGTGTGTGTGTGTGTGTGTGTGTGTGATCAATTAAGCAGGTAGTTAACTAGATATAATTGAAGGATGAAATATTAAAAAAATTCTTTTTTCTATAGAACTTATTTATCAACTGTCATGTTGTTGCCCTTAATTAAATGACCAGGATGTATTGATGGTGGCATCAGACTGCAAGGATCCACAATCAATAGTGGACGTGTGGAGGTCTGCTTCTCCAATACATGGGGCACAGTGTGTGATGATGGATGGGATACTGCTGATGCTCAAGTTGCGTGCAGACAACTAGGGTATCTTCCAACAGCTAAAGCTCAGATTCTTACTGGACCTGATGTTTCTGATGGCACTGGGCAGATCTGGTTGGAACAAGTCGATTGTGTTGGAAATGAGATCAGTCTTTTTGACTGCAATGCTAATAACATTGGTTTCCATAATTGTATTCATGAAAAGGATGCTGGAGTAACATGTGGTAAGCTATAATAACCTCTTGTGACAATGTACTGTCACAATTTTTCACTGTTTTGAAACACCAACATTTCTCGTTATAACTAATTGTTTGCAACTAAATGCTTTTACTGTAAGGAAATGATATAGTTACAACTAAGTTATTTTACACTAAAGAAACCCTAAAATTATACATCCTACCACAATTTTTACCTCAGGTTATGCATTCCAAACGGGTTTTTTGCCTGGTCTAAGAACACTATATTCGATTAATGTCATAGTAATTATTTGCCATAAATTTTAGTGTGGTACCATTCTTGTTGTTTGGAGAACATAGTTTTGTCATTCATTGGGTTGCCACTTATATTTAGAATTGCTTAAGTCTTGTCAGATTGGAAAAAAATCTAGTCTGCAAGTCCGACTAGTTTCCGATCTGGTCGAATTTTTGTTACCAGTCCTGCCTTATGTAACCTGAAAATTTTCACCTTTTAATGAAAAAAGCATAAAAATTTTAAAAAAATCAAACATTGGAAAAAAATTAGCCTCTTAGTAAACATAGATGATTTCAATTGAATGGGGATAAGAAGGAAGAAAGAGATAGAGAGAAAAAAAGGTATAATATTTGAATAAAACTTTAAAAAAATGTTAACATTTTCTTTATGCTTTGGTATGAAATGGAGGGTGATATGTGAGACTTTGGATATAACATATACACAACTATTTAGGTTGACTGAACATTCTAGTTGGAATTTTGTGATCTAGTCAAAAAATTAGCGAGTTCTAGTCATATTTTAAGATTACTAAGTGCAACACTGATATTATTGTCAAGTTTTGTGTACTCATGTTGAGGCACTAACTATAAACAGCTGAAGCTTAGATATCTGTAGCAGTAATAGCACAGTGTATCATAATTAATGATGGATTCAGGAAACTTATGAATGAATGCAGACTGTGGGAAGATGTACTAATGTTCATCTTAACTAGAATTGAAAGTTCCAATGATATGTTCAAAAATAATCAGGTTAAATGCATGAAGTTATGCTTTAATAGTTATATTTAAGTATTTATAAGATCAACAGTGTTCATTGACCAGATTCAATATATCTTTCAAAGTTTCTGTGCATAATTACTTATAAATCATAAACTCCCAGTAAATTCAGCATTAAATTATAAATTATTTGTTATCATTGGCCACATTATTATGTAGCTGTGTGTGTGTGTGTGTGTGTGTGTGTGTGTGTGTGTGTGTGTGTGTGTGTGTGTGTGTGTGTGTGTGTGTGTGTGTGTGTGTGTGTGTGTGTGTGTGTGTGTGTGTGTGTGTGTGTGTGTGTGTGTGTGTGTGTGTGATCAATCAAGCAGGTAGTAAACTAGATATAATTGAAGGATGAAATATTAAAAAGTCCTTTTTACTATAGAGCTTATTTATCAACTGTAATGTTGTTTGTTGCCCTTAATTAAATGGCCAGGATGTACTGATGGTGGCATCAGACTGCAAGGTGGCACAATCAATAGTGGACGTGTGGAGGTCTGCTTCCACAATACATGGGGCACAGTGTGTGATGATGGATGGGATGCTGCTGATGCTCAAGTTGCGTGCAGACAACTAGGATATTTATCTGCTCAAGGTCTGATTCTTACTGGACCTGATGTTCCTGATGGCACTGGGCAGATCTTGTTGGATCAAGTCAATTGCATTGGAAATGAGATGAGTCTCTTTGACTGCAATACTAATAACATTGGTGACCATAATTGTGCGCATGAAGAGGATGCTGGAATAATATGTAGTAAGCTATAATAACTTTCTGTGGCAATGTACTGTCAAAATTTTTCACTGTTTGGAAACACCAACATTTCTCATTACAACTAATTGGTTATAACTAAATGCTTTTACTGTAAGGAAATGGTATAGTTACAACTAAGTTATTTTACACTATAGAAACCCTAAAATTATACATCTTACCACAATCTTTACCTCAGCCTATGCGTTCCAAACTGTTTTTTTGCCAGGTCTAAGAACACTATATTCGATTAATGTTATAGTAATTATTTGCCATAAATTTTAGTGTGGGACCATTCTTGTTGTTTGGAGAACATAGTTTTGTCATTCATTGGGTTGCCACTTTTATTCAAAATTGCCTAAGTCTTGTTGGATTGGAAAAAATCTAGTCTGCAAGTCCAATTAGTTTCCGATCTGGTTGAATTTTTGTTACCGGTACTGCTTTATGTAACCTGAAAATTTTCACCTTTCAATGAAAAAAAAAGCATAAAAATAAAAAAAGTATCTAACATTGGAAAAAAAATTAGCCTCTTTGAAAACATAGATGATGAAAATTGAATGGAGATAATAAGGAAGAAAGAGATAGTGAGAAAAAAAGATATAATATTTAAATAAAACTATAAAAATAATGTTAACATTTTCTTTAGGCTTTGGTGTAAAATGGTGGGTGGTATATGTGACTTTAGATATAGCATATACAGAACTATTTAGGTTGACTGAACATTCTAATTGGAATTTTGTGATCTAGTTAGAAACTTAGAGATTTCTATTCAGATTTTAAGATTTTTAAGTGGCAACATTGATATTATTGTCAAATTTTGTGTACTCATGTTGAGGCACTAACTATAAACAGCTGAAGCTTAGGTATCTGTAGCAGTAATAGCACAGTGTGTCATAATTACTGATGGATTCAGGAAACTTATGAATACATGCTGACTGTGGGAAGATGTACTAATATTCAACTTAACTAGAATCGAAAATTCCAATGATTTGTTAGAAAATAATCAGGTTAAATGCATGAAGTTATGCTTTAAAAGTTATATTTAAGTATTTATAAGATCAACAGTGTTCATTGACCAAATTCAATACATTTTTCAAAGTTTCTGTGCATAATTACTTATAAATCCTAAACTCCAAATAAATTCAGCATTAAATTATAAGTTATTTGTTATCATTGGCCACATTTTTATAATTTAAGAATGAAATATTAAAAAAGTCCTTTTTACTATAGAACTTATTTATCAACTGTCATGTTATTGCCCTTAATTAAATGACCAGGATGTATTGATGGTGGCACCAGACTGCAAGGTGGCACAATCAATAGTGGACGTGTGGAGGTCTGCTTCAACAATACATGGGGCACAGTGTGTAATGATAAATGGGATAATGCTGATGCTCAAGTTGCGTGCAGACAACTAGGGTATCCATCGGCGAATGCTCAGATTCTTACTGGAATAATTGTTCCTGATGGCACTGGGCAGATCTGGTTGGATGAAGTCGATTGTGTTGGAAATGAGACGAGTCTCTTTGACTGCAATGCCAATAACATTGGTTTCCATAATTGTATTCATGAAGATGATGCTGGAATAATATGTGGTAACCTATAATAACTTCCTGTGGCAATCAATTGTCACAATTTTACACAGTTTAGAAACACCAACATTTCTCGTTACAACTAATTGGTTACAACTAAATGCTTTTACTGTAAGGAAATGATATAGTTACAATTAAGTTATTTTACACCCTAGAAACCCTAAAATTATACATCTTACCACAATCTTTACCTCAGGCTATGCGTTCCAAACTGTTTTTTTGCCAGGTCTAAGAACACTATATTCGATTAATGTTATAGTAATTATTTGCCATACATCTTAGTGTGGCACCGTTCTTGTTGTTTGGAGAACATAGTTTTGTCATTCATTGGGTTGCCACTTTTATTCAAAATTGCCTAAGTCTTGTTGGATTGGGAAAAATCTAATATGCAAGTCCGATTAGTTTCCGATCTGGTCGAATTTTTGTTACCAGTACTACCTTATGTAACTTGAAAATTTTCACCTTTCAGTGAAAAAAGAATAAGAATAAAAAAATCAAACATTGGAAAAAAAATTAGCCTCTTAGAAAACATAGATGATAAAAATTGAATGGGGATAAGAAGGAAGAAAGAGATAGAGAGAAAAAAAAAGATATAATATTTGTATAAAACTATTAAAAAAATGTCAACATTTCTTTAGGCTTTGGTGTAAAATGGTGGGTGATATATGTGACTTCGGATATAGCATATTGAGAACTATTTAGGTTGACTAAACATTCTAATTGGAATTTTGTGATCAAGTTGGAGACTTAGAGAATTCTAGTAAAATTTTAAGATTACTAAGTGGCAACACTGATAATATTGTTAAGTTTTGTGTACTCATGTTGAGGCACTAACTATAAACAGCTGAAGCTTAGATATCTGTTGCATTAATAGCACAGTTTGTCATTATTACTAGTGAATTCAGGAAACTTATGAATGCATGCAGACTGTGGGAAGATGCACTAATATTCAACTTAACTAGAATCGAAAGTTGCAATGATATATTCAAAAATAATCAGGTTAAATGCATGAAATTATGCCTTAATAGTTATATTTAAGTATTTATAAGATCAACAATGTTCATTGACCAGATTCAATACATCTTTCAAAGTTTCTGTGCATAATTACTTATAAATCCTAAACTCCAAATAAACTCAGCATTAAATTATAAATTATTTGTTATCATTGGCCACATTATTATATAGCCATGTGGGTGTAGAGTGTGTGTTTGTGTGATCAATCAAGCATGTAGTAAACTAGATATAATTGAAGGATGAAATATTAAAAAGTCCTTTTTACTATAGAACTTATTTATCAACTGTCATGTTGTTACCCTTAATAAAACAACCAGGATGTAATAATGGTGGCATCAGACTGCAAGGTGGCACAATCAATAGTGGACGTGTGGAGGTCTGCTTCAACAATACATGGGGCACAGTGTGTGATGATGGATGGGATGCTGCTGATGCTCAAGTTGCGTGCAGACAACTAGGGTATTTTCCAACAGCTAAAGCTCAGATTCTTACTGGACCTGATGTTCCTGACGGCACTGGGCCGAAATGGTTAGATCAAGTCAATTGCTTTGGAAATGAGATCAGTCTCTTTGACTGCAATACTAATAATACGAAATTTGTCATTAATTGTATTCATGAAGAGAATGCTGGAGTAATATGTGGTAAGCTATAATAACTTTCTGTGCAATGTATTGTCACAATTTTTCACTGTTTGGAAACACAAACATTTCTCGTTATAACTAATTGGTTACAACTTTACTGTAAGGAAATGATATAGTTTCAATTAAGTTATTTTATACTATGGAAACCCTAAAATTATACATCTTACCACAATCTTTACCTCAGGCTATGCGTTCCAAACAGGTTTTTTGCTTGGTCTAAGAACACTATATTCGATTAATGCTATAGTAATTATTTGCCATAGATTTTAATGTGGGACCATTCTTGTTGTCTGGAGAACATAGTTTTGTCATTCATTGGGTTGCCACTTTTATTGAGATTTGCCTAAGTCTTGTCGGATTGGGAAAAATCTAGTGTGCAAGTCCGATTAGTTTCCGATCTGGTCGAATTTTTATTACCGGTACTGCCTTATGTAACCTGAAAATTTTCACCTTTCAGTGAAAAAAGCATAAAAAAAAAATTAAAAAAAATCTAACATTGGAAAAAAAATAAGCCTCTTAGAAAACATAGATGATGAAAATTGAATGGGGATAAGAAGGAAAAAAGTGATAAAAAAAAAAGATATAATATTTGAATAAAACTATTAATTAAATATTAACATTTTCTTTAGGCTTTGGTGTAAAATGGTGGGTGATACATGTGACTTTGGATATAGCATATACACAATTATTTAGGTTGACTGAACATTCTAATTAGGAATTTTTTGTGATCTAGTCGGAAACTTATAGAATTCTAGTCAGATTTTAAGATTACTAAGTGGCAACACTGATATTATTGTTAAGTTTTGTGTACTCATGTTGAGGCACTAACTATAAACAGCTGAAGCTTAGATATCTGTAGCAGTAATAGCACAGTGTGTCGTAATTGCAGATGGATTCATGAAATTTATGAATACATGCAGACTGTGGGAAGATGTACTAATGTTCAACTTAACTAGAATTGAAAGTTCCAATGATATGTTCAAAAATAATCAGGTTTAATGCATGAAGTTATGCTTTAATAGTTATATTTAAGTATTTATAAGATCAACAGTGTTCATTGACCAGATTCAATGCATCTTTCAAAGTTTCTTGGCATAATTATTTATAAATCCTAAACTCCAGATAAATACAGCATTAAATTATAAATTATTTATTGTTATTGGCCACATTATTATGTAGCTGTGTGGGTGTGTGTGTGTGTGTGTGATCAATCAAGCAGGTAGTAAACTAGATATAATTGAAGGATGAAATATTAAAAAGTCCTTTTTACTATAGAACTTATTTATCAACTGTCATTTTGTTGCCCTTAATTAAATGACCAGGATGTATTGATGGTGGCATCAGACTGCAAGGTGGCACAATCAATAGTGGACGTGTGGAGGTCTGCTTCCACAATACATGGGGCACAGTGTGTGCTAATGGATGGGATGCTGCTGATGCTCAAGTTGCATGCAGACAACTAGGGTATACAACTGATCAAGCTCAGAATCTTACTGAACCCGATGTTCCTGATGGCACTGGGCTGATCTGGTTGGATCAAGTCAATTGCATTGGAAATGAGATTAGTCTCTTTGACTGCAATAGTAGTAATACGAATTTTGTCAGTAATTGTATTCATGAAGAGAATGCTGGAGTAACATGTGGTAAGCTATAATAACCTCTTGTGACAATGTACTGTCACAATTTGTCACTCTTTGGAAACACCAACATTTCTAGTTACATCTAATTGGTTACAACTAAATGCTTTTATTGTAAGGAAATGATATAGTTACAACTAAGTTATTTTACACTATAGAAAACCTAAAATTATACATCTTACCACAACCTTTACCTCAGGCTATGCGTTCTAAACGGGTGTTTTGCCCTGTCTAGGAACACTATATTCGATTAATGTTATAGTAATTATTTGCCATAGATTTTAGTGTGGGACCGTTCTTGTTGTTTGGAGAACATAGTTTTGTCATTCATTGGGTTGCCTCTTTTATTCAGTATTGCCTAAGTTTTATCGGATTGGGAAAAATCTAGTTTGCAAGTCTGATTAGTTTCAGATCTGGTCGAATTTTTGTTACCGGTACTGCTTTATGTAACCTTAAAATTTTCACTTTTCAGTGAAAAAAGCATAAAAATAAAAAAAAAATCAAACATTGGAAAAAAAAATTAACCTCTTTTAAAACATAGATGATGAAAATTTTAATGGGGATTAGAAGGAAGAAAAAGATAGAGAAATATAAAAGTTATAATATTTGAATAAAACTATTAAAAATATGGCGACATTTTCTTTAGGCTTTGTTGTAAAATGGTGGGTGATATATGTTTCTTTGAATATAGCATATACAGAACTATTTAGGTTATTGAACATTCTAATTGGGAAATTTTTTTTTTAGATCTAATCGGAAATTTAAAGAATTCTTGTCAGATTTTAAGTTGCAACACTGATTGTATTTTCTAGTTTTGTTTACTCATGTTGATGAACTAACTATAAACAGCTGAAGTTTTGATATCAGTAACAGTAATAGCACAGTTCCTCATAATTACTGATGGATTCAGGGAACTTATGAATGCATGCAAACATTAACTCTTGTCCCACTCAAATAATGCAGTCCTATAGAATAGTTAATCATTTATGCTTGAAAGTATGTTGTTCATTTTGTTCTTGTTATTTTTTCTATTGTAGTAATTTGAATTACATGCTTAATTAAAAAAAAAATTTTTTAAATGCTTTCAATTTAAACTAATACGTTGCATTTTATGAAGTTGTCACCTACTGGAGGTAGATAACTTAATGATGATTGAGAACTCTCATTAGATGTTATGTGACCACATACTATACTATACTTACAATGATTTCTTTTTATTTACTTTTCATTAATTTTTAAATATTCTTTCAGTGACCTTCATCTTATTTCCTCATAGGTTTGAATTCGAACAATGAAATTTCTATACTGGCATCAACTGTCACTCTGATCATTTTGCTAATCACTGTTCTCATAGTAGGTGTGTGTATCTTCTTAATGAAAAAGAGGAAACGAAAAGTACGCCATAACCACATGAATCTACTTCTCAGGTAATTTTATAAAAAAAATTTTCATTCATGTCCCATTTCCAAAACCTTATCAAGATGAGGTTACATTGAAGATATTTCACCTTGAAACAGGTATTGGGTATTAAAGAGTGACATGTGATAGGAGATGAATCAGTTTATTAAAATCTTAATTGCATTCATAAAAAGTTATTCTATAATTATATTTATTCAATATTCTTTATAGGTCCATAAACACAGACAACAAATATGATGAAAATGAATATGGTAAGAAAATAATTTCTTTTTCTGTTTTTAATTATGCATAATATGTAATACTTCAATCAAAACAATTAGTTCTTAAAGTATTAAGATTTTGTAACTCAAGTAGAACCTCCAATTATGTACACTCTGTGCCCTTTGTAAAAAACATTTTTTTATTGGAGGTCAGCCCAAGATGAGCCATTTATGCATATTAATGCTGTAGTAGTTAGCTCGTATATTATAACAACTAAATATATATGATAATCCACTTACTAGTATCATAAGCAGATAATACAATGATTAGTTTCATTTACTATAATGGAAAGGTGAAAAGGTAAAAAAACCCTTTTAAATAGTGTAAAAACAAAATAACTTACTCTCTCATCAAGCTTAATAGGAATTAGATAAGATCATGTTATAATCTCTTATTGAGACAGTGATTAAGGATGTATATAAAATAAAATATGCTATAATTGAGTATTTGTGCCCTTTATAAACACTGAAATGAGTAATGACTATTGTTTTTCATACCTTTGGAAGGAACTCAAAATTTTATTTTTTTCATATTTTTTTTCCAACCCTCTCACCCCTCTCACCCATTTTTGTAACACCATGCATCTACTGCAAGCATGGGCAAGGGTATGTTTACAGAGGTAACAGGACTATAAGCTGTTATAAGAAATCAATTCATGCCTTACAGTGTGTCCATCGTGTAGAGGTCATCCATATTTCAGGGAGTCTGGTTAGGGAGGTTCCACATAAATATGTGCATGTCATTTTTGTTATTAAAAAAATCTCATTTCTAAATTGTAGCTGTAACCAAGAAAGAAACCAAGAAAGAAGAAAATATGAGCATTAAAACTTCTCTTGACATGGACATCCCACTATCTTTAGTTATATCAGCTGGTGATATGGAAATTGGAAAAGCAGTTGGAGAAGGTAAAAACAGTTAAGATACATAAACTTAAGTTAAGGGAGCTTGCTAATTTAGCAGCAGATACCTGGTGCTTCAGCATGTAACAGACATATAGCCAATATTGACTGGTATGGAAAAGTCAATTTTAGCTTACCTCTTGGGTATTGGCATAGAGGTGTGCATGCATCTGCAGAGCGGTTTCAGCCTTTATACTTGCTGCTGACGTTTTGCGGTACCCTAAAGACGAAAAGTTTGATATTGTTACTGGGATGGAATTGTTATTTTAGCTCAGTTTTCAGGAGTCTGGCATAATACATAGAGGTGTGCATGCATCAGCTGAGCAGACTCAGCCTCTGTGCCTGCTGTTGACTTTGTGTGCTCATCCTGAAGATGAAGAGTTTAATATTGTTATGAGTGGATTCAGGCCACATTAGAATGCATAAAGGCTGTCTGGTGTCTCTGCAGTTATCCTTGTGGCCTGCATTGCCCTGTCCATCTGAACATGAGCCTACCTCTGCTGAGGTGTGTAACACTCTCTCAGTCCTTGCTGATGCACATGCCATCTAATCAAGATTGATGTTACTTTGACAGCAACAATATAATCTTAAGTTTACTGTATTCTATTCTGTGCTCCTACCGCCTCCCCTCTTTTTTCTAATAAAGTCATTCATGATCTTTCTAAAAAAACAAAACCCACTGATATATGGTATAAATGAACATATTGTACAGTAGCTGCTGGTATCTTTACTTTTTATTCTATTTCAGGTGAATTTGGAATTGTGTACAGAGGATTACTGCGGAAAAGATTTTCTGAAGCATTTAGCGAAATTGTTGCAGTAAAAACATTAAAAGGTAATGTAATAACAGCCATAGTGATATATGCCGGGGAAATCTCTCTTTATTACATAATTTTGGTTCCATTAAGGAGCAGGGATTAATACAGGATTATTCTTAAGAAGTGGGAGGGGGAAACAAGGATGCCTGAACGTTTCAGGCTTCCGAATTCAATATTGAGTCAGAGTTCTTTTCCCTTAATTTTTTTCCCCTTCATTTCATATTTTTCCTCTTGCAAACTCCTTTATTTTACAAGCTAAATAATCTTAATGTTTGCTTCCACCATGTGTGTGTGTGTGTGTGTTTATGTATGTGTTTGTGTGTGTGTGTTTGTGTGTGGGTGTGTGTGTGTGTGTGCGTGTGTGTGCGCGTGTGCGTTTGCGCGCATGTGTGTTTGGGTGTGTGTGTTTGGGTGTGTGTGTGTGTCCAGTTAGTTTCATCTATTTAACTCACCAGCTAACCTAGACTAATTTTAAGGTGTGGCATTCATGGCTGTCTAGTGGGCACAACTCGCTATAGGAAAAGTCTAGCAATGCCCATTCATGATACCTGGGACAGTGTTGGACATTTTTCAGTAGGTTTCATCTGGTTGACACATCAACTAATCTAGACCAGTTTTGGGGTCCCTCAATTAGGTCCCTCCTGATCACACTCATCAGAATGATGTAGGCAGGCTTACATTTCCTTACACTAACATGTACATCGATCATTACTGCATGCATGAAAATTAGTTAACTTCCCAGCTAGGCTGACCCTTCTGGGCTCCTGCTCTAGGGGGTTACATCCACATATTTTTATCAAGAACATAAACACTAAAGTTTATTGTTACAATTAAGTGCATGACCACAACCAGGAAATTTTGAAGAAAAGGAGCCCCACAGGCAGGCGTTTACTAGGATCTTCAACAAATTTCTTTATAACCACCCCAGAGTGACCATCAAATACTGAACATTTTAGCCCTTTGATCTCAATCGTCTGGTAGGAGTTAGAGAACAAACGTATCTTCACCAAACTTCCGTATAACGTTATATACCAGGGTGACTCCCATAAAACTCAGAAAGGTTTGTGCTCTTTACACCAAATTGTCTGGTTTGGAAGTAATTACTGAACCAACATACAAACAAGCATATTGGCAATTATAGTGACTAAAAGAGTACCCACGGATGGTGACAACAGCCCCATACCCCCCCCCCCCCCCAGCCCCTTCCTAAAGAATAGATTACAATAGCACACATCTTATGAACAGAGACCTCTTCTTGCAATTATTGATCTGTTGTTTATTGACTCATCCCAGATGCTTAGGCTTTTATGGCTAAAATGAAGCAAAGAAAAATAGCTGGAAGTGTTTAGGGCACAATTTTGCTGACATGTATTTACACTTATGGTTTATAAGTTGTTTTTTTACTCAGGCATAGGTTTATGACCACAACCAGAAAATTTTAAAGAAGAAATAAAGACCCACAGGCATAGTTTCACTCTGATCTCCACCAAACTTATTATGACCCCCATAAAACCATGAAAATTAGAGCATTTTAAGTCCAATAGTCCGGAAGTAATTACTGTCTCTCTGCCTCTCTGTCTGTCTCTCTGTCTGTCTCTCTGTCAGTCAGTTAGTCAGTCAGTCTGTCTGTCTGTCTGTCTGTCTGTCTGTCTGTCTGTCTGTCTGTCTGTCTGTCTGTCTGTCTGTCTGTCTGTCTGTCTGTCTGTCTGTCTGTCTGTCTGTCTGTCTGTCTGTCTGTCTGTCTGTCTGTCTGTCTGTGTATCATCTATTCATTCATGAACTGTTGAAGTTAGACCATGAACCCATATATATATTGTGTGTAAGACTAAAATGCAAAAAAATGGTACTTCTATAATCAATTAAACCTAGGTAACTATATCCACGAACTCATGTATATTTGAATCAGTGTCCCAAGGGGAACTTTTGACAATGTCTTTAAGGCCACACCCCTTTCTATGTTCACGTCAGGCCAAAAAAGAAAACCAAAGTAATGATAATTTTACTAAACCAATCCGTATAACTACTGACTTAAAACTTGGTATATATATATATATATATATATATATATATATATATATGTACACAACTTAAGTCAAGTAATTTAAACAATTTGTAACTACAGGTAGAAAATTCATCCAAAGGGTGGGATTTGTTGTAGTAATTTATAAGGTGATAATTTAATATGATTTTAATTAGGATTTGTGAGCAAAGATCTGATCCACAATTTATTGAAGGAGTGTACTAGGATGCTGGAGTTTGACCACCCCAATGTTCTAACACTGACTGGAGTGTGCCTGGATGGAGGCCCTACCCCTTTCCTAGTGATGCCATTTATGTTTAATGGCAGTCTCCTCTCCTACCTGAAGAGAGAGAGGGACAGCTTAGTGTTGCAAACTCACAGAGATGATGTAAGTTTTTTTATCAGGAAGAAAGTTTATGTATTCTCCTATTTATTTATTCTATAAAAGAAGAAAGTACTAAAAATGTCAATTGTTTATAATACATACATATATATGTGTGTGATGAGATGTCTATTTGTCTGTCTGTCCATCTGTCTGTATGTTTTCACCATAAGTGTGGCCAAACCTATGGGTAGATTTCTCTGAAACTTGGCATGGTCATAGTTTTTTTACGTTACTTAAAGCATGAGCAACAAAATGCAAAAAATATCAACATCTGTGATGAAAACTTCCAAAAATCGTACTTTGGCCAGATAAACCCTTGGAGCTACAGGCTACAGACCCAAAAATTGGTATGCATACACAACTTGACTCTGGGAATAACATGGACTGGGTCCCACCTGGTGATATCTTTTTCTATAGGTGTGTAAGATTAAAAATACTAAAATTGGAACTGCTGTAATATAATAATAATTGGACCAAAGGAATTAGATCCACAAACCCATATGTATATTTAGAATCAGTGTTGTCTATGGAAGTTTAAATAAACCATAGCCAAGTAGTCAAAGGACAGGCTACCATTCGAAAACTCCCAGGTTCCGCATTTCCCTGCTTTTACATATTTGGATATGAATGTACTTACATATTTTGTATATTTATCCACTTTTCCACCAAAGCACCAAATCAAGTGAAGCTAAGTTTCAGGATAAACACATGTCATGCCAAGGGTGTATTTTTTTAGCCAAAAAAAAAAAAAAATTGGACCACTTGGCCGCACCTATTCCTGTGGGTGTGTGAATCTATAATGCAAAAATAGTGCTTAGCCTAAACCCTTGGACCTGACATAAATACTTGGCAATAACACACATCATGACTCTGAGAGAAACATGGACTGGGTCCACCCTAGCCACACAATCATCAGGGAGTGTCAGGCTATAGATACCAAAAATGGTACTTGGCCAAACTGCTGGAGATGGGCTTGGTCACATTTGGCCACACCTCAATGAATATTGGCATATCATTATATCCATGGCAAAGCTGGGTATGCCTGCTAGTGTATACATATAAATATATATACTCACACACAGTAGGAAGTCAGATATCAGAACCTTGAAATGTTTGGATAACTGAAGCTGCTCCAATTAACACTATAATAATAATATGTATTACAGGTTAAAATTTTAGCTACACTCCATGGAGATAACAGCTGCACTGCTCCTACTTTGATTAATTGGTAATGTTTGTGCCATTTAATAATTGTGGCTCTTTTTGTGGTTCTAACCCACTTGCATTTATGTAGGTGTGGTTTCAAATAGTGTTCTTTTATTGGAAATTCAACATTATAAAAGTATATTGGAAATATCCTAAGGTCACAAAAAAAAATTGAATTAGTTGGATAATTAACCAATCTACATAATTATTTGTGCTATCAAAAATAATAGTATAGATTAGTATGTAGAGGTGACTTGATTATGCAAAGAAGCTGGAACAACCCCAGAAGTTTATGGGTTTTTTTTCTTCCCACCCCTCCCCCCCTTCCCTCCCAGCTTCCCTCCTATTTTAACTGGGAGTTGTAATGGGTGTGGTTACCCACAATGGGTGTGGTATGTGTTAGTAAGTAAAAAGAACTACCCCTATTGAAATCCTGAATCTGTTCCTGCAAGATTTAAGTGTTTTTGTTGATATACCATTTGTGATATTCTTAGTTATACACAGGATACTGCCCATGTTACTCCCAGAGTGATATAGTATTATCATACCAAGTTTTATATCTATACCTCCAAGGATTTTTATATGTATATATATATATATATATATATATATATATATATAACTTCTTATGCATAATTATATGATATCACAGGATTTGTGGCTGAATGTTCCATTCTTCACTGCAGAATTCTGTCCAGAACAAACTGCTAGATATTTGCATCCAAGTGGCTAAGGGAATGGAGTACCTTATTAATAAAAGAATCATCCACAGAGACCTGGCTGCTAGGAACTGCATGTAAGCATTTTTAACAATACTTCTTTCTTTTTTTATATTTTGCACATGTAAAAAATACAATTGGTTACACAAGGACCTGGTAAACTCGAGAAACACAAATAAAACGGTCAACATATAAACTTTATTTCATCTTCTGTCGTTATTGGCTACTAATAGATCTGAAATAAAATTATTGAAAGAGTAAATATGTGATAAACTGCTAGGTCTTATTTCTCTCGTTTGTATCTGTGTAACCTTGAAGTTACTAGTGAATCCATTCTAAACTTCTGGGCCTTGACTATGATCTTCACACTGAGTTTTAATGTGAGTATTTATTCATAGAGCAACTTCAATAACAGAAAATAGACAATTTCAATATATATATATATGGAGTTGTTTTTTGATACCTGCAAGCACCAGTAATTTAAATAGTAATTGAATTACACATTCCTAAATAGATATTATAGCTCTTTGAGAGGTACACTTGCCTGCAAAACATACTATGTAAAAATAACACCCAGTAATTCTAAAATACCCTATGCCCTAAAGGAATCATCAAAAGTATATATGTTTGGCATGCTTTGTGAGATTCCATCATTGGATATCATTTATAAACATTATTTTACTACTCATTGCACACTGCCTGGATTAAAAGTTTAAAAAAATGTTCAAAAAAAAAAAAAAAAAAAAAAAATGTTCAAAAAAAATGTTCAAAAAAAAAAAAAAAAAAAAAAAAAAAAAAGGAACTACAATCAGGCAAGGCAATCTTGAATGATTTGAAATGAAATGTTTCTATTCATGGCATATCCTAGATCCCAAGAAGTTCTCTATTGTGACAGCACACCACCAGAGCATTCCACTTCACACCTCACCAGCCTACAGTGCCTCAGCAGAGACAGACTCTGTCAGCACACTTGTGTTTATTTCCTAAATTATTCCCATTGAGTTACACAGGCAAGCAGAAAAGATAATTACACCAAAAGTGAACTGACTGGCTCTATTGGGCTTTTTCTTAAGGTGTGGTACCATATGGTGTAGTTTGCACTCAGGTCTTTGGTTGGCAAAGGAGTGGTTGACAATAAAGTGACTAGCCCACAAAATGGTGTGTTGTTTTTCTTAGGATTGTCCCAATTTGTTTTCCAAACATTTCAGTGTCATAGCACTAGCTCTTTTTGTTGATAGCCTAAAGATTCTGAACAACATGGAATCTTTGAATACTGGCAGTTTAGAGAAAAACATGGTCTCTTTCTGACTGCACCTGAATATGTAAAGATCATTATATGAAAGGTATATCTTAGCAAGTTACCTATTTAGTGTCTAGCTAGCTCAAATATGCATGTAGCTTTGATTATGTCACTAGTGGGGAGTGTTAGATCTCATGAGCCCTGTCCACACTGCGAAATACAACTGGTTTCACCCGTATCTGGAACGAGTTCAGCGTGTCCACACTACACAGGGTTTATCCCAATGGGTTCCACCCAGTTTCACCTGAAATCTTCAGAAGAGTATGCTTCAAGCGGCACAAATTTATTCAGCATACCTGTGACTTTATTCTTTATTTTCAGCTATTAGGAGTTTAGCTACAACAGCTCTCTTCCTCCTCTTTATCCTTCATTTGTGAGATGACATTATGGAGGGTAAAAGACAGAACAAAGTAGTACACCTGAAATAAAATACCCCATTTCTATACAGGTAGAGAAAAACACATTTAAGTAGCACAGCTAATCATTCAACCAATGCAGGAGATGTGAAGTGGGTTTAGTACTATGCTAGTGTGGACACAAGAAAACGTTTGGAACCGGGTGTTACTGAAGAGAGGTACAAACCCGTTAGTAGTGTGGCCATGTGTAAAATGGCAGAGTGCCCAAATAATACCTATCCAATACCTCATCACAGAGCTGCAAGTTTATGTGTTACTGGAAGATAGTACTTCATATTACTCTTCAATAAGGACAACAATTGAGAGAAGCCAGTTTATAAACCTTGATTAAGAAGTGATAAAGAAATTATACGATCACTCCAATGTCTTTCCAGAACCAGAAAGCTTTCATCAAGAGTTGAAATTATGGACACAGCGATGGAGTACTTGTTCTCCACCTCTCCCTAAATTTCTTTGTGAAACACTAGTGCATGTAGCTAATAATTTTTCATTTAACATTTCCAACTTTCTGCAGTTACTAATGATAATCCCTGGAACAACTGTGACAGTGGAAAGAGGGAATTCAGCATTGAAATACATCAAATTTAACCTTAGAAAAACCAGCATAAAGAATGAGCCTATATTGCCTTAATCAATGCACTCATGCTACAATTTATCCACAAAGCTATTAACCTGGATTATGATGACATAGTCTCTGCCTATGCTAAAAAAAATACCCAGTAGACTTTTTATTCAAAGGCCACTTCCACACTAATAATGACCAGAGGCCCATTTGCAGCTTAGCTTGCAATGATGAAGGCACTTTGTGCAACAAACGCTATCCTAGATATTATTGAAATCGGAATTAGAAGAGTTTCAAATTAACTCTTCTGCTTGGCAGTGAATGAAATTGTTGGATAAATGATTTCCATAACGGTGCTTCTTCAGCAATTGTGAATATCTCCAGTTTGCTTTGTTTCAGTTATTGATTTTCTAGTATCTCCTGCCCTAGACACTGCTCATTACGGTGTAGGGGATTTTTTAAATTTTGTTGTTGTTTTTTTCCTAAATATTTTTAAATTTCTGGTCTAATTTGTGTGTAGGAAGGGACTTTTTCTTCAATAGTACCCACATGCATTCATTCATGGGAGAGGTCACTGTCCATACTGCTTCTTACCCCCATTCCCCACTTCCCATACCCTGGTTGCTGTTTGTTTCTTTGTTATTTTTTTTTAGTAGTTGCATGCATAGAAGCCCATTTGCAGCTTGGCATGCAATAGTCAAGGCACATTATCAAACAAACATTATCCTAGACATTATTGAAAAGGTCATTGGAAGAGTTTCAAGTTAATTTTCTGCTTGGCAGGTACTGAACACCTGAGGTTACACAGAACATAACTCCACTAATAGCTAAGAAGAATAACTTCAGGTACTTAGCTATTTTAGCTATGCTTCAGCTCATTAAAGAGTTTCCATTCTCAGCTGCACTGGCAAGCTAGATTTAATTTTCTTTCATTAATTTTTTGGCATTTTTATCAGCCATTTCAAAAACGGGGAGTGTGGGTGGATACGCTGTCGACCTTTTACCTACTTTACAAACACAATTTGCTTAAAATAAAGACTTTAGTTTACCTCTAACTTTCAAGTTGGACATTTTAAAGAAATTTGAAGGCCTTCTGAACCCCTAGGACCATGTAGGGAGCAGAATGAAGTTTAATTCACTGTCCCATGACCCACAATTCAAAAGTTTTTCTTTGCAGTTACACAGGCAGGCACACAGACAGGGAGTTAGTGAAAATAATATATAGGATTATAGCTACATAGCTAGTATTAACTGTTTCAGAACTGAAATGAATGTTTTACGGTTACTTTCTTTATAGCTACTTCTAACCATATGTAAAATATTATTAAATTGAACTACAAAGGCCACTTCAAAATTAAATAATGCTTATAGCTACATAGCAAATATTAACTGTTTCAGAACTGAAATGAATATTTTATGGTCATTTACTTTATAGCTACTTCTAGCTATATGTAAAATATTATTTAATTGAACTACAATTTAAATTGAATTTAACTTAACTGACATGAGTTCTTGAGTCATCTTTGACAGTATTGTCTTATTTGTTATCATTTTTAACTCTTTTTTTTTTTTTTTTTTTTTTTTTTTTTTTATAGGGTTGATATTAATTTTGTGATCAAAGTAGCTGATTTCGGACTGTCTGAGTGTTTGAACGCTTCAAAGGATTATTTCCGTCAGGACCAAGGAAGTGGCGCCAAACTTCCCATCAAATGGCTGGCACCAGAGAGTATGAATGATGGAAAATTCTCAGAGAAAAGTGACATGGTAATATATGATTAATATTTAAAAAGCAAGTGTAATAATTATGTATGGCTTTGGAGTATTTATATTACCAATCAAGTTATGTGTGTTTTGAGAAGGGCTCAAGCACATGTTCCTACATTTATACAGGTACATACATTAAATTTTTTTTTTTTAAATAAGCATGGTGCCTTTTGAGTAGCATATAAATACACTAACAAGTGTACCCATTGTTGACCACGATTTAATGCATGAGACAGATAGAACACAGGGATTGTGTGTGTAGCTATACGAGTGCTTTCAGTTACTGCACACATGCAACCAAAAACATCTTTACCACTGTCAAGAAGTATCTTTGTAGAAGGGGAGCATCACATTGTGTAAATTGAGCTGCATGCGGTTAGGCTTGATTGGCTGGATGTTCATTTATAGCCCTGAATTGCAGTAGCTCCAATTGATATGCATTGCCTCCTTGGACTCATGTGGATTATAATATTTTTATGTGTGATCAGATTACGTGTGTGGTGTTTATTACAGCTCTGTGGTTACTCATGCTTGAAGAAAGTTTACTTAAGTGTTTAAAAATCCACTTTGTCAGTTTCTGATGCCCTTGGTGTCCCCCATACTCCAATCCGGTCAAATTATAAGCTAATCATACTGAAAACATTTATAAGTAAATCGAAAAAAAAAAGATATAAGGTTTCCCCAAAAAGTATGGAAACAAGTAAAGATCTATCAAGAAATATGGAAACAAGGCATGAACACTCAATTATTATGTGCCCAATTCTACATCCCTAAATCATTGCCTCCAAACTTTATAACTTGATATTTTTGTACTCCTATGCATGATGATGGAGTCACCTATTTCTTTCCATACTATTTTAGTTTCCTTTTTATTAGGGAGGTGGGGTGGGGGGATGGGGGAGAGGAAGGGTGTGGGGTTTCTCTTTACAATATGGCAAAGAAAATGTATTTGACCTGTTCATTTAATAGTATATTTTTGTACTTGAAATAAAGTTTGGAGTCAGAAGTTAAGGATGTAGAATTAGGCATATTGTAATTGTGTGTTCATGTCTTGTTTCAATATTTCTTGGGTAGATTTTTCTGATATCCATTCTTATTAGGGGAACTCCTAATTTTTGTTTCCATTTATTTATAAATGTTTCATTGCTAGTTAGTGTGTTTTTTTAATTTTTTATAGTAAGTCACTTTCCCCCCCCTTTTTTTGTTGTAGAGTGGGGTGGAGGTGGTGGAGATTTATTTTTGTAGTATTGTTAAAGCAAATATTTATTCTTCTGAAAATTTTATACACTAGATGAAATCAAGTTTGAAGTTAGTGATTTTGGAATGTAGTATTAGGCATATATAATAATTTATTACACATTTTGATAATGATTTTAAGAATCAGAAGTCATATCTGTTAGGTGACGCTGACTCAAATGAGAACTCAGTTAACTAATTAATATCAAATTCAGGTATCTGAAATTTTGTAGTACTTTGGCATGCATTTATGAGATAAAACTACACATGCCGTCCAGTACCACCAAGTATTTTTCCAGAAATGGTCAAGCAAATACAGAATATGGAAAAACTACATAAATTACAGAAGATTTCACTAATTTCTTAGCTACAAAAAAAAAAACAATAAAAAAATTACTCAGAAAATGATTGATCCTTTCCATGATCTGCTCTTAGTGTACTGCAGGATTCTTATGTGGAAGGAGCTCTTGACTCCCAAATAGTAGCTTCAACTGTTAGGAAGTTAGCTAAGTTGTCTTCAGAAGCTAAAGAGTCAGAAATGTCTGAAAATAGGTGGAAACTTCATATGCCATTGTTGCTGGTTCAAAAGGTAACAAATATGCATATTGAAAGTTATGTAGCAATGATACAACTGCTATTTTACTTCGTCTCTCTGAAAATCAGTGGACTCTTATTGATTGTTTCTAGAGTAATTACTTGCTTCTCCTTATTATTATTAGAATATAATTATACCAATTAAGATAGGGAGGAAGGTGATTCTTGTATTTTGTTAATGTTCATGGTATTGTTTGGATCTTTAGTCTTTGTTTCTTCAGTTAATATGGTTGGTATATATTTAGCTTTAGAGTTACAAACTTTCATACATTTTAGGACTTGCAGGTTTACCTAGACGGTCTACTGATTTTCAGGATAATTTTGCTGGATGAAATTAAATCAGTTCATTTGGGGCTGCCATGTCGATTCTAGGGTTAATTTTCTTTATCTATATGGTATGGGATACTTATTATCAAGAAATATATTTTGTGGGATGATTAGAAGTTAATCACGGGTCTTATTCATTAGAGTGAGGACTAGTTTCTCCTCCCTTCCTACATATTTATAGTGATTAGCCACTTTTATCACCATTGAATAGATATATATATATATTAGTACTATTTATGCCTTTATTAAGTGCAATAGTATCTGGATATTTGGGAGACGAATCGGTCTACATAATACATTTGATGAGATCCATGCAAGTATTCCCATGAAGTTTGACAAAGCATCAATGAAATAGGAAATCAGAAAATTTGCTATTGATTATAAAATAGATCGTGATGATGCTCAAATTTAGGCACTTTGTCAAATACTTGAGATCTCCAATGGATGACTTTCAGTATGTAAATCTTTTAAATACAATTCGTCATCTGCTATCCATCCCAGCAAGTAATGCTGACTATGAGAAGATAATTAGCTTTGTTAGGTCTATCAAAAAACTGACTTTAAATTAGTTCTCCACACTGATACATTTTCTTCTCTAAATGGTGTCCATTTCAATTTTTTATTTAATTGCTTAGAACATTCTGATTTTGAGCCGTCTTTTCTTGATACGGCCTAACTGTGCACAAGAGAAAAGAAAATTAATTACAAACATTCAGTGACATCTTAAATTGTAATCACATGTCAATATTTAAATATGTTGATTTGGTTACTTTTTTGTGTTCTTATGACAGTTTATACTGAAATTGATCCAAAATACTGAAAAAATTGTGTATCAAATACTGAAAGAAGATTACCTGAGTTGGCAACACTGGGCTTCTATAATAGAGGATGTCATAGTTTCATTGTGATATACCTTCATTGCAGGAGTTATCTGTAACACAAATTAATGCATGCAATTATTTGTACAGTATTGAAAGGAATTGAAATGAATATATGAAATCTTACCTGAATAGAATTCACTTTACTTTGAGATAGCGATGAAAACATATTCATTTTTCCCAGTCAGGGAGAAATGAAATGAAAATCCAAACTTTATAATCACCATAGCATAATTTTTTAAATTTGTTATTATCTAGAAGCTTGGCAAAGTTTGAATCTTCTTTATATTATGCCAATGGTGATGGTCAGGAGCACCCTAAATAAAGAGTGCTAGAGCATTCTCTAATATATAAAATTTTGTGTGAGTGTGTGGGTGGATGCTTGCGTGTGTGTGTGTGTGTGTGCCTGTGGAAGGAAATTTCGAAGACAAGGAGATCTGACCAGACACCAACATTTCTGTGTGATGCCATCATAAGCTAAGTTTATTGCCATTGGTCCTGGATTCATCCAGGACACTGCCATCATGGTACTTCGTACCATGGGCAGCTTCTAAGTTCTAAGTTCTAAGTGTGTGTGTGTGTGTGTGTGTGTGTGTGTGTGTGTGTGTGTGTGTGTGTGTGTGTGTGTGTGTGTGTGTGTGTGTGTGTGTGTGTGTGTGTGTGTGTGTGTGTGTGTGTGTGTGTGTGTGTGTGTGTGTGTGTGTGTGTGTGTGTGTGTGTGTGTGTGTGTGTGTATCTGTGCATGCGTGTTTGTGTGTGTACCTCAATGGACAGCCATATGGCTGAATGGGTATTGATGAAGCATTGCAGACATGATCTTTGGGTGTATACCAAGGTTTGCCACCAAAAAAATTTTTTGGAAAAATATCACAGCTGGTGGAGAAAAACGGAAATCGAATTTTTAAATAGACAAGACTGGAAATTTCCAGCCAAAAACCTGCTCACTTATGATTTAATGTTTTGACTTAATAATTGTTAAAAGAACAACAAAAAAGACTCCAGCCATGAATAGGAGTTGAACCAGGGACCTTAGCACTGCTTGTTGGAGGAAGTTTTATAAAAACAAGATTAAGATTACCAAGCAAGTAACATTTACATTCTGCGAAGCCCAGTAGTTAAGGCATAGGTTTCCCAAGCTGAAGTAAGTAGTACAAAACCTGGAATGGGTTGGTTTGTCTTTTTTCCTTTCCCATTTTTTCATTTTTTTTTCTTTCCTTCTTTCTTATTATCTTCATTCTTTTTTCTTTTTTCCACTCCCTTTTTCTTCCTTTCTAATGTAAAAAAAAAAGATTTTTTTTAAAAATAAGTAAATTTAAATTTTTAAAAATCATGGAAATTGGTGGGTTCTATAGAAAACAGAGCAGATCATGTTGTTGTTTTTTTTACTATTATCAGTAAATGTTAAAAATTATCATAATGTGGAACTATGAGTGCTACAATCATTACCTAAGCACAAATCTATAGCTGTATGTGAACTTAGCAAATTGTAGTCGAAATGTCCTAAGAACCTATTTTATATGAATATGTGAAACACTCGCAAAGATAAAGAAAATTTTAAAATATGCATGTATGATGCAATTCCATCTCCTTCACAGTGGGCCTATGGAGTGACATGCTGGGAGGTGTTCAGTGGGGGAAAGACCCCTTACCCAAGTATTCACCCTCTCAAGCTGCTCAAAAAAATTGAATCTGGCTACAGGATGGAAAAACCACTCAATACTGCCTGTTCGGAGGAGATGTAAGTTTTTAAAGTGAATATATAGAGATTGTTGTGTCAGTGATTGTCATTAATATCTCAGGGAAGAGTGTTAGGGTGAGAATATTCCCTAAATCACTGTTGACTAATAATGTGTAGTTAGGTATTATGACAGAGGTGACTATGTGGATGAGTGTGCTGTGGTGTCTAAGACTAAGGCTTACACTAATTGCCACAGGAGAGTCTCCATGTATAAATTAACAGTTCATATTCATTGATCTGATATGTTCATCTTGTATCCATCCTCTGATCTTTTTTGTAACCATCTTCCTGTCCTTGTGGACACACGAGTGGTTTTGGTCTTGTGATAGTAATTTTATGTGATAATTATATATCGGGCCTTCCAACTTTCTTTACCAGATGTGTTATTCCAAGAATTACAATCCAATGCATTCCAATCCTCCCTAATTATCAGAGAATCTCCCGAATATATTGGCAGATCTCCCTTTTCCTGAGCTTCATTAAATTCTCCCTAATTTTAAATCCTCTACCTTATGCTCTCACTTTTTATCCCTAAAAAAAATTTATTTACCTAAAAGTCTCCCTAATATTCATCTCCAGGGGTTGGAATATCTGCACACCTCCCAAGTCTCCCCTTCATCATCATCCAGGAGATTGTTTGAAGTATGCTGGTCCATAGTTTGCCACCAAAACACCAACAACATTAAATACCAATCGTGCCATGGTATATGCTTTGCACTTGACATGTACCATGATGCCCTTATCAACAATATGTGTTAAACTTCTGGGAGGTTGTTGAGCAACTGTGTTGCAAAGCTTGCAGCTCATCTATTTTGTTGTGCTTGCTCAAAAGCTAAATAAGCTTTGCCTGGCACCATGTGGAGTTGGAAATCTCTTCTTGGATGCCTCTGAACAAAATTTGTGCCAATACAACATTAGGAGTGATGAACATAAGCACAACACAAGTGATTGAAAGTAAGTATCACACAGAACCTGAGCTATATTTCTGTTAAAAGTAGACAAATCAGATTCCACTTCATATTGAAGTGATATAATGCCCTATTCTATACCCTGTGCACTTGAGGCATATCTTTACACTACACCCTGCACTTCAGTAAACAAATTCATACATTGATACATTGGACAAGTTACAGGAGCAGTATCTCATTACAACAAACTTCAATGAAATCTACACAGGGAAGTATCCCCGTATCAAGGATTTAAATATTAAAACAGAAGAGAGAACATATTGAAACATGAAATTCTCGTTAGTTTAATGAGGCATGAAATTATTTTATTTTTCATGACAACTGCTATGATTAGATACAGTAGGATGGCAGAATGGTTATTTCATCCAATTAAACGTAACAGATGAGTACAATGAAGAACTAGCAGAGGCAAGGTCAACAGTATTTATTCTCTGATTGATAATTTTCTTGATGCCATGAAATTTCAACACCCTCTGCTTTCTATGTAATTATTGAATTTGATTTTGATTCAGATGTGTACTTCAATTATTATAAGAATTTCAATAGTTCATCAGAGTTTAATATTGACAAAATTTCAGTTCAGGTATAAATATTAAATAAATATTCTATGATTTCAGAGATAGAGACTTAACGTGATTGGTAAAAGCAGAGTAGATTCCAGATGTATAGTTAATTAGGTAATGATTTAACTCTTTCCCACCTGCTCAGTTACATGTCAATGTTGAAGGGAAGGAGCAAACACCAAACACAAGCCATGAAATATGTGGGACATTTAACTTGCCAGGAGGGATAGTGTGACAGAGTGTGGAATGTGGGATAATAAAAATTTGGCTTGCTAGAAGTGAATGCTGGCTTTTAGTCAGCTACTTTACAGTTTTTCTCTTAATCAAAGCTTCTCCTCTCCAGTAAGAGATGGGCTTTATAACTTAATCTTTTGTTTAGCATGATTGCATCTTATTAATATTCTAAAAGATTCCTTGAAATTGGGCTTCCCAACATCCAATGATATGTTGGTTATTTAAATGAATGGTAAGACATATTTTTCCTGTGAAAATTATGGTGAAAATATCGTCCCACAAAATTCTAACAATTTCACCTTGACCAAGAAACTTGACATGCATACACAACTTACCTCTGGGATAGACATGGGCTGGGTCTCACCGGTTAGCACCTCAACATATGGGATTGTTCATAAATGACTATGTATGTATGTAAGAAAACAAGTAAATTGATCATTATAGAAGAAATCTTCCAAATATTGTGATCGTTCATTTAGTTAGACAACCAAAAGTGAAGTTGCAATGGCTTTCTGGTATCACTTCATTTTGGTTAAGCTGTTTTGCCTATCTCACACTTTTATTAATTACTTCTTGTTAATTGTTATGAGATTAAACAGATATGTAAAAACTGTGAAGTATGTAATTTCTGGTACAATGTGGGGATGCACTATAGCTAGTATGTTCATAACTATTTGGTTTGATGACCAGTAAGTCATTTTATTGCTATGATTCACTTATAAATGTTATTTATTTATGCCATTTTCCAGTTACCAACTAATTATGAAATGCTGGGAGGAGAAACCAGAATATCGTCCAACCTTTACGCAGCAGATAGAGGATCTCTCAACTCTCTTAGAGTTACAGGCTGGGTACCTGGGCTGCTCTGCTGGTGACAATGGAACTGCCGAGGAGATTGACCCAATGCCAACTTCAATGTCATCTGATGACATTGCTATGACATCTAATGGGACCAGTGATGCAGTTGTGGCTACAAGTAATGAAGATTTGTTGTCACCAAGCAGTGATGTGCCTTCTGGTGAAGAGAGGGATGCTGTGATAGACCCATTGAGCAACAAGGAAGGTGCACCTACAGATGATAACATGGCTGCACACACCAGAGGTGATGATTCAGTTCCACCTCAAGATTTTGTGGAGAGAAAATGTGAGTCCTCTGGAGATGAATGTGGAGACACACAGTGAGGACAGTCTCTCCTTTAACTATCTTAGTTATGATTACTTTCTATTAGAAACTAGCAGTTTTAGTCTTCATTATTATTATTTTCACTGTAAACTCATAATTTTGTTTTATCTATTTTTTTTTTATTTAAGGGAACATATATTACCATTTTTAACAAATAGTTGTACCTTTAAAAAGTTCTGAAACTTTGTTATTAATATATTCATTGCTAGCAACAGTGATCTGCTCTATGCTGAAACTAAAGAAATGCATGAATATGTATACCAAGGTGTGGACAACTTTCAGAAGTGGAGGTGGGGGCTGCTGACATTTAAAATTTAGTTGCTTCATAATCCAGAAATACAATCTACACCATTTTTATTTATCATGTTATATTACTATGCAAAGCATCACAGCTTTGTCTATACATTATAAATCAGAATCCAGGATGTCTCTCTGTATACCACTCCTAAACTATTGCACTTGTTAAAATGAAAATCACAGGACATATGCAGTTTGACCTAGTGCATGTTGTTGTGAAAGCATAAAAAAAAAATTAAAAAAAAAATATATATATATATATATTTTTTTAATTCAAGATCCAGACCTGGGCTCCTTTTTCGTCCCTTTCCCTCCTTTTTCCTCTAGGCTAGGTTGCTCAACTTGCCTTTAGCAGGTGGAGTTTGACTGGGGAATTCTTGCCCAAACGATATCCATCTTCTTACTTCCAGTGATTTCTAGGGCATCTATTTGATTCAAATTATAATGCATTATCATATGTCCACTCCACTCCTACCAAATTAATTCATGAAGTATGAAAGGGATTGTTTTTAGAGTTGGTGATCATGGACTGGACTGAGTTAAACAGTGGTTGAAAATTTGAAAGGGTATGTAGCACCAGTAATCAGGATTTGAGCCACCATCAAAGAAGATGAAGTAGCAGTCTATGGTGAAGCAACAAGATATTGGACTTCTTTAAAGATCAAATTTTGGCTAGTCTATGTGAGGCTTCAGGGTTGGAGCTGGTAGATGTCTTGGTCTTGCTATGTAGATTGTGGTAATGGGTTAGTGGTGTCTTTTCTACATTTGCTAGACATATTCTTCTCTTTGCTGGGGAGGAAGCTGTGTTGCTCTCCCTGTTGGTGGATGGACAACAATAACACATCACCTTTACTTAATTATTATAATACTAGCAGCATATACCAGGGGTAATTGCCTGGCCAATGTCAACATGAAACATTATAGAAGCCACTTAAATACAGCCTGGTTGGCCCTTTAATTAACTTTTGGCAACCAAAAACAAGTTCCTGTCACTGTGGCTAATACCAAACCACACACTTTGCCACACCTACATGTAGTTAGTAATGCTCACCCGGTTAATTGGACTCCATATGACCAATTTCAGCCTGATTAGTCCATAAATGAGTATTTGGCAGGCATAATTATGTCCTATCGGTGCGGCAATGACTAAACCACACCCATTGACACATGCAAATGTGATTAGTAATGCTCACCTAGTTGCTCAGAAAGCTCATTATAAATTTCAGTCTGGTTGATCATTCAATTAGCTTTAAATAGCCAAAACAACTTCCAATGGGTGTGACTATGGCCAGACCACACCCACATTTGGTTAATCATGAGATTTATAAATTTGAGTTCCTCATTTGCATGAATATTAATTTATCACTGGAACAATTACAAGAGAGCAGACAATGGGTGAAACATCTGTTAGGCCTAAAACAGGCTAACAGAAAATTTTTATGATTAAAAAAGAATAAATAAATAAATTTAAAAAATCAACTTGATCACTTCAAAACTGGTGGCTATGGCCAAGTACTATTGAAAATCCACCATATAGGCTAGTTTTTAATCCAGTCAACCTTTGGCATTTTGTAGTATTATGCATAGATTATATATGTGTGTGTGCATACATATATTTGTACATATATATGCATATATATACATATATACATATATATATACATATATACATACATATACATATATATACATATATATACATATATATTCATATATATATGCATATATCTATATATATATATTAGAAAACCTATCTATGTAACTATGTAACTATGTTCGTCCGTTTCTCAAAATCCCTCTGTTAGATTTTGACCAAACCTTTAGGGATGGAGGAGACCCATCCTGAGATAATTTTATGCCAGATGGAATGTCTGGGAAAAAACCGAATTTGTCTGTCTCTCTGTATGTCTGTCTGTCGGTCTGTATCTATGTTTGTACCATCATTCTGGCCAGACCAGTAGGTGGATTTCTCTGAAACTCGGCATGATGATAGGTTTTGATCTAACTTAAAACATGGGCTAAAAATTTCGCAAAATAGTTACCATGGTAATGGGAAAAAAGCCAAAAATGGTATTTTGGCCACTTCTCTCTTAATAATACATCTTATCCACCATCACCTTTCTTACTGGCAAGACATGTTCTACTACTGGATTTTAGCCTATATTGGCTGGGGCAACACCCAGGTATATGCTGCTAATATATATATGAGAGAATGTGGTAGCACTCTCAATGCACGGATGTTTTCAACTAACTGGACCTTGGAAGGCTCTATATAAAGATTCACCTGGAAGGAACATTAGATTTGAAGACTAGGAACATCAGATTTGAAGACTAGGATCGCTCAAAACTGGACTTTCTTATGATTTATTCATCATCATAATCATCGTAAGGGGGGGGGGGGGGGCAGGGTTCCCAGTAAGTATGCTACACTGTTTGACGCCATTTTAATGAGAACACTGCGCATGCTCTAAGCTTATTGGAAACTATTTTTTTCTGTCTTCATTTGATACCAATCTAGGTACTTTCTATTGAAGCAGCTCTTCAACTTTTGTTGGAGATGCTTGTGACGTGTGACAGAAAGGATTCAGTAGTGGAAGATAAGTTGTAATTAGTTTACCTACAATATACCTACTGCTAAGCAGAAGAAAAGGGCACAAAATATAAAGTACTACCAAGATCACAAAGAAAAGCTTTCTCTAGAAGCCCATGAAAATTATGCTGCTAACAGTGGCCAAAAAAAAAAGGCAGCTTCAATGAAGTATTTTGAAGCTCATAAAGATCAAAGGTTGGCTTATTTTAGCATGTATGACAATACTCACATAGATAAGATGAAAGCTTGTTTTAGTAAATATTATGAAGCTCATAGACATGAAATGAAGGCTTCATTTGGTGAATATTATGAAGCTCATAAACATGAGATGAAGGCTTCATTGGGTGCATATTATGAAGCTCACGAAGATGAGAGGAAGGTTTCTTTTAGTGAGCATTATAAAGCTCACAAAGATGAGAGGAAGGTTTCTTTTAGTGAGTATAATTGTCCATGTCTATCATGAATATTTTTAATAAAAGGGTACAACAAGATTCAGGTGCTTAACTTGCTGAATATTTTGTTGTACTTAATCTTAAGTGCGATGTCCATAATTGTGGCATGCTGATGAGCCCTAACAAGGGTGAAACAATCCTGCTAATAGTGTATCCTGATTATGCAGGTGATTTATGAATGTGTGATGTTGTGAGGTCATCTTTTAATTAGAGCATGCAACTTCTTCATTCATGCAATCCTCTCAGTTTTCCTCTTTCTTTCCTAAGCATAGAATACAGTACATTTGAAACATTGAAGCTACATTCACAATATGATTGTGTCATACATCTATTTTAGTGTACACAATGATGAAGAGTCCAGTCACCATGTTCTTCATCAGACTTCTCACAAACAGCAGATCACTAGCCTAATACAGGCCACACTCCCTTGACAGATAACTGCATGGGTATGACTTCATTGACAAAAAATTACAAAAATAAAACCCAAATCCCTTTCTAAAAAATTAGGGATGATGTGTGTGAAGGTTTCTTTTAGTGAGTATTACAATACCCACAAAGATGAAATGAAACATTATTTTTGTGAATGAAACCTGATGGATTACTGATGGATTAATAGTTTACATGTACAATACTAATGAATATCTCATAACAATTAAAGAAATTCTTTCAAAAAAGCACGGAAACTACTAACACAAAAACCATTTACTAGTAAATGAAAAAAGGAGATGTACGGATGGCTAAATGCTTCTCTAAAATGTATGGAAACAAGGGATGAGCTTTCGAGCACCCTGTACCTGCAATCCGAAATACATTTCTTTTAAATAAAAGTAATGTCATGATGCCCATCAGCACCTGATGCTACATCCCTACATCACTGCCTCCAGAACCATCATCAATATTGTACTATCTTGAGTTGAATTCAGGCATTGGACACTAACAGGCCTGTAGCCAGCCTTGTGGAAGGAGGATTGTAAGGTATATGCCTTCTCCTTTCTATCCAGCAAGTGCATTACTTTTCCAGCTGCATGGGTGCATGGTCAGTCATATGTAAGTATTAGCCACCCCCCTCTAAGTGTGTATAATATTAATTAAATAATCCTTTTGCTGGATCCTTACCACTGAAAACATTCAGTTTAAGTTTCTCGTTCTTGAGGCAGTGATGTAGGGATGTAGCATCAGGCACTGATGGGCATCGTGACATAACTTTTATTTAGAAAAATGTATTTCAGATTGCAGGCTTTCATTACGAGGAGAAAAACAACCATAAGGCTATGAGAATCGAACTCATATTTTAGTCGTGTAAGGACCCTATTTTACCATTAAATAAAACCTTATGGTTATCCTCGTACGGGTTGAGGATCCTGAATAATCAGCCTCCATTATTAACGACTCAAAAGCTGAAGGTGGAATCGGCCCCGAATAAAATTATAAGGCAGAGATGAAGGCCTTCATTGGTATGTACCTGTAAGTTTTCCCTTATTTATCCAATTACGACATTAAAGGAATCACCAAAATTATCCTCGGGCATGGCCCCTCCTTCTAATAAAGAATCCCAGAAATGATCGAATAGAATTGTGGAGGTGGCATCCCCCTAATCAACTTATGGACACTTATCTACTTAAGACATGGGAAATAGAGGCCACTAAGATAAATTTGGTAAATAAGGATTAGAAGAATATTGGCCCAATCTTAACCTTACATAAATAAAATAAGACATTGGATAATCTTAAAAGAAGTCGAATCAAGGTCAAAGAACCGATAAATCATCAGATGGAAATTATACCCCCTTAATCAAAGAAAGGGTCTCTTCACTTTCCAGCCCATTTGGCGATCATCTCCATCCACTAATCATAAAGAAGAGGCCCAAACCAATAATTATCCATCCCATCCTTACCATATTCCCGTATGACAGACCCACCAAAAACCCTAGATTGGATCGACAAGAAACCTAATTATCTCTTTCATACTTATCTCTATTGTATGGGAACCATACAGACTTCTTGGGTAAATCGCCAATCCCCGGAAATGAGTATCTCTGCCTGAATCTATGAAATCCTTATCTAAAAGAAGGCCTTATAAGGGAAAGAGCCAAGGAATCCATAACCCCACCCGCTTGCCTCACCAAAAACTAATACCCCAATCCATCTAAGTGAAGACCTTAGAAATTATCACCCAAAACCAGAAGACTTAGATAGCCCCGACTCCAGAATCATTTCCATTTCCCCACCCTCACATAAATAATCAAATACACCTTCGAGTCAGAAGAAAGAGAGGGAAAACCCAATCGATAAGGTAAAATAAGAGAAGACCTCATCCTTAACTTATTGGAAAAGGTACTCTCCTTCTTGAAATAGAAGGGCCCCCTTTACCACCTCTATCACCAAAAAAGGAAAGACCCCGATGAAAACTATTAAGATTACCAAGGGCCATAAACTGGTTAACTCCCTACGATTTAAGTCCCTTGAAAAATAAATGGATTTCGAAAACACACCAAACCCGATTCGATTATACACATAAATAGAAGAAACAGCAGATATAACTATCCCCGTAGAAGCAACTAAAACCGCGATAATACTCAACTCAAAAGCCGCCAATAAAGATATTCACTCCCCGATAAAACTCCCACTTAAAGGTATAGAAGCGTTCGCCAAAACCAAAAGGAAAAAGAACATCCCAAACAATGGCATAGTTATAACCATCCCACGATAATATTTTATTAAACGAGTACAGTATCGGTCATATAAAAAAGTAATTGCCAGAAATAAAGCTGAACTCACTAAACCATGAGCTAACATTAAAAAAATAGCAGCTACTAAACCCTGAATTGTATGACTAAAAATACCTAAAGTGACTAATCCCATATGAGCCACTGAAGAATAAGCAATTGTACGCTTTAAATCCACCTGTCTACAAGTAGTCAAACCTCCATAAATAATAGCCAATAAACTCAAAGTAATAATTAATGGACTAAAATATTCGGAGGCATCGGGAAATAAAGGCCACAAAACCCGAATAAAACCATATCCCCCTAATTTTAATAAAACACCAGCTAAAATAACAGACCCTGCCACCGGCGCCTCCACATGCGCCTGGGGTAATCAAAGGTGAAAAGGGATTTGGGGGATTTTAATCGCGAAACTGATAAAAAAACCCGAGAAAAACTCAATATTGGAAGACTTTTTCTATTTTGAAACAACCTAAAATTTGATAATCCGTACTACCTGCCTTATCATAAAGCGTAAATATACCTAACAACATCAAAACTGAACCCAGAAAAGTATAGATCCAAAAATAATAAGAAGCCAGCACTTTCTCCTCCCTTGAACCTCAAAGACCGATTATTAAAAACATAGGAATTAAAATCCCTTCAAATAAGAGATAAAAACAAACGAAATCTAAAACCGTAAAAACACCGATTAATAACTCTTCTAGAAAAAACAAACATAAGAAAAACTCCTTTATCAAAAACTTAATCGACTGAAAACTGATTAAAACACAACAAGGTATTAATAAGGCTGTTAATATGATTAACCAAATCGATATCCCATCCACCCCGAAAACTACCCAACCAAACCCCGGCTCTACACTATAGATTCATTCAAATCGGTTTCCCACTTTAAATTGTACCTCCCCATCAAAATAAGATCATAAAATAAGAGGACCGGTTAATGAAAAGACAGACCACTCTAAACCTACTTGACACAAACGCCTTATTTCATCTCGAGGAATTATTAAAATAGCCAACATCCCTATTAAAGGTAATATTAATATTGATTGGAACATAAATACCATAAATCAAGTTAAAGAATTAATAAATAAGACTGTGAGCTACCACCTTCAATTCCTTTCTTCTTTAAGTCCTTCATTCAAAATGGGGATTGAACCCATAGCCCAACATTTTCATTGTTTCGCTCTACCAATTGAGCTATTTGAATCAAACCATAACCACATCTTTTACACTTTAAGTCTGTAATTGAACTTAGGACAGAAAGGAAAACCCCACCATAAGAAAGAAGACTGTTTCCGCCAATATAAGGCCTTGGGAATAGACAACCATTCTGGCTCCTAATTCAAATATCATCCATAGGGAAATTGGGTGTCTTCTTCTTAAAATAGATGGACTCACCAATAATTAGACCGAGTTGTAATCGAACCAACTTCTCTATTGTTATGAGCAATATGCTTTACCTTTAAGCTACCAGTCTTCACATAATTTAGGCCCCTATCTACGTCTCTATATATAAGCCAAGTTTTCTTATTAAAAGACAGAAAAAAGTTAAAGAACAGCCGGATTTATAATTGCGCTCAATTCTTTAATCTGTACTGTGGCAGTATCCGGCACAACGATAACCGCAGTAGTAGCTAATCAGTAATAATCATAATAATTTAACCCATAAATAGCCTTAATCAGCTCTATATTTAAACCTAATACTACTTCTTGAGAGCCATATAGGTCCCCCGCCTCATTTAAGGCAATTAAAGTAATTTCTGTATCTTTCATCCCACATGGCACTATCGTTTCCTAAGCTATCAATCATTAGGTCACTAATCCGGTCATCTATTCGACCCCCCCACCCTATAAAAGACAGAAAAGTCAAGCCCGATTTTGAATTAGAAAATGAGAACGACTCCAATTCCCGGCCCAAGAAGAAAAGGTAAACCCGTACATACCCGACTACTTTAACACCAAAATGAGACTGATCTATCCCATAAGGCATACAGATAAGAGAGGATAAATAAGAATAACCCAGCCCGATCATCTGACTAACACCCTTATCTAGATAGGGGCCGTATCAATAAATTAGTAGGTTAATTTTAGGAATCTTATGCCAGAAAATCAATTGAAACATCAACCCTATAACGACGTCTTCTTATCAAACGATCTTAAGAAACAGATAAGGATACTTTACTTCTACCTTAAGATGCCTTCAGGTATTAAAATTAGAGCTCACACCCTCTGATTAATACTATCATAGCTAACCAACAATTACTTTTAGCCTAAATAATTGGTTCACCAGCGGATCTATCCCACTCAATCCTTTCATACTAAAGTGTAGTTCTATCTTATGTTTCCAATCAAAATTGTAGATAAAAACCGACCTAGCTCACGCCGATCTGAACTCAAATCATGTACGATTAAAAATAGACGAACAGTCCAACCCTTGGAAGCGGCTGCACCTCCAGGACATCGCAATTCAACATCGAGGTCGCAAACTCCGCCATCAATAAGAACTCTCAGAGTTACCGTGGCCATTAAATGGCCCTTAATTAAATAACTTATCTTACCATTTAAATTTAGATACCACCATTGGGCAGGCCTCACCTCCAATACTACAAGCCCACAACTCACATGAAAGCTATGTTTTTGGTAAACAGTCGACACCCCCTATTTTATGAGACTAATTATCAGCCTATCGTACTTAAAACCAAATAATTACCACCCCTTATCGCTAACTTACAGAGTCATTTTGCCAAGTTCCTTAAGATAAATTATACCATCACTTAATGCCCACTTGTGTTAGTTTTAGGACAGCCACCAGAAAAATATCTTTTAAAGAAATTATTTTACCCCATCATCCAATTCAATTTACTTTATTAAGGACTGCCTTACCCAATAGACACAAATTCTTAATTGGTAACCTTGGGCCATGAATAACGATTATAACATTATATTTTGTACTCATGTTCGCCTATCACTTCAGACATACTTTTGTAATAATAAACTACAGAACGTTCTACTACCATAATAAAATATACAGAGTTTTGGTAACTTTATTAACTTCAACCACCCAGATTTTCAGAACCTATCAATTCGTTAAGTGAGCTGCTACGTACTCTTACAAAAATGGCTGACTCCAAGCCTACTTACTTATTATCACACTTAATAACCTCCTTTAACACTTAATTATGTTTTAATAACCTTAACTTCTGATCTAGGCTGTTACCTTTTCAACAATGAACCTTATCGCCCATTGTCTGTCTATCCTTTGTATTTGGACACTTTCATAGTTTGATAAAAAGTACCTTATAGATATTTCTATTCAGTGCTTTACCCTGTCAAAATTATAACTAAGGACGCACTACTTAAATAAGTTTCGTAGAAAACCAGCTATTTCCAAGTTCGATTGGCTTTTAACCCCTAACCACAGGTCCTCCTAAATATTTACCACAATTACCGGTTCGTTCCTACATCCCCTCAATTAAAGGGCTTAAAACTGCCCATGGCTAGATCACTTGGTTTCGGGCTCTATTTGACTAAGGCTTCATTATGCCAACTAGTTTTCACTACATCTCTATTTATTAATTTTAATTTGCCAAATAATTCTCTCACGAACCCATTATTCAAAAGGTACGACAAATATTGTCTGCTTGTAAGTAACTAATTTCAGGATACACAAAAAAGTATGGATTCCTATCTACCTTTATCAATTATTAATTTGGTATCTTATGTTTTCCCTCACAGTACTTATGCACTATCGGTATGTTATAATTCAAATATTTAGATATATGTAATACCTATCTTCCAATAATTGTACTCTTTCGACAGAGAAATTCAGATGCTATTAATATAATACTTGCCATTATCATGGGCCTGTAACCCTCTACGATACCAGAAAATGGCTGACTTATCCTTTCGCTAGCCGCTACTCACATAATTTCGCTTGATTTCTCACTTAAGTACTTAGATGCTTCAGTTACTTAAAGCCTTATGGTAGGGGTACCTGACTGGTTACTCAAAGATTACGTCTATAACGCCCCATTATAACCTCCTAACTATCCCTTATTTACTTGTTTATACTAATTAATTAAATACTTCCATATCCCATCCCCCTTAATTGTAGAAGACAAGATAACGGATAAGACACCGACAAATAATCAGATAATGATTCACCCATCCTCTATCTCTTCTACCCATTTTCATCAACTTTGTCGATCAATAACCAAGATAATTACCCCTTATTTAGGTAAAACCTGTATCACCTGCTAAGAACGACTATATTCCTACCGAATCAGACACAAATACCCACATTTAACATGAAAGAGAGTTGAACTCTTCTCTTCTCGGTTTACAGCCGATTCCATCCCACCTCTGGCATCCTGTTAGTGCCCCCGATTACGGCAGAGAAAGGGCCATTTCCCCAATGGAAAATTCAACCCTCTAATTAAATAAGACAAAGGTAAATTACACGAGGGCGCCCTCATTTCCTTATTACAGGAAGACATGTTGGAGTGGTGCGGCAGGAAAATCACCAGACACAAAGGGAAAACCCAATTAATTGGTAATCAGTCTTCTGGCACCTCCCCCACCCGGGAAGAGAAAAGGGCACTTAAATCACCCAATTTGGGAGCCATATCCAAAAGAACATGCCAAAACACCTCTTACTGAGATAACCTACCGTCTTACCCAAGAAAGCTGTTAAAAACCACATGAAATACTCTTCTAAATTATAAATATCAAGGTGGCCTTTAAGTAAAGAATATTATCGATTATAGACGAACTTATATTTTAAGAAAACCACACCAGAACCATTATCAGTCTTTTCTATGGCAGTTAAAACCCAAACAATCATTTTCATACATCTCACCAAGATAATCTATTTGAGACTGATTGAAAAGGCAAGTAAACCAATTAATTAGATAAGAAATAAGACTTTCTCTCATCCTGCACCCTTCCTCGAATAACCCCTATGTAATCGAGAAGAGAGGCCTTAATTAGACGAGGAGATACATTTTAAGAGTCAATTACTTGGCGATTGGGGATGGAAAACGATATGAAAACAGAGAGGAAGTCCTAAACATTCATGTTTGTATTTCAATAAAGGCGGATGGAAAGGCTTTAAAATCCATTGGAACCCACAGAGTATTATTTGAACCCAATTAAACCCCCAGAAACAAACACCAACAACCCCAAACTCAAAGGTAAATAAGATTTTCATAATAAATACATTAACTGATCATATCGGATTCGAGGATAAGTCCCCCTTATAAAAATAAATAGCAAAAGGAGAAAAGACATTTTCATTCCAAATCCCCCACTACCAACCAACACATGGAAAGGCACTTTAACGCCCCCCCCCAGAAATAAAATTACCCCTAAAGCAGACATTAAAATTATAAGACAATACTCCACTAAAAACAATAAAGCAAAGGCCATACTCGAATATTCCACATTAAACCCTGAGACTAACTCCGACTCACCCTCTGTTAAATCAAATGAAACTCTATTAGTTTCGGCTAAGGCAGACACAAAAAACATGATTGTAGCTGGAAATAAGGGTAGGAGATATCACATTTTATCTTGAGAGATGGCCACCTCCATTAAATTAAAATTGCCCGCAAATAAAACAACAGAAATAATTATTAGCCCAATGGACACCTCATAACTTATCATTTGAGCCGCCCCTCTTATCCCCCCTAAAAAAGCATATTTGGAATTTCTCGATCAGCCCGACATTAATACCGCATAAACACTAATTGAAGAAACCTCCAATAAATATAAAATACCGAGACCGATATCGCTCAACACCACCCCCTCACCATATGGAATGGCCCCTCAAGCCATCAACCCCAAAGTTAAAGAGAGAAGAGGAGAGAAGAAATAGATATATCTGTTGGCATGATTGGGAAGAATCATTTCTTTAGTCAATAATTTGAACCCATCCACTAAAGGTTGTAATCCCCCGTATCGACCTATGACATTGGGACCTTTTCTACCTTGAATATACCCTAAAACCTCTCTCTCGGCTAATGTTAAATAAGCTATTGAAACAAATAAAGGCCCCAAAATACAGAGCACTTTCATTAAAACTACCATCATGGCACTATCCATGGGAAATAGCCAAAACCCAAACCAAATCAATCATCTAATCAGACAAGAAAGACAAGGGAAGACAATGACATCTCCATCATCGACCAAAATTAGCCATTTGTAACCTAATCAATCACTTCTAGTCATAATGAAGATCAGAGAGAACAGACCCCAGAAATAATCCAATCGATGGCCCTTAATTTGAAGACCCTTATAATAGACTTTATCACCTTAGAATAACCCTTATAATCACCCATGAATTTGATAAGACAAGGGGACTAAATTAGAAGAATAAGGGCTATTTATAAGACCATACACTGTATAACCTTCTTGGAGAAATTCTTATCCCCCCCTTGCCGAAATATAAGTGAGAGGATCACATCCCGGGTCAAACCCGTACATCACCCGCCATCAATTTTGGTATCGAATAAGAAAAAAGAGAGTGTACACGTCACTACCTCATTCGAAGATAAGGGCTATTTTCCCAATTCATCCAAGATGTGGATCTATTAATCACCCCTAATAAGTCTACTTCTGGCCAGAAAACCAGATGATTATGTCCTACACCTTGCCACCAAATACATCCCCCTAAGAAACTACTTTAAATAGACAACATTTCACATCCATCCCACCCAGGGGGATCCAACGAAGAAGGAATCAGCCAATTAAAAGCCAATAAATCCACATTTGAGAATACCATATTACCCGACTAGGATGTTAAGACCCCCACAAATTAGTCTTATATTAACCCCCTCTTCCATTTATAGATTCTTATCTTCAGGTTCTTCAGTTAATTTACCTCCTATTTTAACCACTTATTTAACTGAGAGTGGCTTTCATCCATGGAGATCGAGGGCGAAGATAACCTTCAAGTAAAATGGGAACCAGAATACGAATCTAGACAGATAACCAATAAATCCGTTAGGTAAAAACACCTTCAAATTAGAAGATACGTTCTCTATCCCCATACCATAAAATACACATGAGGAGCCAAAACAACCTCATCAATTATAACAATGATAACCTTTCCCTATCTCATCCTCTTGGCCAAAGAAAAACCATAGCGGCCACCTGCTCCTAGATTATCATTTCCTTTGGTAGCCAGAAAATCCCTTTTATAAAGACTGATTGGGTGCTCCTATTAGGCGACTATGGGAAATAAATAAGGATGAGAATCATAACCATTATTGGATTATAATTTAAGGATAAAATATGGGAGACCACCAAATCACATCAGAAACAGATGAGGTGCCTTCCAGTCCAAATACCAGAAACCTTATAAGTATATGAATCCGTCTTGTCTAAATCAGGATCGCCCCTGAATCTAATTTGGTAGCAGAGATAATCGTCTCCCGTAAATAAGTTGCTGACCCCCTAAATCACCTCCTGAAATGACAAGGGCCTTCTAATTTAACTAATCAGATAGGGATAAGACAAGAGATAAGAGGCCCTTATAATGACCACCACCAGGTTATCTACTAACGTCTATTGGGATAGAAAAGTCTTATCGTATCAGTCACCAATTCCACCTCATAAAGAATACAATAAAAGAGACAATACCCCATATCGTGATGCCCCCTATTCTTAGAGCTAATAGATAGGGAAACACCATCCCACATATCTGGTAACATGAAGCAGAGGAAATACCCCCATTCTTGAGATTACCCCCATCTCTCCCCATGACCGAAGAATCACCCCCTAGAACATAGAACCTGTTTTAAGGATAGTAGGACTTGAACCTACAAAAACCTGATCCTAAATCAAACGTGTTTACCCTTTCACCATATCCCCCACTTGGCCAAATCCTTCATACAGAAAGAGGAAGCCAAATCAGTCAAGAAAAATAAGTCTCTCAATCAAGTAGAATAAATGATAATCATCGAAGAAGAAATAACCCATCAGAGAAATACCAACCGGATAATCAAGAAGAAAAATAGCCGAATCGTCAAACCTTGATAAGACAGAACCGATTAATAATGAGTCATCAGTATCCATCAACCAAAATCACATCGGACCCGATTCTCCCATAACATACGAACCTGGGGGAAAAGCCCCATCACAGACGAAATAGAGGCCTATAAAATGATTACCACAATCTCAGCCAAAACCAATTCATAGGAGATAAATACCTGCTGCGGGAAGAAGACAGAAGACTGAATAACTTAGATATAGAAACTTATGGTAGCATCATGAGCCATCTGTAACATTCAATTAGGGGACATCATTAAAAACATAAGGAGAAAAATCGCAGCTCCCAAAGGTATGGACTTACGAAATGGGAGGACCTCAAATCGATGGATAACTTTTGGCCAAGTTCCCAAAAAAGAGTTTGTAAAATAGATTATTTGAACAATCCTCACATAATAAACACCAGCGATTATGGAAGCGATGACGACGGCCATACAAATTAGAAAATAGCCACTGGACATACCCGATAATAATACTCACCATTTGCCTAAAAAGCCAGCTAAAGGCGGAATCCCCGCCGTAGAGAAGACAGTTAAACCTAAGGTAAAAGCGATTAGAAAAATATATCTAGATAAACTACTAACATCCATTATAATCACCCTCGTTAATTGTAAAGATAAAAGCACCGAAAACACACACACGGACATGACCATATAGAGGATCATGTAGATTAAACTTGCCTGAAGACTTTCAAAAGACCCGATTCCAACCCCTAAAAGAATAAACCCCATATGTCCTATTCCACTGTAAGCCAATAAACGCTTGATTTTCGTTTGATTTAAAGCCCCCACTGCTCCATAAATGATGGAGATCCCCCCACAAAAAAGTACCACATTCCTTACTAAACCCACTTGTACTAAAACTGTATAGACTCCGATTTTGGGGATTAAAACCAATAAAGCTGTAGTTAGGGTAGGGGCGCCCTCATACACATCCGGGGCTCACATATGAAAAGGGGACGCAGATAATTTAAATAAGAAAGAGATGGTCATAAAAGTTTTACCCACATCCCCCATTAATACTGAATTAATCACTTGAACGCTCGTATCACCAGATACCCCGTATAATAAAGCACCACCGAATAAAAATAACCCAGAAGAAACCGCCCCTAAAACCAAATACTTTAATCCCGCTTCTGTCCCATAGGCACTATTTGTTTTTGCCACTAAAATAAAAAGTATGAAAGTTTGTAACTCTAAAGCTAAATATATCCCAACCAAATTAACCAAAGAAACCAAGAGGAAAGACCCGAACAATACCATGAACACCAACAAAATACAAGAATCGCCTTCCTCCCTATCTTGATTGGTATAACTATATCCTAATCATAAGGAGAAGCAAGCAATTACAAGCATCACCTTTGATATGTCGACTCAACTACTGGTTAATAATCACCCATAATCCCCCATAGACGCCCCTTCTTCCTTTCCCCAACAACGAAGTCAAATTCCGATAATTAACATCATAATTGTCACTTTTAATATCCATCTCCTTAAACCATAAACTACTAAAATTAAGACAGCCAAACTTAATAATAATTCAGGTAATATTCCTGGCATTTAAATAATTCAAGTAGACCATCTCGTCCCCCCAATCAAGGCCTATCTTAAATGGAAAAGAAGAAATCTATTTTCGACTTCGAGAAGCTCATCTCTCAAAACTTATCAGAGGAAGATGGGGGGAGATCGGACAGAACTTGAGGAAATACTTGTGGCCAAAGAAAATGCCTTCCCGTACCTATTTAACGACCAATTAAGGCCATACCAATACCGATAATTAGAAGAGACATTTTATGGGCCTTGGGAAAAGACAAGAAATAAACCCGAAAAGATGACCGTTATTAAAACATAATTAAACACCATCCCAGATTGTCAATTACTGATATTTTGAGTCAATCGGATAAAGAGACTGTATATACCCTTAGGGCCCAGGATTTCTAATAATCCCCGATCAATCACCCGATAAGTAACCAAATGCCCAAAATTCAACAAAGTAAAAATCACAAAATGATTAATAACATAATTACACTGTCAACCCGAATTTATAAAAGTATAAACCACATAATTTCAAGACCCCCCTCACCTATAAACTCAGCCGCGATCATATCCTACAAAAGAAAATAAGGCCCCTCCTCCACTGAAGAATAAAGGCGCCATTTTCACGTCCTTCGTGATTATTGGATCAATCAGATTGGATAATATCAACTCTTTTCCAAAATAGCCCACAAATACACTTCCAAAGGCCAATAAAAGTAAAGTGTAAATTATGTTTCCATTTGACTCATGCACTTTTATAAATACTTCCTTTTTCGAATTTGGATTAGTCAGAAATGTTAAATAAATTAACCTTATGGAATAAAACGCAGTTAATAAGACAGAAAAACTCCCCAATCAATAAGCAAAAACGATACAATACTTATCATATCCTAACTCCAATATCAAATCTTTTGAATAAAAACCTGTTAAATAAGGAAAACCGATTAAGGAGAAAGACCCGATTAAAATCATAACATAAGAAAAAGGAAGACCTTGAATCAGCCCCCCCATTTTCCGCAGATCCTGCTCATCACTAACGGCGTGTATAACAGAGCCAGCACTTAAAAACAATAAAGCCTTAAAAAAAGCATGATTACCCAAATGAAATAAACTAACAGAATAACAGGATAAACCACATATCATTACCATATAACCTAATTGACTACAAGTTGAATAAGCAATTACTTTTTTCAAATCATTTTGAACTATCCCCACAGTAGCCGAAAACATAGCGGTTAAAGCGCCCACGATCGTTATTATCGTTAAAGCTAAAGGAGAGCCCTCCAAAAAAGGGGCGGATCTTATTATTAAAAATACTCCAGCAGTTACCATTGTCGCCGCATGGATTAAGGCAGATACCGGCGTGGGGCCTTCCATCGCATCTGGTAATCAAGTATGTAAACCTAATTGAGCCGATTTACCAACTGCCCCGAAAAATAAGAATAAACAAATTAGAGGAAGACCTTCTTTATTAATCGAACCAGGCTGACTCAAAACACCCCCAACAGTCGAATACTCTAACCCACCAAACTCTTCAATAATATGGATCATAGCCAAAACTAGCCCTATATCCCCCACTCGATTGAGGAACATAGCCTTCATGGCCGCCTTATTAGCTTTTATCCTTGTAAACCAAAAATTAATTAAAAGATAAGAACATAAGCCCACTCCTTCTCAACCTATAAATAACTGAACATAATTATCACTTGTAACTAATACCGTCATTAAAAAAGTAAAGAGCGATAAATAAGACATAAATCGGGGGAGATGAGGATCCGACGACATATACCCAGTTGAATAAAGATGAACTAAGACCGATATACTCGTTATTACTACCAACAGAATCGAAGTTAAACTATCAAATTGTAACCCAAAATAAGTACTTAACAACTCGGAATCAAACCATTTGAATAACTTGATATAAGTTACGGAAGAGTTAAAAATGGTCTCATAAAAAATACAACAAGAGACAAGAAAACTAAGAGTCATACCACCTGACGTTAATAGACCTGTCCCATGTAGACCGATTTGTCTTCCAAATAATCCAGATACTATTGCACTTAATAAAGGCATAAATAATACTAATATATACATCTATTCCTGGGTGACAAAAGCGGCTAATTCACTATAAGTATGTACAAAGGGAGGAGAAACTAGTCCTCACTCTAACGAATAAGACCCGTGATTATCTTCTACTCATCCCACAAAATGAATTTCTTGATAATAAGCATCCCATACTATATAGATAAAGAAAATTAACCCCAGAATCGACATGACAGACCCGAACGAACTGATTTGATTTCATCCGGCAAAACTATCCTGAAAATCAGAAGACCGTCTAGGTAAGCCCGCAAGTCCTAAAAAATGCTGAGGAAAAAATGTTAAATTAACCTCAAGAAACATTAATCAAAAATGGACTTTACCATAAACCTCATTATAAAAATAACCCGTCATTTTACCAAATCAATAATAAAACCCCCCAAATATGGCAAAGATGGCCCCCATAGACAACACATAATGAAAATGAGCGACGACATAATAAGTGTCATGTAAGACGACATCTAAAGCACTATTTGCTAATACGATTCCAGTTAAACCTCCCATAGTAAATAAAAACACAAATCCGATGGCCCAAAGCATGGGGGTATCTAATCTTAAAGCCCCTCCAAACATAGTGGCTATTCAACTAAAAATCTTGATTCCAGTTGGCACCGCGATTATCATGGTTGCTGCCGTAAAATAAGCTCTAGTGTCCACATCCATTCCCACTGTAAACATATGATGCGCTCAGACTATAAAACCTAAAACCCCAATTGATACCATAGCATATACCATTCCAAGATATCAAAATATAAGTTTTTTAGCTGCAAACGTCGGTATTATTTGCGAAATGATCCCAAATCCAGGCAAAATTAAGACATAAACCTCAGGATGCCCAAAAAACCAAAATAAATGTTGATATAAAATTGGGTCGCCACCTCCCCCTGGATCAAAAAAGCAGTGTTAAAATTTCTATCTGTTAATAACATCGTAATTACACCAGCTAATACAGGTAAGGAGAGTAATAATAAAATAGCCGTCACTAAAATTGATCAAACAAATAAGGGCATTCTCTCTATGGTCATACCTGACGCTCTCATATTGATTATGGTAGTTATAAAATTAAGAGCCCCTAATATCGAAGAAATACCTGCTAAATGTAAACTGAATATTACTAAATCCACCGAACCTCCCGAATGCACCGTCATGCCTGATAAAGGGGGATAGACGGTCCATCCTGTCCCAGCTCCTTGCTCGACCAAAGCAGAAACGAATAATAAAGTGAAAGCAGGAGGTAACAGTCAAAAACTCAGATTGTTTAATCTAGGAAAGGCCATATCTGGTGCCCCAATATATAAAGGCACAAACCAATTACCAAAACCTCCTATCATTACAGGCATAACTACAAAAAAGATCATAACAAAAGCATGAGCCGTTACAATTACATTATATAAGTGGTCATCCCCTAACATTGACCCTGGTCCAGATAACTCTAACCTAATTAACACACTAAATGCAGTCCCAATCAGACCTGCAAAACTCCCTAATAATAAATACAGTGTTCCAATATCCTTGTGATTAGTTGAAAACACCCATCTACTCAATCATAATATCACGTACCCTGGAAGGGAAAGACACCTTCAAATTATAAGATAACCTATGGCCCCTCACCCCAGAAAACTTATTGGAGAAGAAGGAGCCCCCTTATCGAGGAAGCCATTGGATAAGTCATTAATTCCCCCTTGCCAATCGAGGGCCATCAATAAGATAAGACAAGTCATTTTAGAAGAGGGAAAATCACCTCCATTGACAAATCATACCCCAAAACAAATATAAGGGCCAATCAACCCCTTTCCCAAATGAAGACAGAAAAGCCAGCAAAAATAATCCTAATCACCGGTATCGGCCTTACCATAATCCAAGACAATTAATTTATAAGGATTCGAAGAAGACACCTTATCCGTATCTAACCCGATTAACGACTTATCTGAAGAACCATATCCTGTATTTTAATCTCATTCCTTACTTCAAAAGTTAATATAATGGCCCCCATCATCGCCACCAATAAAAGAAAACTAGCTAAAAGAAATAAATAAGCATAGTCTGTATATATAACATCTCCTAATGCCTGAATATTCGATAATGGGACAAGTCCATCTCATCTAAAATTCCCCATTCCTACCGATAAATAACTAAAACACCAGCTAAAAGAAATGAAGACCTCAAAAAAAAATAGCCATTCCTACTATCAACCCGGGTAACAGATAATTGGACATATCTAAGAAGCCCTTTAAATCCGTTAAATTTAACATCATTATTACAAATAAAAATAAAATAGCTATTGCCCCTACATAGACGATTAAATAAATCAAGGCAAGAAAATCAACTTCAAAACCAATGAAAATCACAATAGCACTCGTAAAAGCACCTATTAGCCAAAGCACAGAGTGCACTGAATTTAAGGCCGAAATGACCATAATTCCACAAATAATCAAGGTCATACCAAATCCATTCACAAGATAAAAGACTCCTAAAGGGATTCGAACCCTTATACTTAAACTGAAAACCTAATGTCCTACCACTAGACGATAGAAGCCTTATGACGCCCCTTTTTAAAAGAAGAAGAGGCCTTCCTCACCATTATCCCTGGTGATGGCATCTTTTTAATGTAGGGCCATTGTGTCCCCTAAATAAATGGTGGTTAATAAACTAAACACATACGCCTGAATTACTGCTACCATCATCTCCAATAGCGCAATAAACGCCATTATCCATATCAAAAAACACCCTAAAACCCAATCCCCATTCAACACCAAATTAAAGGCAAACCCAGATAAAATAGAAAATACTAAATGCCCCGCAGATATATTACCCCCTAACCTAAGACCTAAAGATAGGGCCCTAATCAGATAACTTAGTGTCTCTATTACTACCAATATAGGGGCTAATATTAGGGGGACCCCCCTAGGCACTAAGAGACTGACAAACTCAATTTTAAAAGTCAAAACCCCTACGAAAGTGACCGCCATCATTATCGAGAAGGAGAAACCTAAGGTCACGACGAAATGTGCCGTCGGAGGAAAGACGTAAGGCAATAGCCCTAAAATATTTAAGAGCAAAAGAAAGAAAAAAGGCATAAAACAAAAGGAAAAGATTTAACACCTGCTTTTCTTAAACTCTCATAAACAACGGAGCGCACATTCCTGTTAATCAACTCCATTATTACCTGTCATCGATGGGGTATTAATTTACCTCCTTTAAATAACCACCCAATTACGCTAATTACGTAGATTACCATCATTGAAGAATTAGTAAAAAGACCGACTAAATTAGGTGTAATTAACTCTATCACACAGAATTGATCAAAAAAAGTATTAAACATATCGGGGGCAAGGGAGTCGAATCCAGAATAATTAAGATCAAAACTTAATGCCTTTGCCATTTGGCCAACCACCGCCTGTACATAACGAGACTCGAACTCGTAATTAAGGATTGGAAATCCCTTATTTTACCCGCTAAATTATACAAAGCTTAATCCAAGAACATTTTCCAATACTCTCACTCTGTTACGACTTTCTCGACCTCATAAATTGTTCGTGATAGAAAGCCCAAGAAGACGCCTTTACTTTTCCTCCCTATCATAAAGTTTTACCTCTTATCTTATAACTTTCTCCTTAAAAACCGTTTACTTAGTTAAGGTGACGGGCGATTTGTACGAACACTGAAGAATTATTCACCAGAACGCCCTACTTTCCAATTACTCTTAAATACTTCTTAATACTCTATTTTTCAAAGACTATTCTGATTTAAAAATTTACAACCCACATTTTTTATTTATACATAAATATAGCGCATGTATAGCCCAAAACATTAGGAACATAACGACCTGACATTATCCCTTATTATTAACTGAATAATCAAACCCTAGGGCTGAGCCTCTTCAATTTCTTACAAAACACAAACTTACGACGGCCATGCAATACCGGCCCTATGAAGTTACTTAAATAACCCTATACATATAATTCCAGTTTTGGTAAAATTATTCGCGGATCATCGAATTAAACCACACGCTTCTCTAATGCCGTCAATGAACCACCAAATTGTTTAAATTTTAATCTTGCGATCATAGTCTCCAGGCCAAATCAAATTACGTTATCATATATTCTTACAAAATATCTTATTCATAGTTGACAGCAAGGACTACCAGGACTATCCCCTGTTTGCTGTCCCAGCTTTCGTATATCAGCTTTGAGGTTTTAACTAGTAATTTACCTCCATCCTTGATATTCCCACTTATATCCCAACTTAAAATTCTTTCATAAATAATTCCATTTACCCCTTTAAAACCTAACACTTACCTACCCTTTACGCCTTTTATGACAAAAACTAAAGCCTTACGTTTAACCGCGTCTGCTGGCACGTAAATTAGACAGCTTTATTGGCGACATCTCTGTGTCATACTTTCATACATTGCACAATATTCTTAACTGCTGCCTCTAAACAAGACTCCCCCTTGTTTCAGTGGAAGCGTGGTCTCTCAACTACGCATCTTTGCTTAGATCCCCTCTAAAAGCCTAATACGATTCCTAACCATCAATTTACTATGCAATTACCATTCCTTCTAGCTTAATTAGCTAGCTATAAGAAATTACTCACTTATACGGGTTACCCCTAACATGTCTTATAAGGGCCACTCACTTTCTATCCTCCCCAAAATCAAAGGACTATTTCAAAATAATAAGATTCAAACATATCTCCTGACCCCAATTCAGGTAATTTACCGTTAATATATATTTTGATAAGAAAGAATACTGTTTTAGACTCCCATCTCGTGAAATAAGAGGGCCATCCCCAATAAGAAACCAATAAACCCGACCCCGATTCAATTCATGATCACCCCCTACCGTATCCCCCTTATAAGGCATGGGAAAGAGCCAAAACAAACAATTTGGAGAGCCAGAAAACCCACCACCCATTTTACGATTATCCGATAAAACCCATTTGAAGATTATGATAATCTTTTACCTTGACTTGGAAGCCAGAAATGCCAGAAGAAAATATTCCTAAGCTTTAACCACCCCTTATGGCTAAGAGATCAACAAATTAACTTAAATCTATTAAATACTCTCCCCAATAAAGACAGGTAAACTCACCATTCCAGGTAACACCTACCCCATATACAAGAAAGAAAATACTTATCTAATACCTGCCGCTGCATCCGACCCATTAATTTTATAAGGGGCCATTAATTAGGAGAGCCGATGGAAACTAAGATGACACCCCTTATTACACCCCTTTTCATAAAGGATGAGGAAGCCCATGATTTGTCTCTAGCCCGGAAAGGAGGGCCATACGTCTTGGACGAGACCATCGAGGGGAGAAAGAAGGAGAGAAAATGAAGGCCACTGACATCCCTCACCTCCACCCGGATAAATCACCCGTAAAGCCCCTAGATGCACTTAGATAGGGATAACTAAAATAGCCCCTACTTTATAAATAGAAGATAAAATACGTCCTTATAAGGGACCCTCACATCCACCAGAGAAGGGAAAACACCAGAACCAATAATAAGAATCGACCACCCTTATTTTAGACTAATACATTGCCATCGAAACCGAAGACCCACATGACAGGAAAAAGCAATAAATAAGCCAAGTCAACCCCATAAATAAGGAGATCAAGAACCTTAGAATAAACCCTTAATTGTCTCAATCCCCCCTTCTAAGAACCCGTAATGGTCGTAGAAGAATTGGTCGAAGAAGACGATAATCCCAACCCGTTTCCACTAATTAGACGATGGAAAAGAAATAGAAGGGGTTACCTTTTACTCTCCCCCTAAGAAACTTATACAAATCAATCATCATCAGTAATCATGACCTAATCCCCATTCTGGCTAATCTTATTAGAATAACAAAAAGGGGTGTCGATCACCCCCCGGATCCACCGTAGACAACCGAGGAAGAAGGAACCCCCCGATGAAAGAAAAATAGAGGCCGTCACCCCCACTGATCATCTTTGGAGACAGAAGGAAAAACACCAGGATTATCATCCTCCACCTTATCATGATTGGGAGATACCAGATATTAAATGTACTTTGGCGATAAGATTCCTCACCTATGAATAAGGTACCTTAGCCACTTTGGAGATACAGAATCCTCCCCCGGAAATAAGTATCTACAAGAGATTCCTCGGGGTCAAGCCAGAAAACACCATTATCTTTTGATAAATAACCCCAGACTGATTTTCTCTTAGCGTATCCCATCTTAAAGGAAAATAAGGCCCGATTCTTATCTTCAATGGAAATAAGATTTGAACTTATAAATTAATAACTTAGCACTTTATTGCTTTACCTTTCAGCCATTCCATTATAGATCCACATCGATTATCGTTGAGAGAAAGTCATCAGTCGACCAATCAGGCCCCTACTTTATAGAGACCGACAATGTATAAGTATCGCCCATATATTGGATTAATAAGTGGCTAAATCAGGATGGGTTTTACACCCTCTTTGCTAAGACCGTCTCCAAATCTATTTGATAAATCAGTCGAGAAAGAAGGATTGTCCGAGGATGCCCCCATCCATAGGGAATAAATAGGCACTACGCCTTTCACCCTTTAGGTCATCTATGTCTACTGAGGATTCCCCCGCTTCTAAACAAAAACACTACTACATAAACCTAGTTAAGCCTTATAAGGGGAACATTTACTTATAAACTTATTACGAGCCGCCCGTATTCTAAGCTCATTCTCTACCATACGCGGCGGATTATCTGGGCTATCACCTAAATCTACACCCATTTCGGCTAATTTGGCCCCTGCATCTTCTAAATTAACACCTGCATTATCTGTATTAAGCCCCTGAGACTTAGCCAACTCATATACTTGGCGCGTGGTATCACTTAAATCTTGAATAGGCTTTGACACCCCATCTGGTAATTCTCCAGGCGAAATAGTGGATAACTCATTAAAATCATTCTCACTCAATGTATTAAGACTTTTCTCAAGGTCCCCTACTAATTGAGTTACTTCCCCCTCTACACCCGGTAAACAATTAACAAAACTTAAAACGTAACAAATCATATGTATATACTTTGTTCACATATACGAGGCAAGGGATTCGAACCCTCATTTACCTTACCACTGACAATAAAAAGACAACACGCCTTTCACCCATTAGGTCATCTATTTAGCCCGTGGTTGCCCCCGTCATCTCGGGACACCCGCCCCCATCCCCCTTATACGTAGATAAAGGAGGCAAATACGTTGATAGCCATATTGGATAAAGATAACCACTTTCTTTCACTCCAATCCCCCCCTTATTCATTCATAAATAAACCCAATAGTTAAAACAATTAAAAACAAATACATGACGACCACCCCTACTAATTTGAGTTTATGGAAAACGACACATCAAGGTAAAATCCAAGATATTTCTAAATCAAAAACTAAAAAAAGTATACCCACTAAAAAAAGTATACCCACTAAAAAAAAACTTAACTGAAAAAGGCCACCTTGACGATCCAAAAGGGTCAAACCCACACTCATATACCGAAACTTTATCAATATCTGGTTGTTTTCGACCGACAAGAGAAGAGACCCCAGATAGAATCGTAGAAATAATAATACTACATAATATTAAGACAGATATCCCGATATACTCTCTATTTTCCATTTAACAACACTCGAGATTAACGGGTATTGAACCCATATTAATCAGATGACAACCGACTATTTTACCATTAAACTATAACCTCGGGCACATCAAGTGAAAAACTTATATTGTTTCTGGGGGATTATAATTTTCCACTCAACTAATAAAATTAGATAAAGAAACCCCTTCAACGACAATGGGCATAAAAGAGTGATTGGCCCCACATATCTCTGAACATTGCCCATAAAATAACCCCTCCCTTTTTATCATAAAACTCGCTTGATTTAATCGTCCTGGCACAGCATCTACTTTAATAGATAAAGAGGTAACTGCAAAGGAATGTAACACATCTTCTCCTATAACTAATAATCTTACTTCTGTATGGACTGGTGCTTTCATTCGATTATCGACATCTAATAGCCTTTGTTCGCCCTCATTTAAAGACGAGGTAGGAATCAGATAAGAATCAAACTCTATCGTTTCTGGACCATAATCAGAATACTCATAAAACCAATACCATTGATGGCCTACGATTTTAATTGTTAACCCTGGGGAAATGACATCGTCCATTACATAGAGTAATTTTAAAGAAGGAAAGGCTAGAAAAATTAATACGACCGCTGGAAGCAAAGTTCAGATCACTTCGATTAAGACCCCCTCAAATAAATATTTATGATAATACCCACTTATTAAGGCCCGGATTATTCCTCATAAAACCAAAATAGTTATCAAAACTACAAAATACATAATTTCATCATGAAAGAAAATAATTTCCTCCATCGCTAAACAACCTGCATCATGAAAGCCTAATTCTCAAGGCTCAGGAATATCATTATCAAATACAATTAATCACATTTACCTTTCTGGAGTTGACAAGACTTGAACTTGTAACCTTAGTCCTGCAAAGACTATGCTCCACAATTAAGCTAAAACCCCCACCCAAATCTTATCCCCTACTTCACCCAGAATCCTTATCGCCACCTCTTGGACACTTCCAGCCAATAAATTATGTTAATATGGTAATAAAAGTGATAATCCTACTTGTTTATCCTAAGGAAAATAATTTCGTTTCCAAATACCCAAGGAAAGGGGTAACAATTAGAAAATAGATAAAATAAAATACCGAACCTATTTGTCCTATCCATATATAAGGTTCTTCTACAGGTTGGCCTCCTACTCAAATTAATAAGACAAAATCACCTACGAAAAATCAAAATAGTCCCTTACTTGAAGGTCTAAATCGTATCCCTTTCAATCTATTTTTCTGGAAAGATGGCAAAAAAAATAAAATAAGGATACTCAAAACTAAAGCAACTACTCACAAACGTATTTACAAACCAAAATATACTTAAGAGTGTTAATGAATCTTAACTCCTTAGGTCTAAGCATTATTCAGAAGTTCTCTTTTTGGCACTTTTTCGTTTTACATATAAATTGGAAGAGGTGTAGCCAAGACGGATCCCGCCCATGTTACTCCCAAAGTCAAGTTGTGTATGCATACCATGTCGCTCCATGGGTTTTTTTGTACTATTTTTTTCCCTTTTTTGGGGGCCTGACATGAAAACGGAAGTGAGTGTGGTCACATACATGTATTTAAAACATTCCCCAGACTACATTCATTCCAAATATACATGGGTTCATGAGTCAAACTCCCTCGGTTCAAGTGTTTTTACTGAAATATCATTTTTGGCATTTTCAGCCTTACACAGGGAAAGGAGGAGGTGTGGCCAGGTGGAACACAGCCCATCTTATTCCTAGGGTAAATTTGTGTTTACATACCAAGTTTTAGACCTGTAGTTCCAAGGGTTTTTCTGGTGAAAATACCATTTTTGACTTTTTCTCATTACCAAGGTAACTATTTTCCGAATTTTTTAGCTCACGCTTAAGTTGGATTGAAACCTATCATCATGCCAAGTTTCAGAGAAATCCACCCACAGGTTTGGCTAGAATGATGGTATAAACATACAGATGGACAGACTAACCGATGGACAGACATACAGGCATCTCCTTATATATATATATATATATATATATAGGTATACTACTGCATAACCTGGTATACTACTGTTATAACCTAGTGTAATAAGAACAATTACACAGAAGCTAGCTAGCTATGAAATATCTAATTCCACACCAAAAATGGCAAGCTAGCTTGCAAGTATTACCATAACAAGATACTCATTTTCTGTAGCCATATAGCTAGGTATTAAATATCTAGCTCCACACCAAAAGTAGCCAAAGCTAAAAAAATTTTTTTGCAAAAGTAATATTTTATCATGACAAATCAGAAAGTCTTTGATCCTTATTTTCTTACCTGAATCAGAGATACATGGAACTGAGAAGCAGTATCAATAGGATATGAAGGTATAAATAATTATTACTCTCTCCCAAGGGACAGATCTTTTCACTTATTCCTTCAGATTTCCAACTCCACAACTCTTTTTCAGTTGTTATTTCGCTAGATGTCAATGTGTTGCTACCAACCCTGGACTTACCAGGTGGAATTGGGCCTCCTGATCCCAGGAATTGTTTAATTTAGTTGAAATAGCATAACACCACCATTGAGTTCTGGCTGCAGCAGTCCCCCATGTGTCGTCATGACTAGTTACACCCCCCACAGGAAGTAACATTTTTAAGCTAAGTTTTCTTCATGAATATTGGACTAAAATTTTCCAAAATTTTTTATACCAGGTTATGCATCAAGGACAATAAAATGAGACAATAAAAAAAAAATTTTTTTTTCCAGTTCGGTTACCCTTTAACAAACAACTTTACACTACATCCAGGGGCGGAGTGTTTCTTTGTATTGGTTCATGTGATATTATCTTTTCATTGTTTGGCTTGTAGGACAAGATTTGCAATCAAGACTACTGCAGTTTGATCTACTCTGCCAGTGGTAGTAGTCCCAGGTCAAAGGTAATGGTGTGGAAGTTCTTACAGGAAAGATGGAGAGAGATGAAAGAGAAATTCCAAGCTGCACTACTTCTGACAGGAATTATTGATGTGAGACAATGAGTCTTAATAGGAAAGAATGGATGTGCTAATTGTTACTATTGATCATTTCGCGTCCATTGAGATATTGCCAACATGTTTCAACCTGCTTCTGCTGATTATTTATATAACCACACCCACCCACCATAGATCTATTGTTAATAACTTAATCTGCCATGTTCGGTTCCCATTTAGCAATTATCAACCTAATGGAAACTTCTTTGAAAGCCTTTACGTATTTGAAACACTTTCCTATCCTTACTTGAAAGAAATATAGTACTACAAATCATTGTGGATAGGAGGAGAAGGGAAGGGAGGATTATAGTGTGTTATTTCCGTGGATCTCACAGTTGCCTTCTTGTGTTCACACAGGTCACCACATTCGGTTTTTTTTCTGAGGAGCATGCCAGTGATGTGAAGTTCTTTGCTGAGAATTCATGGACAAAGGCTGACAGGGTCATCAAGCAGAACTGTGAGGTCATGCCAAGTGGCTGGAGAAGAATAAGGAGGCAGTAAAGGAATGATTTACTCAGTAGCTTGTGTTCCATTGTGGCTCTAAGGGTGGGACACTGGAGTAAACCGATAAATTAAATCTTGAAAATTATGCTGGTTTAGTTGATTACATTTTTACTTTTATTTTTATGGTTGTGCTTACAAGCCACATAGCAAAGCTAGTTTATTGTTGGGTTTTTTCCACCCTATGAATGTGACCCACATTTCTGTCTGTCCACTCTTTAATTTTAATTAAAATTATTTAAAGTTTTAAAAAACAAAGAGTAATTGTAGTTACAACCCACTTAAGATTTACTATTATGCATTTTAATTGCTCCTGATGTGCATATAGCCCACACACATACACGCGCGCGCACACACACACACACACACACACACACACACACACACACACACACACACACACACACACACACACACACACAACTAAATGAAATTTCCATTCTAAAAGTGTGTGTGTATATAAACTAACACATTTTCCTCATGCTCACTTGTTACTGTTTCTGTGTCGATAAATTCCCTCACTAATACTGCAGTTTTCAATATTAAAATTATTTCCCAATGCAGTAATTCAGCATAAAAATAATATGACAATGTAACAACATCTGTAGAAGTAATTGTTGGATAATGGTTGATAACTGGCAGTGCATGCGAATAGTTCAAAAATGTTTGCTTGTGTGTGTGTGTGTGTGTGTGTGTGTGTGTGTGTGTGTGTGTGTGTGTGTGTGTGTGTGTGTGTGTGTGTGTGTGTGTGTGTGTGTGTGTGTGTGTGTGTGTAAAACACATTCACTTTTATTAAAAAGTTAAGTTTGATTATAAATACAGCAGGAAGTCAATTATCCAAACCTTTTGGGACCAGAGCAGTTCGGATGAGTAAAATATTCAGATAACTGAAGTTGCCTTGATGTTGCTCAATGAACACAATTATATGAATTATTGCACGATAAAAATGTTTAATAATTAATTAATTGTTGTCTGGAAGGACTACTGATTCTCTTCATTCCTAATAGTAGAGTGGACTGTTCATTTCTCAGGTTGTAGCTCAAGTTCTTCCATCACTCACCAAATTATAATCTTGAACTCCTTGGAGTAAAACAGCTGCAATATTCCTAGGGTTGTTAATTGGTTATGTTTGCTCCAATTTAATAATTGCTGCACTTATTTTGTTTTGTTTTTTTGTTATGACTTGTGTGCAATGTTGTGGGTGTGGTTTAAAATTGTGTTTGGTTAACTGATACTGTGTAGAGAGAGAGAGAGAGAGAGAGAGAGAGAGAGAGAGAGAGAATGTGTGTATATATGTATGTATACTTGGGGATTAATACAGGATGTTTCAGCAAGGGAGGGGAGGGGAGGGAAACTGGGTTGGGGTGGTTCGTGGGCGTCTCATGCAACAACAAAAGGAATTCAACAAAATCTGGTGCCTATGCTTTCAAGATCCTGAGTTCAATACTGTCAGACCCCTTTTTTTGTTTTCCTTATTTTTCCCCCTCCTTTTTCATAATTTTTTTCTATCTCCCCCTTTTTTTTTACATTCCATGATAGTGAGAGGTTTATTTTCATTGTGTGTGTAGGCTGTAATTTTTGTGATTCTGTATGACCTCTCTGCAGAGCAAACTAATGTGAATTGCTATTGAAGCACCAATTTGAAGAAAATTTAGGTGTTTAAAGAGCAGAATCAGATAATCAAGTTTTGAGCATTAACTTTTGAACATAAATTTAATGATTATTACTACATGCAGTGATATTATCATAAAGGCCATCATAAACCACTGACAATTGAGCAAAGTTGTTGGGGGGGGGGGGGGGGTGGGCGTTTCTCCATGGGGTGGAAATCCCAGAGTGCCCCCCTCCCCTCTGTGTATTAATTCCAGATACTATGTGTACAGGGTTGATGCTGCTTGCAATATAATATCTTTCATACAAAACTAAAAACAAATATGGATATCAGAGCAAGGAGCAGACTGACCAGAGCTATTGGGTTACTGCTGGTTACAATGCAATACATTACCAATAGTGACAGATCACATGAAATGAATATTTAGCTGATAGTACTCTTGTGGTTCATTTGAAGTCCATTGGAGTGGAACTCAGCTGTGTGCATGGTTTCTTGTGAAGTGGTTGAGGTGCAGGAGTCTCCACCAGTTCCTTGGTTACTTTGTTCTTCCCTCCTTTCATCTGCTGCACTTGATAGTTGGCTATTTTCGATACATAGAACTCTTGTTGTTTATGGAACACCTGGTTTGGTTGATAGTTCATGTATGCACATTATCATTACACATTGTTAAGGCTTTTTTTTAATACAAATCTTACTAAAACATTTTGATAGCTCTGGTGGAAACATGAAAAATGTATTAAAGGATATTTGTAGGCCCGGAGTTTGATGAAAAGTAATTGTTAAGAGCTATTAAAGTTGCATTAAAGTTGGAGATAGTAAAAAGAGAATATAATGAAGCAAAACACAAGAAAAAAAAGGGGGTTGTAGAACGGAAAAAATAAAAAAGGAGTGATATATATGTATATATATGCGTGTGTATATTTAAATGTGGAAAGACATGTATGGCGCGTGTGTGTGTGTGTGTGTGTGTGCTTGCATGGGCTCAATGGAGAGCCAAACGACTGAATGGATATTGATGAAACTTTGCAGACCTGATCCTTGGTTACCTACTATGTTTTTTCACCAAAAGAAAATCTAAAAATGTTGACCCTGTTTGGGGAAGGAGAAATTTAAATTTTCTATTATAAGAAATGCCTTAAGCACCCCCCTTTTTCTTCTCTTATTTTCTTCCTTCTTTTCTTTTTTCCTTCTTTTTCCCTGTTCCTTTTCAAATTCTGGCACGAATCAAACATTTAAAAAAAACTTGTTTTTCAAAATTCGTAGGTTAAATGATAACACTCGCATATGCACTTATAGAATTAGGGACCTGAATAGATTGTTATTTGTAAATGATGACTCAGGATAATTTTTTAGTCATTGAATTGATTTGTTACTAATCGAGTCAATTTGTTACATGTAGATTAATGGCCTGAGTAGGAGAAAGCATGCTTGCACATACATTCAAACATGTAATTGTAATTGGGGTATTTCCCATTGAATTAATATCATTGTGTAATATTGTCATCTTCATTAGAGAGAAGTTAATGTATTTAAAGGTGGCTGATCTCTGGAGAATGTGGAGTTGTCCTGAGCAGTGTTGCCACAAGTAGTAGATTTTTTAAACAAATCCTACAGGTTTGCATGCGACTCAAATTGTAGATGATGTTATATATATATGTATATATATATATATATATATAACATCACCTACAATTTGAGTCGCATGCAAACCTGTAGGTGCCTTATCAACCAGGCCATTCATGCTTGGGTTAATATATTGGGAAATCACCAATAAGGGCTATATATCTTACATGTGCTATGAATGAAATGTGGGATCAATTCCATAACTTTTCTAGTGCCCTAAAGAATTAACGTGAAAAATGGGTTAAAATTATTTACTGGAAATGATAGTAGTGAATAAGTATTAGTAATAGTAATAGCAAAGTTTAACTGTTTGGTGCAATAATTTTTCTTATTTGCTGGATTATTAATGAATTGATAATGATCCTTAGTAACTCTAATTATGAGCGTGATGCATTTTTAACTTCATAAAATAACCATTTTTGGCATGCTAGATGCTGATTTGCAGCATTTCTTGTAATATTCATCTTAATAGATTTTTTTTTACCCTCAATTTCCTACAATTCTGTTATCTAGTCTCTAGTGATGGCTATGTAGAGGAAAGAAGAGTTACTATCAACTCTTTATGCAGCGACAAATGAGTGAAAACTGGTTCTTCCAACCAAGCTCCCACTCTTTGTTGTTTTGTTTTGTTTTTGTTTTAAACATAAGAATAACCATTGTGATTGTGCCAGGAACACATAACACACCTGTTCACTCTAGAAAACCTGAAAACATTTACTTTACTAACAAAATACCAAGATAATTTACTTTTTCTCCCCTTCAAAATAAAATCCCTCCTACCCTCAAAATTTTGATTTCTTGTGTGGTATGTTGTTAATAAAAAATTATTTGCATTTTATTTTTCAGTAATTAATTTTTGTTATCTACCAATTGAACTGAAAGTGTGTCTGACCTTCTTGAATGGCTTTAAGTACAACTGCTCTAATAGAGCTGCTCATTAGTCAGCCTGAAATTTTGTCACTGGTTGACCATGACCTAAATAAGACTTATAAAGTTAACTATCTACACAATGACCTTCAGAGCATGATTTCCATTCTTTTGATAGCTTCAAAATAAGTGAAGGGATGTACATGGACACACAGATTAAGAGCTCTTTATATATTAATTTAAATTCATATGGAGTTTCATGACAACCTTCAGAGGGTGTGGTAACCCTCCTAACCCATAACTATAAAACTCTACTGTTTCTGCTAAAGTCACTCATTTCACATCCCCCTATTTCCTTGGGAGTGCAGTGAAAAGTAATATCAAATATTTCTCCACAAGTGCTGTCAAACCACATTGTTCAAGTTATTTTAATGCCCACCAATACATGTCAAAGGTAATACAGTATATTGATATTTATATTTCCATGTAACCAATATTTTTCTATAATGAGTGCATATATATATCTATATATATATATATATATATATATATATATATATTAGAAGACCTATGTAACTATGTTCGTCTGTTTCTCAAAATCCCTCTGTTAGATTTAGACCAAACTTTTAGAGATGGAGGAGACCCACCCTGAGATGGTTTTATGTCAGGTGGCATGTCTGGGGGAAAAAAATAATTTGCCTGTCTGTCTGTCTGTCTGTCTGTCTGTCTGTCTGTCTGTCTGTCTGTCTGTCTGTCTGTCTGTCTGTCTGTCTGTCTGTCTGTCTGTCTGTCTGTCTGTCTGTCTGTCTGTCTGTCTGTCGGTCCATCATTTCGGCCAAACCGGTAGGTGGATTTCTCTGAAACTCGGCATGATGATAGGTTTGACCCAACTTAAAACATGGGCTAAAAATTTCACAAAATGGTTACCATGGTAATGAGAAAAAGCCAAAAATGGTGTTTTGGCCAAAAAAATTCTAGGATTTAGGCATCACAGTGAAATTTGGCATTGTTCTCCAAGAACCTGAGTGAGCCTTATTAAATACATATTGGTAAGGTAATGGGTGTGTTTTTTCATAGCCACACCCACAGGAAGTTATATTGGCTATTAAAAGCTAATCAAAGGACCTACAAGACTGAAATTTGGAATGAGATTTCCAAGCAACTGAGTGAGCATTACTAATCAAATGTGTGTGTGTCAATGGGTGTGATCTGATCATTGACACACCCTTTGGACTTCATGCCAGCTAAAAACTCATTTATAACTCATTTATGGACCAATTAGGTTGAAATTTTGAATATGAAGTCCAAGTAAACAGGTGAGAATTATTAACTACATGTGAATGTGGCAATGTGTGTGGTTCGATATTAGCCACACCCAGAGAAAGTTGTTTTGGTTACAAATGATAATTAAAGGACCAACCAGGCTGAAATTTGAAGAGGCTTTTATAATGTTCCATGTTGACATTGGCCGGGCAATGCCGGGTATATGCTGCTAGTATATATATATATATATTTATTTATTTATTTGTATATATGTATATATAAGTATATATATATACATATCTCAAAATCAGATAATCATTTTCTGTAATGCATTGTCATATTTGCCAGCTTTCACCAGTTTGCTAGGCTACTTCTTAACTTTCCCAATCCTTTTCATGGAACAATTATAACTTCCCCTATACTTTACATTATTATTTTTTTTTATGCTTGGCTGTTCTACAATCATGCATGGGCTTTCATTACAAACTTAATGAGGTGCCATGCATCTCTTCAATAATTTCCATATAAGGACCCCCACACTCTGAATACCCTAATCTATAACCTCAAACTGTGTCATATCTTGTTCTCTTACAGGTCTAAAATTCTCCTAAGATTTCATAACTACACACCCACCAGCCAGATATGAACTATTATTTTTCCACATAACTGTGTTACTATGTATGAAGCTTATGTTCCCACTTCCCCCACTCTCTCTCCCCCCCCCCCCATGGATAGCTATGTATGAAGTTTCAGGGGGGGGGGGGGGTTGTTTGCTGTTTTTTAAATTTTGGCATGATAGCTAGCTACCAACAACAACAAAACAACATAAAATCAACATACACATACACAACAGATTCAATTTCTTTGGATTCAATATATATAGTGAGATGATGGTTAAGAAAATGCTTTATCAAGTGCAGCAGCAAGAAACGACTGCTCTCTGTCTGTTGCAGCCACCACACATCATTATTTAGATGTAATACTGGACACAAGCAACGAGATGTGTATTTGTGTATTTATGGTCGCATCTGCATTTTCATACATTGAGAAGGGAGAATTTATTTGCAACTTTTTTTCTTCTATAAGGTCCATCTTCAGTGTAAGAGCAACAAGTTTTGCAATATCCTGGAGTATTCACTGTGGTGTGATTTGATGTTGCCAAGAAAGCTGTATATAATAACTTATTGTATACCAACCAAGACTATTTTATAGCCATTTCACCAGAGAGCAGCAGCTATACAATATACTACTTGGGGAAAGGGAAAGTTTCAGAAAAAAACAAAATGTTTGAAAAATATAAGATTTGATCTTTATCCAAAGAATTTACTACACCAATTACTTCATTAATGGGCATAATATGCACAAAAAATTAAAAAAACGATGACATCTTAACTTTCTTTAGATAAACTGTAAGGGCCACCATTACCACCAAGATGGTTCAAACTTGCACAACTAATATTTAGCAGCTGATCCCAATCTAAGATTTTCACAACCGACATCAATAGTACTAATTACAGGTATATGATTTACACCAGCAACACTGTCACTAATGACAATAGAAATGGACAGTGGACATTGTGCCTTCATGTACTTCGAAAGATCATCACTTCAGGAAGTTGCCCTCTTTCTCAACAAGCCTTGCCTCCATATTAAGTTTAACTAGATGTCCCAATATCAGGATCACCATTACCATCTACATCATGATGATTTAAACCTTCATAACCAGTAGAAGGTCCCAACCTAAGATTATCACTGACACAAATGTTACCAAAATTACAGAACATAGGTACATAGTTCACATCAGCAACACCATAACCACTGAAGGTAGACATTACAGGGGCGGCTTGAGCCCATCACTTTTTGGTAGGTGGGGGCAGAACCCCCCCCCCCCCAAATTTTTTGAACAATGATGTCAATGTATGAATGAAGTAGCTGTTACTCAATCCTCCCTTTCTATTCTCTTTCTCTTTTCTGTCTCTTCTTTCTCCCCTCCCCCCCCCCCCCCCCCCCTTGATCACTGGGACAGAGAGAGTGAGCAAGTTTTAAAAATGGTATTATATGTCTGCATACATATGCAGGTATCTGCTAAAATGTCTGTATGTGTAGATACGCTTAACACCACCACATCTAACACCACCACCGCCGCATGTGAACCACTAACAGTATTTATCATCAATAATCTTGCATTCTGCCAGCTTGCTCTGAAATCAGAACCAGCTAGAAGTTTATTTTGCCAAAATGGCTAAGAGAATGAGACAGGCAAGCTTGCTTGATGCTTGATCATCAGGAAAGAGATAGACTGCTATAGTTCAACCAAAGATAATTCTTGAAGATTAGGTCAACCTGAAATTGATCCTGTAACTGAGGCAGTCAAAGATAATGGGGATACTTAATATCTGAGATCAGTGATCCCACTTTCAGAATAGCTGAAATTCCATGTTCTACATCAAACAAGGCAATTGGTAGCTCTAGTAGCTTTAATGAATACCAGTCCATATGCTGTACAGACCAACACCAACCATTTCAGTCTAAAAATAAAGAAATTAAATAAATACTCTTGGTTCTCTCAAACAATGGTCAAAATTTTATAGCTAGTTGATATACTACTTTATACACACAAGCAGTTGATAGATAACAGTGATTTTATTGAATTAGCCAGACAATTTTGTGCAGTGTTAGATGAACGCAGGGAGCATTTTGGTGCATTTATATAGCTCTGTTTTTTCCTCACACTTGATTTATCAGATTCTCATGATTATCAATATCCCCACTAATACTCTTGGTAGTGCTTATGTTTCTCCCCCTCCCCCCTCCCATTTAAAAATTAAGTGTATATGCATTGCTTGTATGTGAATAAATCTTGCCACCCCCCCCCCCCCCCCTTGCCTGCTTATATTAGGTAAACTGGGCCACTCAATAATTTGAAGCTTGAGCCACCCCTGCATTGGAAGTGAACACTCCAGCTTGAAGTACCTGAGAAACCATCACTTCTGGTAGCAGCCATCTTGCTCCCAGCAAGCCTAGCTCCCATCTAATATACAAAGGAGTTGAGAGATTTAGGGAAAGGATAGAAGGTGCTGACTCACAGTTATACAGTGACACACTACAGCAGTAGACGGTCATGCAGAGCTCCAGATAATCTGATACACTTCAAAACTGAAAATGGGAGGATCCTGAGTGACTGACTTTTGGTGATGTGCACATGGGTTCTGGCGGAGAGAAATTTTTTTTTTCTCTCTCTCTCCTCCCCGCCCCCACCCAAAGGGGGGTTCTGTCGAACCCCTTGAATCCCCCCTGGCTACGGGCCTGAAATGGTCACATCTATTTGTAAGTGGACAATATTCAGACATGGTTGGAAACAAAAGCAGAAGGATGCCATGCGTGAAAGCTTGCACACACACACACACACACACACACACACACACACACACACACACACACACACACACACACACACACACACACACACACACACACACACACACACACACACACACACACACACACACACACACACACACACACACACACACACACACACACACACACACACACACACACACACACACACACACATACACAACCCAACACACCTCTTCACGTATATTATTTTGTATATTCCTTCTGCTAGATTAAAAAGCTGCACAAAACGAAAACCTTGAATAGGTCAGTTTCATTGCCACCATCCAGACATATAAAAGATGAACTGAAAATGCTGAAAGGTAAGTAACATATTCCAATATCTCAAATTTATTTGATGTTCAAAAAATTGTGAGTGACTATATCTATGTGTGTGTATATATATGTATGTATGTATGTATGTATGTATGTATGTGTGTATGTATGTATGTATGTATGTATGTATGTATGTATGTATGTATGTATGTATGTATGTATGTATGTATGTATGTATGTATGTATGTATGTATGTATGTATGTATGTATGTATGTATGTATGTATGTATGTATGTATGTATGTATGTATGTATGTATGTATGTATGTATGTATGTATGTATGTATGTATGTATGTATGTATGTATGTATGTATGTATGTATGTATGTATATATATATTTATATTTGTGTCCACATTTTGGTGCAAACAGTCAAACCTCTCCTAGCTCATTTTAAATTCATCAGAAGTCTGTCCCTATACTGTGCATGTGCTTTTGTTTCATCTGTCCTAGCTGATCTGATACACTTTTAAAACTAGAATCTGAATTAATATTAAAATACAGACATTTCTCTCTCTCTCTCTCTCTCTATATATATAATTGAAGCAGTGCTTCTCTATTAACCTCTCTGTAGTCTATATGAAAATTTGGTTATTAAATTTATAAATCTGGATATCGTCTATGTCATCTATATTAGGAAACTCAAATTCTATGATTAGTTTAGGTGAGTCATCTATTATAATATATATTTTTTAACACTTAAGGCTACATTAATTATCTCTCAACAGTGTTTGTATGTTTTAGTAGAGCAAACATACAGGAAGCTCTTTTCTGCTAAAAAATATGCATAATGTGGTGAAGCTCTAACAATCTATATTAACTGTATTGCAGTTTTATCTAATCGCACTGCTCAATATTAGCAGGTTTATTTTTACTTTCTTAGATAATTCATTATGTTTAGACAAATTCTTGTAAATATTTCAGACAAAAATATGATATAATTTATTAAACATGTATATTATTCTTCACCCTCTTTTTACACATTCTCTATCCTAAACACATATCCTATCTTTCTATGATAATTCCACAACTTCTGGGAAAAACTGAGCATGGTGAATGCAGTAACTCCAGAGCGATCATAAGCACTTATGACACCAGTGATATTGCCAACCACGTATTGTTGAACATATACCTTTTATTTGTTGATTAATTGATGCTAATATTGTGTTAGATATAATTATCAAGTTATCAATGGTGCACTAGTATTATTTTTTGGTACATTTAGTAGCTTTTGTTTTAGTTGTAGCATGGTTGACACATTTGGAAACAATAATTATTTAATGTCTGTAGTATTTCTTATTCTTACTATGCTTATGCAACTGTCTGCATATGGTTTGTGCAAGAGGAAAGGAAGCAATGAGAGAGGCTCCAAACTATCAATTCAATGCAGAGATTGATCACAGATTTGGGAAGAGAGTCTGAAGGATTGGAAGTTATTGGTATACAGATTAAAGAAGAACTTGGAACTTTTGAAGATAGTAAGTTGCGGAGGAGAGGCTGATTCGGTTGGTGTAGTTAATGCAATAGAGGGAATTGTGGTAAATGAAAAGGATAAAATAATTTAGTAGATTAGAAAGTACTTTAATTTTAATCAAAAGGTGAAAATTTTATCATAAGAGTTAGTGAGGAAAGGAGTTTTAAATTTTAAAAAGCTCTACTTAATAATGACAGATCATGTATGGCAAATTATGGATTTGCTAAAGATGATGTTTTTTCAATTTGGATTAAAAATTGTTTCTGCAGCACGACATGAACTCCTCTGAAAATAACTTTGCTCAGTATAGTTACCCAGAAGAATTGCTTGACAAGAAGGTCTACAAAACTGAAGCTATTAGTTATGCAACTTGAGCTCGAGAAATCCAATTTGAAATAGACAAGAGGATTTGTGTTCTCTGCAATTACCCAGGTAATCATAGCAGATTTATAAATATATATATATATATATATACTTTTTTTTAAATTTTATTTATTTATTATTATTTTTTTAATCTTGAACCATCCATATGCCTAACACTACCATTTCGGTTTTCATACATTCAGAATAGTTTCATCTATTGTCATTTAATGTTTATTGCAGCCATTAAACTGAGAGTTCAGTTATGATTTCTTATAAATTGAACATTGAATTAGGACATCTTACAATTATATATATGCAGGTGATAAACAGTTGACCAGACGTAATCTATATTATAATGGAACTTATTCTGTTTGTTGATTTGTTTGTTTGTTAGTCTGTGGACTTCTCCCATAGTTATCAATAAATGGAGACCATATTTTCTGAGCAGACTAAGAATAAAATGGATTGAACCTAAGGAGGTTGAAATTTTAACTAGGGCACATGATAGGGCTAGGGCTGTGTAACTGTAGGTGAGTAGTCGGTTGAGTTTCACCTCTCACTCATGCAAAAGAAAGTGCAACACACAGACACTAACTTGTGAATAACTACATTTTAAACAAATTTGCATACTACCTTGATAGCAAACTTCAGAGACTACAGGAGTAATATGTGTGTTGCACTTATTTTACCATGTTCCTCTAAGTCATTGCAGCTCTTTGTTAAAAAAAACAAAACAGTCCCGTAAGTAAATGAATAAACTGTTAAACACAAAATTGAAACCTTATCGATACTAATTGTGATCAAACATTCCATTGAATAAAAATCTACCTACACCACCAAAATTTCTTTATCTGACATCTCTACATTTCTATGAGAAAAAAAAACACCATTAATCTCAAATGAGGTTTTTACCAGACCAAATACATTCAAACTTCATTTACTAATTTTCTACATTTTCACATCTACATATTTTGGCAAGCAAATGTACTTTTTGCCCAACCAAATGATTAGCCAAATTAATGTGAAAAAAATTCTACTATGTGAAAACTTTCATTAGATTTTTTTCTTCATAATATATAGGACCCTTCAGGAATATTTTCCATGAATATAAATTGTTACATACCCCTGAAAAGTTTGTACCTCATTGCAAATGATTGCAGGCTTTCCAAAGCTGGGCAACTTACCTTCAACTATCCAACCTTTAGAGGTTCCACAGAGCTGCCACTGGAGCTGCCACTGAGCACTTAGCATGTTACAATGATTCCTTATCAGCACCACCTTTTCAGTGCAGCTTCTCCAATACACCTGAATTAATATATTTAGTGGCTTATCTCACTATTGCCATCAAAATTAACTTTTGAACCATGCCTGAAGTGGGAAATATATTCATTTTTATAAGGGGGGGGGGGGGGGGGAAGATTGAAAGGAAAGAAAGAGGAACCACCAGGAATCAAACTTGAGACCTTCAGCTTGGAAGACCCAAGCTTTTACAACTTCAACATTTGTCTTTAGGCTTTTCTATCCAAAATTTCATTTCAGTTTTCCCTCACCAGTGTTTCCACTTTTGGCAATTTTGATAAATGGAAGTTACTTTGACACCCCTCCAAAGTATCCTGACCTATTTTTAGCTAAATTCACCTGGTCATTTCAGACAAGATAGCAGACTAAGTTTTCTGACGGACAGACAACAAATTTGTAATTTAAGTAAACTTGATCTTTTGCTTCGCTCCAAATCAATGACTTCATTTTTCATAGTTGTAGTGAAATGATTTGACTACTTAAGTATTAAGAATTAAAATGAAGTAGATATGGAAGGTATAAACATTTTGTCATGCATTAATTTGGTGTGATTACATGTGGACTCCAACTTTATGTTTGTAGATGACTATGAGTTGACCGAGGGGGAGAAAGCAGAGCTTCAGGATTTACATGTTAAGAAAATCAAGATTGTGGAAGAAAGAGATCAACAGGTCAAGCAGGTGGAGGAGGAGAGATTGAGGTGAGTTTTTAACAAAGTGAGAAGAGTTACAATTAAGATAATGATGTTAAGAAGGGAAAAACTCTACTATAATTGACTAAACAATTTTTGATATCCTTAATGTAAACTTATATATTTTATTATTTATGCCATTATATAACAGCTTCTCCTCATCATGTGATGTTTGGTGGCAGCACATTCCATAAAAATATTACATCATATTAGCACTATTTGCATATTCACATTTCTATAATTTAAAACACTACATCCGGCCAAATTTTCACTCCAACTTATGTTCTTTTTTTACTGTAGTGAGATAGAAGAGAACAACACCACATAAAATTTTGTCAACAATCAGTTTATCCAGAAAGCAGTGAAAGGAAATGGAGGCACGTTTAGTATCCTAATATTACTCATAACACATCAGTCACTAAAAATTAAACTAATCCATTTTTCCTGGAAGCAATGAAAAGTTATGGAAGCGTTGTTTTTATCCAAATATTTCTTAGACCACATGGATCACTTTTTAATGAGGAAAATGATTTGGCTTTGAATATTTTACTTTCTAACTCAGCATGTCCATAAAATATTCAATAACTTGAAACACAATTGGTTGTCAAGATAGAGTTTTCAAATGTTTCTATTTATTCGCAGGTAGACCAATAGCAACTGAATGCATAACAGAATATTATCCTACAAATTACTGAATGAAATAAATTCCTAGATAACTAGTGAGAACCTGCCCTATGGGTGGTTTTACCATCAGCCTTTAGCCTCCTATAATAACAAACATGCTAAGTTTGTGTAATGCACCATGTAGGGATTATTGTCAGGCTTTGCACCACTTCAGTTAAATAAGTATTGGAAGGGTTTCAAGTTGGTTCTTCAGCCCATCTACATTATCAGTGTAGGATCATTCATAAGTTCATTTTTACTGTTTCACATATAACTTTCTGTGCTTCCACCATCGAGGAGCCTTAAACAATTTTTTAAGTATCGTTCCAAATTTTTCAAAGTGTAGACTGGCAGTGATTGAATACACAATAATGTAATATCAACCTATCAATACAGAATAGGATAGTATTGGGGGAAAAAATGGTTCAACATTAGATAAATGATTTGTTAGTGGGATAGCCAGCTGCAGAAGGGACTGCTCACAGTCCTCATGGTATTCCTTTTCTTTCATATACTCAACCCACTCTAGTCTTTGCAGTCAAGTGGGCTAAAACCACATTGATTAATCACTTCATATAAGTTATAAGTTAAGCCAATGCCTACAACTGCTTTTAGCTCTCCAGTTGTTTCCTGAAAAAATGTCTTCACCCTAACTTTCCTTTCCCTTGCCAGGCCATAATTTCAATTGCTGCAGATTTTTTCTCTGCCTCAGACTCTATATCGGGCTTTCTTGGTCTCCAATATAATAAATTCTTTTGTAAACTTTTTTTTTTAAAGTTTAGATAAAGCATAGTACAGGAAGACAGATTGTCTTTTGTCAAAATACTAAAATTAGGATATGGTAAGGGTCCTCACAAAAACCAACTTTCTCTTTGATAGTCTAGCCCTTGCTGCCTCTCAGTTCTTCATCTCCACATTTTTGTTATTACACTAACTTCCTACATTAACATATTTGTAAATTTGCTCACTTGAACTATAGGGGACTCCTACTTTTTTTTTCCTTGCAATGTGATAGACAGACAGACAGACAGACAAGCACATTAATATATAAAGCAAGGCAATACTGTAGGATGACTAGCGTTCATTTGCAAATACATACAATCAGTTTGTCAAGTCAGGTCAATTCAGTTAAATTATATAGCTTTATTGCTTAATTGTTTGGTTATTGTTTTTGTTTCTTTGTTCTTTACAAAAGCAGGGAACAAATTTCACAGCTGCAGCAATCCCTACCACCACTACTAACCAGATATTCAACTTCCCCCCCCCCCCCCCCCTACATGAAATTTGTTCAACCTCAGCTACTTTGTGGATCCCCCATTGTAATTATTCCACAGTATAATATTAGTGTACAGTAATTAATCCATGGTAATTTCATGGTAATTATTCTACACTGATGAAAGTACTTGTCCTCCTAGTTCCTTCATTACTCTTCTTGTGGCAAAGTAACCAACTCTTTCTTTACCTGTATCTATTCATCATTTCAATAAGGTTGGATTTCTATTGACCCTCACTATGAACATATGGACAGACAAAGAGTGGATGGAGGTAGAAATATGTGCATGAAAATAATGATCAGGTATTTGAAACCTGAGTCAATTAGCAAACCACAGAAAGCAATAAAACTAGCAAAGGAAAATTCCATAGCCATGCCAATTGGTACCACCACTACTAACCAGACATCCTACTTTAAAATATACTCCATTATTAGTGGTGGGGAATCCCAGAAAGTACAGAAATAGTTGAGAAATTCCACATTAGCAGCAATTCCCACCACCACTACTAACCAAACATCCAACTTTTCTTGTGCAGCTAAAGTCTTAGCATTTTCAAGGAGGAAACCTTAGCAATCATTCTTTGTCAACTTTAGTTTCCCCTCTCCTTCAAAATGATATTGAAGGTACTTATGAGCCACACCTCGTGAAGGTAGTCAACATGTGGTTTCCACTCTTCCATGCACAAATGGGGAATGGCCCCTTCAGTGATCTGTGAGTGTGGGTGAAGGATTAAACTGCAGACCATATTATACAAAGATGCCAATGATAACCACAAATGATGTCCATGGTCTACAGGTCCTGGATGATGACAAGATCAAATCGCTCTTGACCTCATGCCCAATATCTAGCCAGGATAGTTTTGGACTCAGGGAGGACAATTTCACTCCTTAAACTAACTTTTCATTAACTAACTTCATAAACGATTAATAATATGTACACTCCATACTCCCCCCCCCCCCCTATTAATTTATAAAGCAGGTAAGGATTGTTTTGTAAGTTGGCTATTATATACTGAACTAAGTTTGACAGTGGTTGAAAATTTGAATTGTTGAGTAATATATATATATGTGTGTGTGTGTGTGTGTGTGTGTGTGTGTGTGTGTGTGTGTGTGTGTGTGTGTATACATACATATATGTATATATATGTATATATATGTATATATATATATATATATATCTGGTGACAATCATACAGTTCCTATCCTTGTTCACATTAGGAAAAGGTAATGATTTCCCCAATGAATCGAGCGGCCACAAATGTAGACATGATACAGCTTCTTCACCATCACGAAGGGCATTTGGGGCCAGAGTTAACACTGACTTGGAGCAAAGGAAATACTCATGGTGGTGCTGTGGAAAAAACTAGGTGCATTTTTAAGAAAGGCACCGACTGATTTCCCTATGCAGTATAATCATAGTTATTTACATACCAGTGTACATATTAAATTCAAGCAAGCTAGTTACTTGCTTATGGTATAATAGTCTCTCTATTTATAACCAAGTCATTAGGATGGTGTTATATACAGTTTGCTGATTTCCTCATATTTTACCTAACAAAAAATGTCTTATTATGCATACATTTACAAACTCTGTTGAACCATTCAAACATAGCATTATCACTTGATAACTCGTAATAAATGACAATGCGTTGCGCACAAATTTGAAATCTAGCAAGTCTAGCAGCAAGATGGCTAAATTTGGCTAAATGTTGCAATAGGGTACAACTATTTTCTTCCAGTTTTTAGTACCTTATGGTATCCAGAATCAAAAAATGCATGATACACTCCATCTTTATTGAGCAGTTTTTTCTACAACTATTTAAAAATAATACTTGTTAATAATTAGGATTGATGCAAATTCCTAGTTCAGTAAATTAACACTACAAATTATTCAAACTAGTGAAAAACTCGCCCTGCACATGTGTGTTTGGTCGACCTGAAGCCTACTGTAGTTACTAATTTGTTCAGTTTGCTCAAGTTTTATATAGGGTAGGGTTTGTGGGCCATTCCTAATGTATATCTTATGAATGCATCTCTCCTAATTAGTGTCCTTTGGAAATCACCTGGGTTATACTATACTTGTTTGATGTTATTTAAAGGGGCAGGGTTATGTGAGGCATTGTCCCATTTATAAAAGTAATATTTTGATGCCCCTCTAATACTGAGTGTGTTGTTTGCAAAAATAACTTTCTGTAGAAAATCCTTTGGAATGGGATCAGATTACTGGTGGTTACCCATGAATAGGAAAGTTTATTTAATGGACCAATCACCCAGCCCTTGCCCTTACATTAGTATAAATATCAAGATTTTGATATGATATTGTAATAGCCATCATTATCCAAAAAACTGTAGTCAACAGAAATACTATTGTAGTCTAGTTCTTATGTATATCATCCAGAGGTAGAACAATCATTTGAAATTTATAATGTTATATGCATGAATTATTACTATATTAATAGTAGTAAACATCACCATCAATTCTTTCTACAGTACACTTTTTATTTTTATCAAAATAGACCTCGATCCCTTCTTTGTTCCATTAGATATTCATCAAGGTATATATAATTCTTCTAACAATAGTCTCTCTTTGCTAGGCTTGGGTCACTCTCCTTAGATAGGAATAATTTCACTTTCATGCCCACTAAGACAGGAATTACTCGTTCTTTGTAAAAATGTCTCCTTCAAATTGTAGCACTACTCATCAATATTGCCATAATGGTTCCTCATTGATAATCGAGTTGATACCAATTACAATTCTGGCAAGGAATCAGTTTTACTTAGCGAATTTGGTGTCTGTCCATCACAAAACTTGATGCCCTATCTCCTCTGAGATGACAGAGTGGATTTGACTAAAAATGGGTTTGGGTAGTTAGGAGTGGTATCAATGTAACCTCCACTGATTAAAATTGGAAAATTTGGCAACACAGGTGAGGGAGAAGAGAAATCAAATTTGCCATACAAAAAAGCCTGAAAACCAATAGGGAAATAATAAAGGTTCGGGACTTTCATGAAAGTCACAGGTTCGATTACTGGTGGTTCATCTTACTTTTCTTTTACTCTTTTTTCCCCCCTTTAAATTTTTTTTTTTAATTTTTGCCTCCACATCAGGGGTTGTTTGTATAGTTAATTTTAATAAAATTTATTCTGGGATGGTGGGATAAACCACCAAATATGTTAATTCAGGTGTATTGGAGCAGTTGAATTGAAAACGTAGTGGCATGCTCTGAAGCAACTCGGTGGCATCTTTGCGTACAACGAAAGGAGGGAAAAGTTAAAAAGTAAGCAGCCCAGCAACAGAGAGCCTGTACTAATTTGCCATGAAGTATGAACTTTTTAGGAGTAATTTGTAGCTTCCAGTGATCAAAATAGTGAAATGGAAACTGATTTTATAAATTGAAGAATTGTATATTTGTTTTGGGAAGCTTATAGCACCACTTCAGCATTTTTCTACATTAATCAAGAAAACAAATCATTTTTTGTGACATCATCACACTAACTCCCTCTTCAATCCCCACTAACACAGTTTCTGAAGAAAACAGTACAGCTTATTGGAAGTAAACACAGCTTATGTTAAATAACAATGTCAGTAGCTAATTTAAAATTCCAAATAGAACCCACCATATGTGATCATGATAACCACATAACTCTATATGTAATCTATTACCTTTAATAATCAGCCTTTTGACCAACTTCAAAGTATAATTATATAAACTAGCCAAACCTGGCGTAAAAAAATTAACCAGAATGAATGTTGAGAATGATGCAAGATTGCAGCTTAAATTAAAGAATAAGTTCAAAGCTATTTAATAAGAATAAGGAATTCATTAATGTCCAGAAGAAAACTTAGTAATCTAATGGAAGAATCTGCATATCTGGACAGGACAATATGACTTGAAGTGAAAATGCATTTTATTTTAAAATGTGGAATCCATTCATTATTGTACATTACTTATTGCACATTTATAGACAATATCTATTACATTGTTTAGTTTTTATGTTCGTATATATGTATGTATGTATGTATGTATGTATGCATACCTGTCTGCCTGCCTGCCTGCCTGCCTGCATGCATGTATGCATGTATGTATGAAGATTTCAGGTTCAATTAAGCTTGGTGTAGTGGATGTATGCTTTCTCCATCAGCATATAGAGACTACTTGCCCTTACTTCATTCACCAAGTATAGTTTGTACTTCTTTAAGGAAAATGAAAACATGGTCTTATTATCATTAAGGCCAAAAGTGGTATAGCCAAATGACCAAATGTTTCTGGGCTAAAATCCATCCTCAGTGTTGGAATCATCAATCCTGAAGAATGAGTTTCATTTGATGTGGTGCTTTGGTGATGAATTTGATGCTTATAAACATGCATATAGAAGTTGAACTATTTTTATCCTAACATTCCCAGAGTAAAAGGTGTGGCAAGATGGAACATTTGTTTGTGTGTAACAGAAAAGGTGTAGAACATTGTGTTTAATTATCTGTTTATTGTAATTTTGTCATTTTTTTGAGGCCTGGCAGAGCCTTTAAAAGCTCAGCCTGAGCCATTCTGATAGAGGCTATGCTGTGTCTATGCTGTGCTGTAAGACAATTTGGAATTAGTACCAAAACACGAAATTGCTCTGGTTAGGTCAAGTTTGACTTACAACTAAAATAGTCTCTGCTAGTCCCCAGCACATGTGTACATCCAGATGTTTTACCCTGGACAGATTCCTTTCTCTCTCAACTTTTTGTGCCATGTTTAAGTGTGCATTGCAATCAGAGAATTTTCTCACAAATTAAACTGTATAGTCCTTCAAGCATACTCTAACACAAGAAACACCTGAAACATATATATATATATATATATATATATATATATATATATATATATATATATATATATTCTTCCAGGGGATGGCATATCTATACCTAAAAGATAGAAACATAATCTAGAAGCCATCCAAGGATGTATTCACTGCTATGTACACTCCTTTTTTTTTTCCTTTTGCTGTTGTACAGGTTTCTGACCTCATTTAGAGTATTTTCAGGAGTGACTGAGTGTTTTAAAAGCTACATAGCATGGTTTATATGGCAACAGTACCACTCAAATAATTGTAATAACTAATTAGGAGTGTGAAATTTAAAGATAGCTAAAACAAATTACAGTAATTCAAACTTCTATTATTTAAAAACATCGCTACTCACTTTGAATAAAAATTAGCTAAATGATTAGATTTTAAAATGATATCCAATTTATTAAGAAGAAAAAAAAACAAAATAACTAATAAAAAACAAGAAATGATTATTCTAAATGTAAGCAATGATTAAATATGAGATGATTTCAAAGTCCAACAAACTAATTTGTGTGCCCTTGGGTCAGATTGCATTCAGAACTTCAGAGTGAATACTGAATACTCATGATGCAAGATTATGGGACAATAAATGCACTGAACAGCTGAGATCTGCTAGGTAAAAAAAAAGTAAGGTTAAATCTGCATGAAGTTTTATATCTTAGTAAGGTTGAAATCAACATTTTATGTGAGAACAGACCCAATCTTTTTTGGCTTGTTGATGAAAGCAATTTAAACTAGAGGCCATCCAAGGATGGAATCCCACAAGCCGCTGTGTAAATTCTTATTTTTTGCTGTTGTCCAGGATTTGTTTGGTTCACAGTTTTACTGACCTCATTAAGTGCTCTACATTAGTCTCACTAGCAAGAACCCTTTACCCACTGAACCTAAAGCCATTTGTGAAAAAGGGTCTGGTACAACTCTTTAATGAATCTTTTGTTTTAACAGATGACATGCACAGAAGCATAATTGGAGTGGGTGCCCTGACACCAATTGTTCATGAAGAAAATGATTATTCCACTTTAAATAAAATAATTTGCTTTCATATCGTTCAGGCACACTTAAAAAAAGTTTATGACCTCACATTTGAAGTGCGCTACACGTGCCTCAGCTTCCAGATGCAGCATACATACAAATGAAATCAAGTATAGAATTAGATCAGACCCTTTCCCTTCCCACTGGAAGGGTATGGCAGTGAGACTAGTTTCACATGGTATGGTTTGTAGGGTAAGTGTATCACTCAAACAATTGTGACAACTAATTAGGAATGTAAAATTTAAAGTTAGATAAAAGTAATCAAAAATTAAAAATTTTTTTGTTTTAAATCCATTCCCCACTCACACTAAATTTTATCTCAATTGGTCCCGAAATTTTCTCAATCCCAGTGGATATAATAGAGAGTGGGCACACAAGCACACATGCACACACGCACGCACACATGCACACATGCACGCACGCATGCAAGGTGAAGAAAAAAAAAACAACTTCTTTCAATAAGTGAGCTTTAAAAAAAAAGAAGAGAAGATGATTGGGGGAAAGAAAGGAAAATTGCCAATAATACTTGCTGACCCAGGCGGTCATCCATCCAAGTACTGAGCAGGTCCAACTTCCTTAACTACAGTAAGTAATTTTAATTTAAATCATAAAAAAAAGTGTCCAGAGAGAATTCATATGCTGGCACACACACATTGCACACACGCATGCACACACATGCACACATGCATTCACACATGCATGTACACATGCATGCACACATACACACATGCATACACATGCACAGGCAGGCAGGTAAAGGCAGGCACACACACACACAAGGTGAAAAAAAACATACAATTAGCTACACTGGCTTATAAAGATGGTTACACATGGTGATTTTTTATTAAGGTATACTCAATGAAAATAGAAAAAAAATGAACTGCAGCTGTTTCTTAAGTGTGGAACATTCAAGCAATAACCATAGATCAATTACAGCTGGCCACATGGCAACTACCTTCACACCGTGTAGCTCATAAATACCTTCAATATCATTTTGATAGAGAGGGGAAACTAAACTTGACCAAGAATGAAGATAAAGGAGAGAAGAGGAAAGAAGAAAAAGAGAAATCCATCCATCTGGGCTAGAGTTCAGCGGAGTTTGCTGGGATGCAAGGAAACACCTTTTTCAGGGCGCTTAGCAAAGTACCTGCAACCAATGGTGCTCCAGCTGAACATTGAAGTGACCACTGCCAGCAAGATCGGCATGGTCGAGTGCCTGGCCCATAATACCAAGACTCTTGTCATCCTCCTCCAGGAGACCCATTGCACTTGTGTTGATAAGCTAGTAATTCCAAACTTCACACCTGCTAGGTCAATCCAAAGCAGGTATCATGGTGTAGCCACATTTGTCCATGAGAGCCTGTCCTGGACACTAGCAAGTTGATCTCCCAAAGATTCTGAGATCGAATAGTTGTGTGGGGATGTTGCTAGAAAGATCATCAATGTCTACAAACCTCCATACTTGCGCCTTACAACAACGTCCCTTCTGGTTTCCCAATCCCCATCCCCATATCAATGATCTTTCAGACAGACAGATAGATAGCACACACAGACAGACAGACAGCATGTGTATATACTCGTGATTTCAATTGCCAGCATGTGCAGAGGGAATACAGAGCCAATACATCCAACAGAGAGTGTTTGGTTGAGTGGGCAGTAAATATGCTACTCCACAACCCAAATACTGCAGCCAGTTTCACTTCTGGGTGCTGGAACACCAAAACTAATCCAGACCTAGCATTTGCGAGTGCCTGACAAGACAACAGGCTCCATGATAGATGTGTGCTTGAGAAGTTCCCTTGGTCTCAACATCGACCCTCACTCATTACTGCTGCAAAATATGTGGCCCCAGTACTGAGTGAACCGGTGTAGCAATGGAACTTCCGCAAGGCTGACTGGAATCACTGCAGCCTCCTCACAAATGAAGCCACACAGAGCTTAACATCTTCTAGTACCACTAATATTGAGGAGGCTTATCAGAACTTCTGCAGTGCCATAATCATAGCGGCCAAAAGATCTATCCCAAGTGATCACAGAAACAACTACATGCCATGTGGGGATAAGCAGTGTGAGAGTTTTCATTGCTTCTTCCTGGATGCCCCCAACGGGGAAAAGTCTAGCAGTGCTGCCACAGCACTGCTGTCCTATCTTGACCAGCGAAGCTGTGAATTGTGGAATGTAGCCATCAATTTCATTGACATCTCACACTCCAGCCTCTTATCATGGAGTAGCCTCAATAGGCTGACAGGTAGGTCAAGACACACCTCCCGCAAATGCCCAGTTTCAGCAAATTCCATCTCATCACAAGCTGTGAAAAACAGGATCTTCTCTGTGAGAGACCATGAATCTGCTCAACTCATGGCCTCTGAGGTATCCGACCTCTGGAGGGTCTTAACACCAGACAGTCAGAGTATCTCCAGTGATTTCACTGTAAAAGGGCTCACATCTGCCATCCAACACCAGAAACCTGGGAAAGCCGCTGGCCCAGATTCCACATGCCCAGAGTTAATACTCCATGCTGGTTTTGGAATGAAGTCTTGGTTGTGTGAATTCCTATCTTCCTGCTTGCGCAACTTCAAGATTCTTAAGATCTTGAGAAGGGCACTAGTTTTCACAATTCTTATGCCAGATAAACCCCCAGGGTATCCAAAGAGTTATAGACCCATCTTTTTTTTCTGTGTATCCCCTTCAGGATTCTTGAGCATATTATTTACGTCAGTGTCGAGTCCACCATTGACCCACTTCTCCCAAGGGAGCAGTCTGGTTTCCGACATGGGAGATCAACCATATATCAAGTCACTTGGTTGAGTCAGGACATCAAGAAGTGCTTTTCAGTGTAAAAGTAGTCCAGTGCTGTATTTGTTGATCTAACAGCAGCCTATGATACTGTAAGGCATTGCAGCCTCACCTGCAAGCTTCTGTGCCTGCAGCCAGGCAGGCACATGGTCAAAATGATCATGGAGCTTGTCACAAACCGCAGCTTCACCCTTACCACCGGGAGGGGACATGCAGCAGGTAATGACACCTCAAAAAAAGGTGTTCCACAGGGATTGGTCTTGGCCCCCTTCTATATAACATCTACACCTACGACCTGCCGACATCAGTCTCGCAGAAATATGCTTATGCAGACAATCTTGCTTTTATGCATTCTGCTAGAGACTGGCAGGCCATGAAAGGGGTTCTTAGCCGAGACTTATGACACTAGCAGCATACCTCCAGACTTGGCAGCTTAAGCTCAGTTGGTCAAAAATGGTGTCAGCTGATTTCCATCTGAAAGACAGGGAGGCAGGTTGTAAGCTCAATGTTTCACTTAATGGAAAATGCCTGCCCTTCACCCAAATACCAATATACCTGGGTGTGAAACTGGACAGGTTGCTTACATACTACCGACACCTAGAATCACTGTGTGGAAAATTAATTTCACATGTAGCCCTTATGAGGCGGTTTGCTGGAACAGGATGGGGAGCCAATGAAACAGCCTTGGCCCTTGTGTACTCAAAAACAGAATACTGTGCACCTGTCAGGTGCCACAGTGTACACACCCACATCATCGACACAATTAATGACCCACTCCACGTAGTGACTGGATGCCTGCGTCCTACACCATTGGACAAACCTTCCCATTTTTGCAGGCATCCAACTTGCTGAGCTTTGCCAAAGGCAGGTCATGTTATCTCTTAGTTGCCAGGCTCTTGTACCAGGCCATCTGCTTTTCTACAAGCTAGCAGATCCTGCCAAGCAGACTCAGTGACAGAGGTCACGGTACCCATTTGTACCAGCTGCAAAACATTTCCACAGGATCATTGAGGAGCAAAATATCAATGTGGCATGGTCGGTGGATCATGCTTGGAGTGCGGAATGGCACAACAATGCCTCCAGACGGTGCTCCTTTATCCCTGATGCCACTGGGATTGGCTCAGCCAAGACCAGCATGGATGAGGCTAAACCACCTTGAAACCAGTGTTGGGTGCTTCCACTTATCCATGCACAAATGGGCAATGGCTCCTTCAGCAATCTGTGAGTGTGGCATGGAGGATCAAACTGCAGACCACATTATACAAAGATGCCAATACTCTCCACTGAATGGCTCATCCATGGTCTGCAGGTCCTGGATGATGACACCATCAAATGGCTCTCGACCTCATGTCCCAATATCTAGACTGGATGGTTTTGGACTCAAGGACAACTTCAAACTTTGACTAACTTTTAACTGGCTAATTAACTTAATAAATGATTAATAATTAATTACAGCCCTACACAGAATTTCCTGTGATAGGGGTACAGTATCCACTATTCACACTGGAATTACTCAATCCTGAGTGCAGTATTCACTATGAATTCTCAGTGGAAAGGTATTGGTATACAATAATCAATAGCGAATATTTTAGGGAGCTAGTGAATATTGTAGGGATATTGGAAACAATGAACAGCTTGATGAAGTAACCAACTTCATTTTTAAATTTACGTAGTTTTTTTACCCTTCCATTTCATTATAGCAAAAGGAAATAATCCTTGTATAATCTGCTCATGATAATAGTAAATGAATTGTGGCTCCAATAACTTGTAGCAAATTGGGAGCTCAGAACTGTGACATCAATAATATTTGTGGTCGATCTTGGGCTGACTCTGATAGAGGACAACCTCTCTATGAACAACAAATAAGTGGGTCTCCAAGTGTCTGTTATTTGGAGATTCCACTGTACAATACCTTACCTAACCGAAGTTTCCAAATGAAGTACACACATTCCTCATCACAGCTCATTTGTTCCATATTAGAATAATAATGTTGATCACACATTCTCAGCAGAGTTTCAAAATACTAAGGTTTGGCACAAGTCATAGGTATCAATGCAAGGTTCATGCCATTGAGAATGCTGTGTACATCTTTACTATAGCAAAGAGTTAAATAGCTTCCTGGCCTAACAGTTTTATTTAATTGATTGGTCTACGTAATGATTGGCTTGACTAATCTATACTTTCCAAAATGAACACTACACACTTCAAGTGCAAATTTGGGCAATCAAGAGAACACTGAAGTGTATCTGAAGAATGAGTGTGGATTTGTAACTCCTTTTCAATCTTCCTTCTTTCTACCCCAATTCTAAGACTATGGATATAGCAAAAATGTCCAGATGAAGAGTATTGAATAATATATACTTACTACATCACAAATAATAAAACATCCCTATAAAAAATATCAGTGATGAATTATCGTTTCAATTTCACTGTTAAATTTTGAGTTGGAGGCCAAGATTTAGCAAAGTCTTGATTCCAGGCAAAAACCCACTCAATTCAGAGAAGTTGCCCATGGACACCATCTGGTTGTAGCACTGCAAACCTGAACGGTAATCCTGGTGCTGGGTTGCTACACACAAGAAAAAGTGATAACATCATAATTAATTAAGTAAGCACATACAACATACTTAAGGAAGAAGAGTTAGAGGTTCTACTAGAGGATATTAAACTTGCAAGAAAGAGAGAAGCGTGTGACAAAAAAGGCCCTATCCCCACAATACAGGAAAAAAATTGAAAGAATCACAAGGGGGATGGAGGGGCATGGAAGACACCCACAAAGGACAAGGGTGTGGAATACAGTGACAACACTTACTTTCTGCCATGAAGGTTAAGCCTTGGATCACACTTGGAGACAACTGCAGCAACAATGACAGACACAATAGAAAGAAAATATAACTACAGTAAACAAAACAGTAATAATATTAATAATAAAAATTTAAAAAATTTTTTTTTAATAAATTGAATATATAAAAAAAGAGGATTAAATAAATATTTAAAAAAAGAACAAAAACTACATAAAAAATATTAAATAAATAAAAAAATAAAAATAAATAAAAATTATTGTATGTTTCATGCTCCACACAGGAAACAATTCCCAACCCAACTGTGGTGCTCATGTCGTCTGGTGTTGTTGTCATAACAAAAATGACCATATGAAGGAGGATATACTCACTGATCATCACAGCTGTACACATACACACCTATTTGTCAGAGTATCTGTGGACAAGATAGTCTGGCTACTTGGCCATCACAGATCTCTAGTATACTAGAAATCAACCCTGACATTAATTGACATTAATGGGTGGCAGGATTGTTAGGATGACATTGGACCACACCCACACGTGAGGTGTATGGAGAGGGTCAGTTACAGACCTTGGAAGCTCGTAGCATGTCATGGAGAACAGAAAGCTTCCTCTCAATATCCTCCAGTTTCTTCCTTGTTCCCTGCACACAACACAACGCAACACTCATCAGACATGTCAGGTGAATAATTACTGCAGGGAGTAAATGAATGATTTCACACTTGGGAAAATTTGTTTGTAAATTTGAAAAATAGAGAGGCCACATTGATGTCTCCCTTCTCTCCTCCACTTCTTTCCCCTCCCCACAAAAAAAAGAGAGAGAAAAAAAAGTACATATATATATATATATAAAACAAAATTTAAAATACAGAACACAACAAGCAAAGAAACACACACAGCAAGTACAAACAAATACACATCTATTATATGCATATATCAACCTCCTTGTTTCTAATTACACACCATTTTCCCCTAATGTGATTTTGGATTGCGCAATGTGTACTTACCAGGTTAGAGGCCGCATTCCTGCACCTGCTTAGCATGTCGTCAAAGGTCTGGACCATGACCGCAAATTCCTGAGGGATTGGAGATTTCTGCTCCACCACAGCCTCCGCAGGGCGTGTCTTTGTCTGTAACATGAGCAAACATAACGACTTCAACTACAGCCCGTCTGACACATCTACAAGCCAGGGCATGTTCCATTACTACTGTTAACATGCAACCTACACATAAAAATGCATTCATGGACTTAAGAGATAGGTCCTTTGTTAATACAACATATTTCATTAGATTACGTATTCCGATTCATTGTTGTTGTTATTTAAAATAATCTCTTCAACCTTCAACACACACAAAAAAGAAAGAAAAAAGAAAAAAAGTTTGCATAAGGAAAAGACAAATTCCATAACAAATAGAAAATTTAGAGAAGAGCATGTGTAATCAAGATACAGTAAACAATCGTAAAGCACGAAAATATTTTTTTTATCGTGACATGCAAGACTGCAAAGTTATTAACCCGACCAGTAGCATGATAAACAATTAATAATAAAGGATAATTATATACCCTCCGAGTGGGCAGAGGTGCGTCATCCCCTGTGGTAGGAGGAGCAGAAGGTGTAGGTTGTGCCAGCAGGCTGGGATCTGGCTGTAGGGGTGACGTAATTGGAGCAGCAATGGGAGTGGTTATGGGGGCGACGGCAATAGGAGCCACGGATTGCTAAACATTTATATAAAAATATGTTATCTTTTAACTTTTTCAAGAAAATTTCTTTTCTTTCTTTAAAAATTATCTACTATCACGAAACTAAGTTCTTACCATGGTATTGTATTTAAAACTATATCAAAGTTATTGAAATAATATCTACCAACATAATTGACACAAAAAAAACAACAAACGAACAACAGAAAAAGAGCAGCAACCACTTACCCTGTTTTCCTGTATTGGTGGGTCATTCCAGCCACCCTCACTCTGGTAGGACTTCCCACGTGGGAGGTTATTCTGCAAAGGTGCAAAAAAATATATGAATAGGAGCATTTTGTGTTGGCATAGCAACATCAATAAAACAACAAACATTATTAATACAAGGAAAAAACAACACGAAAGTTAAGCACAACAACATCCCAGTGGTACCTCAAGATGATGTTAGAATGGATGGCTATGAATAATCTATCCTAACAGAGCTGGAACAGAGGGGAAAATTACCCCACTGGGCCAGAACAATGCATCCTACAATATTTATTAACAAGATATTGTCTACATTCCCATAGATCAGGTTCGACCAAACAACAAAGGATAGCGTAAGAGTGTAAAGTATCTCAGACATCAAACAACAACTGTAACAGATATACTTGACCACAACAAGCCCCAGTCCTCTCTCCATACCTGCTCTGGAGGCCTGTAGGAAGCTTTTGTGTGGGTAGCAACATCAGGGATCGTGGGGGCAGGGACGGAAGATGCAATATGTCTTGCATTTTGCCCAACAAACTTGGCCGAGGAACCCCTGGGGTCCATCACATGAGGAGGACCATAACCATGAGCTAAGGGGTTGGAACCCTGAGGGGAAACTCCCTGGGAGAGTGGCTGGTTAAAGGAAGGTGCAGGCTGCCTGTCCAAGGGCATGATGGCAGGGGTGGGGAGGGAGGGAGGACTGCTTTGGGCACTGACTTCCACAGGAGAGAAAGGGAAGCGTGGTCGGGGTTCAGAGGTTAATCCTTGTGCATGATAGAGACGATCCTTTAGAATAGCACAGTTCAACTACACAAAATGATGGGAGGGGAGGGGGGGGAGGAGGAGGGAGGATTATTTCATGAGTGAGTAGAGAAAGGGTAAACATGAACACTCTTTGGCCACTACTGTATTATTGATAAATTTCATACATTCCAGTGTATATAAAATAGAACTTAGCCCAGCTCTCAGCCCAGCTCTCAGCCCAGCTCTCAGCCCAGTGTGATACCATCCTAGTGTATGTTAGCAATAATAGAACTGCCTTCTCTCGTTCAACACACGACAATCTAAATGTGTACAGGTTGAACTCTGTGGTGACATATTTATGAAGGACTGACATATGTACTCCAACTTTATGCGTGCACATGTAACTTCCTGTTCCACATCACATACCATATCACCGACTATGGGATTGATGGATAAACAAGAGTTACAGTGCACTGATAAAGGTAGCTGCCTGTCCCAGGTCTTACAGACAGTCATCCTACATGGAGCTACCCTAACGCACGTCTGTATTCTGAGCCAAGTAGCTGTAGGCCGTGTGTAGTGCTCCCTGAGATACCAGTAAGGCTGCATACTGTTTCGTGTTTCTTCTTAAAGTGTCGTTAGCCAGATCCTTTGTCCAATGTTTCCTCTCCTTCTCCACAGCCTTGCGTAGAAGGACTATCTTCTCCATCGTGTCTTGCAGGGTTAGAGGGGTGGAGAAGCAGCTCTGGTCGTCACTAGTGACAGTATTGATGTCATCTGAAGCAGCCGTTTCAGAAGTCTTGTTGCTGTGGATGATAAAACAGCTGCATAAACAACCAGCATGACTAATACAAACACATCACTAGTGTGTTCAAACCAAAAAAAAAAACAACTAATAATAATTAAAAAAATTTTTAAAAACAAGAAAGAAATAAAAAAGTAGATAATTAAATATAAAAAACAACAAAGAAAATCTACATTTCCTTTGACTAAGCGCTTTCCTTCATCAATAAAACACACCTTAAATCAGGCAGCACAATAACAAAAAAGAAAAGAAAAAGATTAAAAAAAACGAAAAAAAACATAACTTAACAAGTGGTGTAACCTTTATGGTGGAATTATGTGTCGAATTGAAATAGCCATTTCTAGCATGAAGACCTAGTAAGTAACATATTTAGAAACTATCAAACACACTACCTCCAACTTTGTTACGCACACAAATGCAAGCAAGCAAGCACACACAGCTCTATATTACACATTCTATACTACCATCCCCACCAATCACATGTCATTCACACTGCCACTCCCACATCACACCCCTTCTTACATGCACTCCACGAATTCCTCCACGTTACCAGAGCAGATGTAGCAGAGACTAGCATGGCAGCTATACTGCCCATCCTGTTCGGTCATCAGTCGGTTCCCTAGAACATCTAGAGCAACACACACACCAAACATGTCATGAATATCAGTCTGTGGATCAATCTAACTGCCTGTGGATTGTCAACCTCTTTTTCAATCCTAGACCTATCTCTCCTTCTAATCTGCAATATCTCTGTCCGCTACCACTAGAGCTACCAATCTCTCTCTCTCTTGTCCTATCTCCACATCTACTATTAGATTTACATACCACAGAGCAGGACAAATCAATTCACAAATCCATTTTATCATACAACATAACCTTCAAGACATGCACGTATCAGCATATACTGAAGGAAAAAAGATTGAAGGAAAATATTTCAATTGTGGAAGAAGGGAGTCAGTAAATTAAAGAAACTTCGATTATAAGTCATGGTGTTCAACCCACAGAGGTTGAGTTCATTAAAAGTTAGTCATTTCCATGAAATTACAAAGTTAAATTAGAGATACTATGCTTATGATGTAGAATTAGGGGTGTTCTCACCACACAACGAAGGGAACTCCTCAGGTCCAGCATAAGTGACCAGCGCGGCCAAGACCTCCCTCCAGTTCTCCAAGTTGCCATGCCTGGCCACATCAGCCCAGTTCCGGTTCACCACCGCAGAGATGAGCTGCAGGTGGAGGTGGAGGCCAGCACACACAGGAGAAAATGGTCAACACTCGAGACAATCAACTTACACACACCCACCCCCTCCTCACTGCATCACAACCAGGCCCTCCAATAATAACCAACATTCGTCCGTTTAATAAATAATTTTATTTTTGGGGCCATCTTCTCTTTTCTCCTGTTTATTTGTTCAATTAAAAAAAAAAATTCATTTTACAATTACCTGCTCGTACAATTGAATCCACTTTACTAATTGTTATCCCCTCAGTTATCTGGAGATAACTGAAATACATGCTCTCTTACATTTGATATTTTTCTTGGCTTCCTCTGGAAGAACACTTGTTGAGTTTTCTTGAGTAGGTCAGAGCCTCCAGCCACTGCCAACACCAGAGCTTCAGCCTATTGGGGGGAAGGGAAAAAGGGAGGGGGTGGGATGGAAGAAGGGAATGGATAGTGTCGTCCATGCATATGTCCAGTGGTATTGAGTTAATCTCTAAATCATCATGGATGGAGGGATTAAGAATGGTATTATTCCACAGCATACATGGAAGTGTTACAGTATCACCTATATACCATTCTATCTGCACCGATGCAGATGTTCACAGCAGCATCAAAGTTCCCAACCAGCAGAGCTTGGGCCAAAAGTGAATCAGGATCTGCATTAAATACAGCATATCATGCTCCATCATAAACCAAAAAAAAATTTTTTTTTTTTAATATTTTAAAAGAAACAAGAAAACACACGCAAAAATATCTTTTAAAGTAAAAGGGGTGGGGGGTGGGGAGGGAAATCTTCTTAAGTCAACCGTTGTGTGTGTGTGTGTGTGTGTGTGTGTGTGTGTGTGTGTGTGTGTGTGTGCACGCGCGCATGTGTGTGTGTGTGTGTGTGTGTGTGTGTGTGTGTGTGTGTGTGTGTGTGTGTGTGTGTGTGTGTGTAATCCTCCATTTATTATTCACATTCCAATCTACCCAACCTTTTTATGCTACCGGCAATTACACACACCAGACTTCACCCATCAGCACATAGCTATCGGATGTGTAGGTTTGCCCTAACCATGTGATGGACCAGCCCCAACCCTTTTCATGACCCACTACCACATGACTTGATATTCAGGTCATGGGACATAGGGTGCAACTAACATCTCCCACTGCCCATGTGCAGGTGTTGAGAAAGGCATGCTACCGCACCTTTGTCAGTGGGGATGAATATCTGAGAAGTCATGGAGGATGGAGGGGCCGCAGGAACATCTGATGGAGTTAAGGAAAATCATGATATACGAATGGATGAAAGAAATAATGAGGAAGACAAGAAGTAAGTAAAATATAAAGGGAGAGAGAGAACATGCGTAACAGGATAAAGACACAAGCAACTGGAACTAATATTCATTGACATAGTAAAGAAGAAGCAGATAAGGGATAAGACTAATAAATACTAGCAACAAACAATGAAGAAATGAAAAGGATGTGATAGGCAGTCAGTCAGTCAGTCAGTCAGTCAGTCAGTCAGTCAGTCAGTCAGTCTGCATGCTACAGCTGGTCTATCACTGGAGCACACCTGGTGTAATTAGTCCTGGTCATGTTGTTCACCAGCTAAGCTAAACTGGGTAACTTTGGAGCCTCCATATTAAATGGAAGCTGCTTTTGAGGTAAGGTAAGGCCATAAAAATTCTATTCAGATGTTAAATATTTTGGTAAAATGATTTCAACTTTGTGTTAAAGTGTGTAAAAGGAATATAACAATGAAGAACAAATAAAAAGAAGTGCCATATTCATTGCTTTAAGGCTAATAAAAATGCATAGAGGAACATATTGACTTAGTAAATGTCAAACAGTTTAAATGAATCCAACACTTTTGTCGCTATAGCTGACCTTGTTATTGTTGTTATTGTCAGATGGTAAATCTATGATATCTTGACTGATCATTAAGTAACATTATCACCTACTAACTAATACACTCCATACCCAGAAGTGAAGAACTGGTGAATCCCTTGGAAGAAGTGGAAGACTCAGCCAGAGATATATTGTCAAACACACTGCTACGTCCATCTACAGAGGTTAAAATACAGAGATACACAAATATGATGTCATAAAAAAAATAAATAAATAAATAAAAATAAATAAATTTTAAAAAATAACAGCAATTTCGAACTAACTAGTCATGAACACACACCTAATTCGGAGCCAAACACAGCTGCTGTAGAGCTGGCTTCACTGTTGGTGGGTGTGTTGGTTCCATGAGACTCTTGCCCCTCCCCCTCCGCAGGGATAGTGGCCAACTTCTGAGAGAGCTCATGCACGTCCAGACAGCCCATATGCTGAGATGTGGTCTGTTTAGAACAAGCCAGGAACTACAAACAGCAGCATCATCATCATCAACAACAAAACACACAATGTAAATGAGACCAATACCACAAGAGTTCGACAGATATCCCATTAATTCGTGTATGTGTATGCGTGCACAAATTAATAGTACAAAAGCTATATATACTATTAAAAATTGTGCGTGTGCAAAATAAATTTATATTACCTTCTTCTCCAAATCTTCAGTGTCATAGCCCAATAGCTTGAGAAACTGCCTCCTTGGGTTCTCCTCAAATGACACCTGTTCAACCACATGATAAATTTACAGTGCCAAAAAAATTAAGGAAGAACAAAAAAAAAAAGGAGGATGGGGGGGGGGGATGAAAGAATAAAAATTAAGCAGACATTCTCAATACATAGTAGATACCATTATTACACCTACTACACCATAGTGAATAATGACTTTTGGTAAAGTTAATTAGAAACCCACATCCCTTACCAAAGATGCTGGAGTTGAATTTACTCGATTGTAACATTGTATAGGGCAGCACTTCCTAACCCAAGACTTGTATATGACATGATTACTAAACAGAGTTGTCAGGCAAAGGCACTGGTCAAAAACTGGATGTGGCCAATCTCAATTATCAGGGTGGACAATAAAGGTTAGTTTCTACCCCCCCCCCCCCCCTCTCTCTCCCAACCACCACTTTTTAGGTTACACCATGTCAACAATGTGGTGGTGGTGGTGGTGCTGTGAGGTGTGCTATGTTGTTATGGACGTACCTTCATGAAGTTCCAGATATTTCTGTCCATGACATTTGCACTCCCCTCCACCTTCATCCCACAGAATTCAGAGAACTTCCCTTGGGTTAAGGAGTCCTCCAGGTCACGTGACCTGTGTAGCAATTCAGTCTCCGTGACGATACGGCTCACACTGACTGTTTTGGGAACACCAGCACCTCTGGTATTGTAAAAGCTCACCAATTTCCCTCCAAACTACATAAAAAATATTAAAAAACAGTCTAATCATATATAAATTATTTGACGAGCAGCAAAATACCAACATTAGGGAATTATGCTAAATGTTGCCAATAGCCAATTCACTTCGAAGGTAAGTCGCACTAAACTAATGACTCACACTTTCGGAAGAACCAATAAATTACAATGTGTCTATGACTGTTCAATGGAGCATGTAACCATGACCAGAGAGGGAGTGACTCTACCATCATGCATGCACAACAGCCAGTCTCATCCAACAGGGAAGGAGTTGACTGAAGCAGTGATATCACATTCAGACAAGTGGATGAACAACAAGAAGAGCGCATTAACTTCCCACCACAACTATATTGCCTGTGTGGTCAACATCATGTCACTAACGACCAGGGAGGAGAGGGTACATTACATTCACCCAATTAACTCTAACAAGATCAAACAAGATACAACTTTCCCATAACAATCATCTAATAAATTACTAATTTTAATTGGTGAGCCAAGCAACTGTGAATATTTAACTTACAGAAAAACTTGCTCCACAAGGTCGCCGGAACCACTTGGGCGGAGTTTTAAGGGGTGCAGTCTCTACTGTCCTAGAGCTACGAGGGATCTTCCCACTTGACGTCTTCATGTCGTCAAAAAAGTCACCACCAGAAGTTGCACATGGTGAATCAATGATGCCCGATTCTTCTCCGTTCTCTTGGCCACACCCTCCTCCGCCCAGTAATGAGTACATGCTCACATGACCATCAAAGGAGGCGGTGCTTATGATGGCAGGGTTACGTGGGCACCATTGACACTCAAATATCCACTGAGAGGTGGACGGAAGTTCATACACAACCTGAGGAAGGAGAAGTACAGCATGTAACATGGTGTGAGTGCGTGTAACATGGTGTGAGTGCATGTAACATGGTGTGAGTGCATGTGACTTTGCAAATATGTTGGGATGGGGATGAGGTTATTGAGCCTAACATGGTGAGTGTGGCTAGTGAGCATATTTGCATGTGAATGTGTGAATATGAATACACACATGTGGTTAGAAAATGAGCAGGAAGAACTACACGAATGTGTACTTGTTACATGTACGATGCTATTAAATGGATTAAATGGAGCGTTAATTAATAATAATGAAAGCCACTAAACTGATGAAAGTCTATACACCCACACACATACCTCTCCTCCCACTGCGTCACTGTTTGGGTTCCAGCAGAACACGCGGTTATCCTTGGAGGCAGATAGTAGCAGGTCGGAGTCCTGGGGACACCAGGCGAGAGACAGAACACCTCGCTGGTGACGCTGCAGGGTGCGCATGGGAGCAGTGGCATTGCGCAGATCCCACATCTGGAGAAGAGGGAAGAAGTGAAGGAGAGGACAAAAGATATGAACAGGGTCAGGGTAAGGGTAAAGAGGAAGGAAGGTGAGGAGTTAGATGTAGGGGGTATTCAGATGAAGGAAGTGGTGAGAGAAGAAAGAGAAAAGAAGATGGTAAGGATAAAAACATTAAAAAAAGAAGAAAAAGGAATGGTGTAAGAACATGTAAAGTTAAGAAAGAGATTAAGTTGAAACGAGAGAAAAAAATTAGTGGGCATGATGGAAGAGGAGGTCAGAAGAAAACATAACAAAAAAACCACATAGAAAATAAAATGAAATAATAGTTCTGACAGAGAAAATGGAAGTAGGACAGACTAAGTAGTGATGAATGCAGTTCAACCTGTATGACTGGTGAGCGATCGTCAACCGATGAGGTCACCAGCTGTGTTGCCACGTCAGGATGCCACGCTATGGCACTACACTGGATCCTGGAACTGGAATCTGCCACCTGGATGATGGGCTCATTCTTCCTCAGATCCCACACAATGGAACGGCCTCCAGGCATAGTGGAGGCAAGAATATGTTGCACCTGAACAAGGTTTACCAATTAGGTTATAATTCAATTAGATTCTAATTAAATGTCGATTGCAATTGATCAAGATATTAATATACAAATACAAACTATACCTTACAAAGTGATACAATTATCACAAATTACACAAATTGAGGTTGAAGGTGGAATTCTATTAGAATTAACGAAGAAAATATCTCCAGTTTATTTCTGCATGATTTGCATGGAAAGTAAAAACAATGGATCTCATGAGATTGCTCTAGGAAATTATAGCACGGAATGTACAACAGATTTGTTCAACCCAAAGGCTGAATAAGTGTATGAGAGGACATGCAACAATTTCAGCTGAAGCAATTATGGGAAAGGATATCAACAATGGACACAGCAGGCAACAGATTGGTGAACTGTATAATCTCTAGGCAATACTGGAGCTTGAACAAGTGCAATCATTTCACTAATATTTGAACTCTGTTCAAGTTCCCCATTACAACTACAATATCTGGGACTGAGTGATGTTTTAGGCCTGAATATGCTCCTTGTTGATCTATCAGGGCTGGGCAATATTTTAGGACCAGATGGGTTACGCTAATGCTAGTCTTAGCATATTGGTAGAGCCAGCGTCATTGATCACAAAATTATAATACAAAATCTTGATGCAATTTGTAAATTCATTTTATCTAAAAAAAAAAAAATTAAAAAAAAAAATTAAAAAATCCATGATAATATGTTAATAAATATACAAATAAATGAATGCACTTATAAAATTTAAAAAAAGGTTACAAATTGTGACCCTAGAATTTCCCTGTCTTCATAACATTATTCTTCAATGCCAGTGTTTGCCCCACTATCTCTGCCTATCACCCACCTGTCTGTTCCATGCCACTCCACTGACATCTTCCATGGGAGGTGTCTTGTTGCCTGGGCTCATAGGAGTGACAGGGTTGTTGAGGTCCCAGATGAAGATCTCCGACTCACTGGCACCAGAGGCCAGCAGGTTAGACTGGAAAGGGTTAACATCAAGGGCACGCACTGCTCCTGTGTGCTGGTTGAGGCTAGCAATAGTGCAGTCTGCATCAGTGTTGGACCTGTGTGTGTGTGTGTGTGTGTGTGTGTGTGTGTGTGTGTGTGTGTGTGTGTGTGTGTGTGTGTGTGTGTGTGTGTGTGTGTGTGTGTGTGTGTGTGTGTGTGTTATGGAGAAGTAGGTGCACAAGAAAAAGTAACAGTACAAAAATGTATTTATTCAAATTTGTTGTGAAGGACATTAAGATAGAAGAACCCTTAATGTAATGTTTTGAGAATGAGAGGAGTTAGTTCGTAATATTCTCTGAACAAGTTGTGATCATTAATCCTATGAAGGTTTGACTCAAAGAAATCTAACACATGGTGGGGGGAGGCCATCGCACAAGGGAGGACAGTACCCAAGAGAGCTCACTACTAGGTTGGGTGAACTCAATGAAGATCATTCCTATCACAGGGAAGGTGAGACAGAGGGACACAACTAATATAAAAGGAATCCATTGCACATTTGGCCAAACCGAATCTAGACATATCAAATCTATATTTATCAATCCACAAATTCTCAATTGATAATTTCATCAGAGGAAGCAGTATTATTGCAATAAGGCACTATGTGCAGTCAACATGAGCTTAAGCAGAGTATTGTGTATACATAAACCAACCTAATAGAACACATGGTCAAGAAAAAAAGGAAGGATATCCTAAAAACTAGCAACATGTGAACAGACATGCACACCATGTGGTAAAGGGTCACAAAGAGGATGGGTAATAATCAATGTAACACTGCTGCTTACTTGAGTATTTTGTCCGCACACCAGATGGTGATGACCCCATTATCAGAGCCACCGATTATTAGCCCGCCAAGGTGATCATTGCCCGCACTGTGACCGCTCCACACCAGTTTGTGGAACCTGGAGAGGCAGAAGAGGAAGGATAAAGGATGTAATAACCGAAATGAAATAATGAATTATGTTGTATTTGAGGAGAAATGGATCCTGTCCTGTAGAGAAGATCTTAAATCGATATTGGAGCTACAAGTTTGAACAATTATCTATCCAACAAAATCGAAGGTGTTGGTGACAGAGAACATTGGAGCATCTGATTTGAATTGGTAATGGGTCACCTAACCAATGGGCTACGAGGCACAATCATATTTCTTTTATTATTGTTCATACAGACCACTCCAGTACTGTTGCTTCTTATGCATGTAAAGTTTCAGGACTGGCTAGAGAGACTAACTGAGCCACTATAGGAAGCTATTGGTAAGTAATATCGTTCTTGTTGCAGAAAGTGTTAGTCTTACTGGATATATAGTGTTTTATCCTCAGCCACACATACAGGCAGATCTCATTTTCTGTGATACATATTTTTTCTTCTGTCCACCATGCAAAAAGAAAAGGTGGTGACTGGGCTATGAGTATTTACCTATTATTTTCCAAGAGTGCTGGAGTATCATTTTGGTTGGCCCCTAGTTTTCTTGCTTGTCTTTTTTGGAGGGGGGAGGGGGTGGAAATTCTGAGATCATCTGTGGGGACACACAAACATATGGAGCCAAATTTAATTTGAATGGTGCTGGTGGGACCTTGGGTTCAAATGTATTTCAAAACAGCTATGCAGGCAGCAGGGATGTAGCACAAATAATAATATAGATCACACTCCCACAGGTTGAGGGATGGCTAGGTGTGACCAAGACCATGCAGATTCCAGAGTCCAAGTTGTGTATTCATGCATATTGAAGTTGTGAAAGTATAAAAAATTACTATAGAAATTTATACAAGAAAAGAAAATCCGTTGTACATACCAGAAAAGAAAAAGGATTTAATTAGTGTTGTGCTCTGGCATTCCAATTCCCTGCGACATCAATATGCCAGCTCCAAGTCTGTTCAAGTACGCAGAAAAAGCACTGATATAGTTGATCAGGATGCATTGGAGCGAACCACATGAGCAATTTTTTTCTTCTGTCGTATATCCTTACACTTGCAGCTCCCTTGAGGCGAGCCAGGTCATCACTTTATTGCTCAGGTTGATCAGACCGTGTTCATGTTGCAGCGGTCATGTTTCTAGCAGCTGTTGACTATTTGTTCTACCATCTGTACCAGTTCACCACATTCACTAAACACGTTGTCCTCCAGTCCTCAGGTTTTCATTGACGCCCCATAGGATTCAACACCAGTCTGGAGGTGATTCAAAGTCGTCCATTGCTAAGGTCCTGGCCAGACACTCCCCCTACGTCTTGACGAAGAGATGCAGCCTGGTACGTTCAGCCGAGCCTCTATCCATCACCCAGGCAGTCTTGGAGACATCTGCCAGTGTCCTGAGAAGCTCCAGGGCATGACCAGCACAGGGGGGACAGGAGTTGAGGCACGCATGAGGAGGCCACTCCATCGTGACGTTGTAGAACAGATGTGACCCACTCACCTGGACCTTTCAGGAGAGGGCCAGCGTGGCAGCTGACTGTCTGGGCCAATATTTGCAAGGAATGGGTGGCTGGTTCACCGGTGTGGCTCGCATCTACACTGACACCATCTGCAGTGCACTGGTGAGCTCGATGTCAAGCTTCTTGACATGGGGGCTACAGCACCAGACCAGAGAGCAGTACCCTGCGGTTGAGAAGACCAGCACCTGGGTGGAGATCTGCGGTGTCTCCATGACTGCTGCACAGGCAGTACCTGCTAGACATCGCATCAAGGTGACACAGGCAGCGGTTGTTGTCTTGACGACTTACAAGTGTTCCAGATATCTCCAAGGTATATAAATTAAATGGGACTACTGATACAATCTTCCTCAAGCTAATATTAAAACTCTATATGCACCTTGTTCATTTCTTGCTGTTAATTAAACATAGTCCCTGGCACTGTACACGCACTTCTCATACATAAAACAAAAACAACCACCAAACTATTGCCCTCCAAATGCATTATTGGTCAATGTGTACATACAGACTTACCTGTGTGGAGTGTTAATGGATCCTGCCAGGGAAGTATCTGGACCAGGAGTCGCCAGATCCAGTGAAAAAATCTCCAATTTGGCACTTGTGCTAAAGAGAAGAAAAAGTGGAATGTATTAATACATTAATAAGGACAGCTCCTACCTAAAGTTAACAAATTGAGGCAATCAATTGTAATAAAATAGATCATACATGATATCACTTAATACTGATGATATATCAATATTCAATCATTCTCGATCTCCCCAAAACCTGGGGTATATCATTATTTGGAGATTTTTCAGGGACTGAAATCGGGCAGTATCCTATATTGTCAGTGGTTGATGTCACTTTGTACGTTATTTCCCATTAGACATGCCGTAGTCCCCAGTGTCCTGCAATGATGGTGGTCTTCTGTGATGCGTGGAATGTCCGAGTCGGACCAGTGGTTGGGGGGGGGGGGGGGGGGGGGGTGGTTAATGTGGTGGTGGAGAGGGTGGTTAATGTGGTGGTGGAGAGGGTGGTTAATGTGGTGGTGGAGAGGGTGGTTAATGTGGTGGTGGAGAGGGTGGTTAATGTGGTGGTGGAGAGGGTGGTTAATGTGGTGGTGGAGAGGGTGGTTAATGTGGTGGTGGAGAGGGTGGTTGGGCCATGGTTTAGACATTTCTTAGAAGACCAGCCAGATTCAGATTCAAATACTCTACACAATAACACTGAATATAGTATTGTTAGTCAGATCTTGGCTGAATTGTTTGTTACTGAGGTCATTGTCAAGAGTTAGTCATAATTTTTGTCAGTGGACTGGAATTATTTCCATAGGAGTTCTTGTTTCATAGAGTTTCCATGACAGAATCATTTACCATTATGACCTAATGGTCAAACTAACCGATTTCACTGGGGGGGGGGGGGGGGGGGCAATCTGGTTATGGATTTTCATCACCGACAAAGCGGCTTATGATAGATTACAATGACAGAGATCCTCACAACCAAAACTAAAGAGTCTGGCTTTGTCTAGAGCAGCTGAGAATCTAGAGGTATCTATGGATGCTGGCAAGTGCACCAGCACCTCCAAAGACCAGGAATCGTGAGGCTGAGTGCTCTCCTTCTACAGCTTCAGCAAACTGCAAGATTAAGCTCGTGAATCATACCCTGGTCTTTACCTCCAAGTAGGTAAGTCCACTATCTGGCTTAGTCAAGCCTTAGCACAGCAGCACATCACGAAGGATATCTTTGATGTAGTTCACATCAGTGAACTTGGTGATAAACATGCTCACCCCAACTAGTCCACAGAGGCAAGCACCAATGATACCTATGGGCTTATCACAGCATTGTTGCATGTTGTTGGTCTCGTGTAGCCAGATGGATTAAAAAAGGAATAGTCCGCCTGGTCACTGTAGCCAGGTTTTCATGATCCCAGCGGAAGTGTGTCACAGTTAAAATTTTTAATTGGGGTTACAGATACTAAACGCGAGTTTTTGAAATATGGAATGAACAACTCATTTCTCTTCCGTGAAATTTATTCATCGCTAATTATGATATGCAATAGGTGACAGTATTGCAATTCTGACCGATTAGATTTCGTTACAGAATCTAGTAATTGGCTCACAAAAACCTGGCTCCAGTGACCAGATGGTTTATCAGCAGAACAGTAGGTAAAGGGTCTGGCTATGTGAGACTAGCATGTTGTGTGTTCGATTATCCTAGCCACAGCAAGATGTTTTATGGTCTCAAGGACAACCTCCTCAGTTTGGTCTGTGAGTGTGCCAAAGAGTCAGTCATTAGCTTTCCATCGCCCCACTCTAATAGCTGGCCTTTGACATGTGAGTAACCCCTGCAAAATCTATGTCTGTCCATGTGTGCCTCAATTGTGCTGATATTTTCTGCGTTTGCTCAAGGGCCAGGTTTGGGGAGAGTTTGGCTAGGGCTAGAGTCATTAAAGGCCTGTCCACATTGCACACTAAAACCAGTTTCACCCGTGTCTGGAACAGGTTCCACGCACCACACTAGAACAGGTTTCATCCCAACCAGTTCCCTGTGAAACCACCTGAAGGGTAGGTTTCACCAAGTTAAAGATTTGTTTAACATTCCTGTGGCTTTATTGTTGATCTACCAACAGCTCTCTCCCCTGTCTCTCCTCCGGTTATGCGATGACATTTTGTAGGGAGAGACAGAGTAAACTAGTTCAGGAGAAAACGAAATATCCCGTTTCTATACCAGGTACATGCAAACCAATCACAGGTAATGTGGAGCGGATTTAGCACTATGCCAGTGTGGATGCAAGAAAACGGTTGAAACCTGGTGTTGCTGGAGAGAGGTACAAATCAGTTTGTAGTGTAGGCAGGCCTCAAGTAAACTCACCACACTGTAATTTGATCACACACAAAGTAAATGAACCCAAATGAGTTCAAAAGGACAGTAATTACTAGAGGTGAATCCCAGCTCTCTTCCTATTACAGCTCAGTCCTCCACATTCAAAACGGGCAAGAGTAAGGTCACATTTACTATGGAATAGTTGAACTACATAATAGGGCAATGCCACACCCACCCCCTCCCCCCCCCCCCCCCCCCCCCCGGTAAAACATTAAGTAGACTGAACAAGTCTGTAACTACAGGTGGCTGGAGGTAGATTAAAACTCACCCACAGGGTGGGGTTTTCGCAAGTCACTGCAATTCAATAGCGACATTCTGGATGGGTCTACAATTTATACTAACAATTGTGAAATATCAGACCAACCAGAATGAAGGCAATTTGTAGCTTCAAATAATTTAAGTATAGTGTAATCAATGTCAAGGAACAACAACAAAAAAAAGGATTCAAGCACAGATTATAGAGTAGCTTGAGCTAATATAGTTCCACTTGCAATCATTGGTTTATTATGGGCTAAACATGATTTCTTAACTTTCAAACATTAACACAGCATTCTATGGAAATACTAAATTATTAGTTTTCTTTCTCCAACACCAGAAAGACAATTGTCAAGGCGGGTTTACAGTGAGAGCACGGCATAAACGTAGAGACACATACTACACAGTGTGTCTACTCTAAACACAAAATAGTGCCGATATGTATCACAAGTATAGACCAAGTTCTATTACTACAATAAATCAGTGGACCTGTATTGGTGTGCTGTATTCATTTCAGGAAGAACACAGGCTGGTTGAGGCTATTCAGAGCTTTACCTGTTTGTGGCAGGTACCCCACCATTCCTACATAGAAGCCTTTGAGCAAGTGAAAATACCTGAAAGGTAGCGGTGCACGATTGACTTGGCGTACAATCAGAGATTAATAGATGGAGTTTATCATTTCTCATAAAAATACAAGTTAAGTATTGATAAATGGCGTGCATACACCGTGAGCACTATGAGAAGTGCTGAGTTGTATGCTTAACAGCAGTTTATACTTTCCCACCCCCACTGTGAACCCACGTCTCCTATAAATTTAATTAATTAAGGGGAAAATAATGTGATAAAAGTAATAAAGTTGATAAAGGGATATCCAGGATCTCAGGACTAACAGAACCTTAGCTAACAATGTTTGGTGGTGTCCTGCGTAACAGTGCATAGCAAGGAGCCAAGACACTAAAGCTTCTTTTATGGATATATCTATTTACCGATGATACTTGAGTTTACTGTTCCCTAGCAGTGCCCCTCGTCAAGGTAATACTTGAGTTTACCGTTCCCTAGCGGTGCCGAAAGATGCAGGAACTGTTGATCACCCACACCTAATTAAGTGCTGACTGAACATAATCACACTATATTCAAGTCTCATCCCCTGGGGTATGCTAGGGCTACATTTGAAGAATATTTCTTTAAATATAATCATATAATCATATAGCCATAGCCAACACTAGCCCTAAGAGTGCTGGAATAGTATGTTAGCCCAAACATTTCATTGGGTGGGTAATTGGGCATGGGAAAACACTACCTGGGTTTTAAAACAGTGCCTACTGCTAGGGACTGGTAAACTCATGTGTGACCTATTTATAATCTTCTTTTCTTTTTTTAATGGAATCCTTTATTACCCAGAGATCAAATGCACCTGATGGTTCAGATTTAGTGCACACACTCTACTACTAAGTAAAAGTTCCTGCAACAGTGAAACTATTCCAAATCCAAGCATAAATGGCAACTAAAAAAATAAAAACTATGCTCTACCTGAAAGTAGCATCCAGCTGCTGCGCTACAGTTCCACAGGCTAGATGAATAGCTTGCATCCCAGGGGGACTCCAAGCCACATTGGCTGTCCTCGCCACCTCCTTCACCTTCATACTTCAAATACACAGTTTAAACTGTAAACGGACAAGCAGATAGATATTTCCACAACGTGTGGCTAGACAATAACCCTTTTATTCGTAGCTAGAGCTGACGTTTCATTCGGTGTTTTAACTGACGTGTCCATGACCTTTGAACTTCTAAGTCTTGTAAGATGATCTTTACCGTCTCTGTTTAATTTTTGATCAAGGCATTTTAGACCCAAGTTAAACTTCCTGATTGTCACATGGCATGCCCATCATTGTATTAGTAGAGGGACTTATATTGTAAGAAATGATCTCTTCTGATTTTGATCCACTCATCTTTAGTAATATAAATTCACCTCTTCCTTTCAAACTCCAGACGTTCAGATATCTGGAGTTTTGTTTTTTTTTAATTAAAAAAAAAACAAAAAAAAAAACCAGCTGAGGATCAGGAATTGAACCAGGACCTCAGCACTGGAAAATGTGAGAAAGTGTCATAAGAACAACAGCAACAAAAACAAAATAAGACCCTGTGAGCTCCTGGAGCTCATGGGTAAACACAACAGTAACAACTGGAGATTGGACCAAAAATATGGAGATATTTGTGCCAGCTCCCACTTCCTTCTGAGTATGAATTATACTTCCTTCTCTCTGCCCTTTTTCTGTGAACAATTGTTCCCCATTTCACTGTGCATAGTAGATCCCTAGTCAAATTTGTAAACCTTTTTTTCTTCTTCAGAGAATAATTATTGTGAAACAAGACCATTTTTCCACTCTGGGAAAGCCTGTATTTCAACATGATTACTGGGAATTTTTTCTGACTATTTCATGAAGCTAATGGTTGTCATCCCTTTAATGTTTCATTACAGCTGGTCCAATGATATTTTTCATTTCTGCCTGTTTAGCCAGCCACCACCCTTCTCCTTTATCAAAATTAACAAACCACACACTCTCCTCACAGTTTAATCTTATTTCTTTTGATAGTTCTATATATTTATAGCTTCAAAATTGAAGAAATGTACACACCATACACACTTACATTTTTTAAATTCATCATATCAGTTTTTGATTTTTGTATTCTTCATCACTAACAGGAGAGAAGAAAAATATGAAACAGTGTGATGTAGAAATAGTGAGAATTAAAGATTCATGCTAAAATGGTGTCATGATGAGATGAAACTGTGAGAGTTGGAAGCACTGAAACTCTTAATAAATTAATCCATTATAATATCAACACTCCATTTGGTTGTTGCTAAAATAGTCTCCAAACTGAGAAATTCACTAATGCAGATCCAACCCAAAATTGTTCCAAAAAGAAAGATGTCTACTTCAGGCTAACCAAGTTTATCAAATATTATGTCTAAACAGTTGGTCTAGTTCACAATAATTTGGATGATAGAACCCAACAACAGAACAACAAAACAAGAAAGATACATCACTTTAAGTTTACCTTTCTTTCTTCTATTACTTTAAGAAAGGAAAGGAACCCGCACCCCAACCAAGGGCCAAAGTTTGGTGATGTTAATATGGAGGAAATTTTAGGTGTTTAGTGAGCAATTTCAAGTTTGAGCATTAACTTTGAACTTCAATTTAATAATTACTACTACATGCTGTGATATTACTATGATGGCAATCATAAACCATTGACAATTAAGCCAAATTTTAGGGGGATTTCTCCAGGGAGGGGAAATTCCAGTGTTCCCCCCCCCCCCCCCAAATAAATAAATAAATGAATTCGAACAAAAATTCTCACCAAATTGGTAAAGTGTAAATCTGGTATAGTATAGATCTGGTATAGTATAGGTTGGTATAGTACCAGGTTGCTGCAACCGATGATCCTGTACCTCTCGTGCACCTTTACTTGCGCTCGTGGAATTTGGAGGACGAGTAGTAGAACCTTTTATTTTTTTGTGTTTGACTTTCTCGGTAGGGACGACGGTAGGGAGGACGTCGTTGGAGAACCTCTCAAGTTTCCTCCCCTGCCTATTCCTCTTTCTGAAAGATCTCCCTAAAAACGGTGGAGGAAATTATGTCTGGAGGTGATGAAAAGTTGGTTCGGTTCCTTAGTGTAGTCCTGAAAACTCGGGAAACTCAGGAAAGTTTAAAAGCTAAAGTCTTAAAATCCATTTCTAATTCAGAGAAGATCACCCCCACTTCTGTTAGCCAATCTCAAACTTGGAATGAAGAGAGCCATACACTTGGAGACCTTGTTTCCCAGGATGTTGTGATGGTAGCCTCTAATTCAAGCTTTGTGACTTTCTTGCTTGTCAGTGGCACAGTGTGCAGACTCCCTATGTCATCTCGAGAAGAATTTCACTCCAGCAAAACCTTCACAAATTTGAATGCCCTGAGGCAGTCTGCAACAGCTTCTAGCCATGCATCTTTCCAAGTGCTAGGAGATGAAGAGTATGCACAACAACTTCAGATGGAACTCAATGACAACAATACTGCAAGTGATTCAGGCTGGTATCAAGGTAGGGATCATGGGAGGGTCACCCTTGCTGCTCCCCTTGGTCCCATTGACTTCGATATGGAAGACATTATGGCAGATCAGTTGATGGATCCTGAACCGAACCCACTACTTCTTCCCACGTCCTTTTTTAGTTCAGCTGCTATTCCGTATCCTGAAGATATCTATCCCGTGCCTGACGGATGGAGGTAAATTTGACATATATATGTATATATATTTTTAAATGATCCCTTTTAGCTAAATTTAACTCTTGTAATAGGAAATAATGATCTTGTTCCATCTCCCTGTGTGTGCATGTGAGTGTGTCTATCCTGGCTGAAACTCTAGGTCAGTGGACTGACTGAGCTCAAGTTTCAGGGGAGGGGTGAAGCTCCTCTAGACCACATGAACATTTTGGCATAGTTCCACCTCACTGTACCCCTCCTTGTGGGTGTTATAGGCCAAAAAAAGGCAAAAATATATGGGGGTTAGTTCAAGCCCCACCAACATGGGGAAGCTTCCTTTCTTCCCCTTACCCTGCCCCTCCCCTTTTTCCTCCTTGAATATTTTCTTCCCTTTCTTTTTTCATTTCTTCCAACCACCCTGCTTTTCCTTAAAAAAAATCTTTTCTTTTTTTTTTTTTTCTTCCTCCCCACTCCTTTCTTTTTTCTTTCTATTTCATTATACAAATAGCTGTGGCACTTTTATTGACAATTGTGTTTATCTCGAATTTTGTAATTCCATTGACTAAATTTAAAAATAATCCCACAATATCTTCTCAACTAACTGAACTAGAACAGAATGAGCAAGTTGCATGCAAATGCCTATGCTCCATTATAAAATGACTACGGCCCACTGTAGGTGGGCTTAGTAAGCTCTAGGAACCAGTATACTGATTGAGCCCAAACTTTCATGGTAGACTCCTCTGGACCGCATGAACCTTTTGGCTGAGTCACACCTGGCCACACCTGTTCGTGTGGGTGTCACAGGCCAAAAAAATGAACAAGAAATGCACAGTTTCTCTGAATTGGAAAAGGCAAAATGCCTTACTTTTATGTTGTATTACTACAGCCATCTTGCATTGAGTGCCTGCTTATGATCGGAAATTATTTATCATTAAAAAGTGTGTGTGTGCATGTGTGCGTGCATGCGTGCATGTGTTTCAGCTCATTGTATATTCTGTAAGAGTTGCTGTTCTATCCGTCCCCCTTCCCTCAGCTCACTGGACACCAGAGGGGACAGAGAGCCACAGGCTGCTGATGGGCCGGCCACTGTCTTCTCCCACACAGCAGAGAGTGGCCCGTCTGCAGCCAAGCAAGACAAGAAGAAGATCAGTTTGTGGCCTGAAATGGGTGATCTGGAGTGGGCAGTCATGAAGCAGGTTTGTTTGTGTGTGTGTGAGTGTTTGGTGTGTGCGTGCGTGCATGCATGCGTGTGTGCGTGCGTGTGTGCATGCGTGTGTGCATGCGTGTGTGCATGCGTGTTTGTGTGATATTGGAGATGCACTCTATTCCATGATCTATAGCAATGTAGTGAGACCCACCATTGAGAGTCATTACTTGTACACAATCTAAACATCACCTGGAGTGCCACATCTGCCTAAGGCTTACTGCGCCCAAATGTAAATGTACAGGTGATTCTTTCTTTTTCTTTTCTTCTCATATGAACATTCACATGACAACTGAGATTGCTTGGCTTTGTGAGATTTACCCCCCCCCCCCCCCCAAGTGAGATGAGGTCATTGTGGTCAATATTAAACCAGAAATGGTACGAAATTAAATGTTTTTATGTGTTTGTCTTGAGAGAGCCATACTGTGTGAAAATGGAGTCCAGTAAATCATGCATTCTTTCTGTCTGTAGCTCTAAGGTCCAGACCAAATAAAACCCTAGATATCTCTCATAGTACCACTGCCATGGGCATGGTCTGTGTAAGAGGGACCCCAAGACTAATTTAAGTCTTATGATGATTAGATGGATGTAGATCTAACCTGTGAACCTGTCATCTATGGATCTATATCAGATGAAATTTATGTAAAACACATGACCTGATGTCCTTTGGTCTTGTCTTTTTTATGCTAATTTGCTGATTTCTAGTCCTAGAAATAAGATTGTGTGCTAAAAATGAGGATCTACTATATTTAAATTCTGAATTATGCCATCTGTGGATGATTTAGGGATTTACGACACCACCACTGGACATATACGAGTGTGTGTGTGTGTGTGCGTGTGTGTGTGCGTGTGTGTAGAGTTGGCATTTTAAGAACAATCCTATTAATTTACTAGTTAGCTTCTGGATGAAGGAAATTTCAAAACAGATCTAGGCCAGATTAAGATTTCTCTTCTCTTTTTCTGTTCTGAGCGGTGTAACATTTTTGGAGAGGGAAATTTTTTCTAATTTTGAAAGGCACACAAAATGTAAATTTATTGCACACGATTAGTGTTAAGGCCTAATTTGAAGTGTGTTTTTCCTGTTGCAGTAAAGCCAGAGTTTGAGTTAGTGCTAGTTAAATTAGGGTTAGCCGAGTATGGCTAGTGAAGTTAGTGCTAGTGAAGTTTTGATTAATATACTAGGGGCTGGTAAAATTTGTTTTGTTTTACATTACTGTATCCTTGACAGTTTTTAATAGTTTGTGGGTAACAAACTGTACAATTGTACAGTCGAAATGTGTTTCTTTCTAGATCAAGCACAATATAGCAAGGGGTGATTTCATGAGTTGTAGAGCGAATGCCTCTCCCCCACCCCCACCCCCACTCTACTCCACCCTCCAACACTTCTCCTTCCACCAAACTTTTTTTGTTGTTGTGTGTGTGTCCATTCTGGATTGCCCTGTTAAAATAAAAGGAAACCCCAAAAATGTACTCGTGTAGACCACAATTTAGATGACACTTTACCAACTCAATTCAAATGTCTCAATCTTTCACTGTTCCTATGCAATGCAATGATCTGTATATAAGATTTGTTTGGATCATGAGCTGGTCACCTGACCTGTTCTCTACATTATTGCTGTCCTGTTTCCATGCAATTCAATGTTTGCACTGTCTAATTTGACATTGTAACAAGTACTCAAGCTGTGTGATATACAGGAGTGCAGCCTCAATTGTTTCATTCCTTTCTGACGAAATTATTTGTTGTCATTTCTTCTTTTTTTTTTTATGATCAATTTCTAAGGATGCAGTAGCCCTCAAAACTTGAATTGTTTGATGATAGAATGCATTATAACTCTTTTGGGCATTCTCTTATACCTTTTTTTTTTTTTAGTATCACTAGCCGTGGACTCCCTCGGATCAACACACAGCAAGAGCTTGTGACTTCCACCTTTGGTGAACTCACTTTGCTAAACTCACATAATTGTATGTATGTATATACCCTGTGTAGGCCTTGATGCATTATGCTGGCATAATTTTGGGGGGAAATTGGTGCTTCTGAGAAGTGAGAATGATGCAGGAAAAATAGACAGACTAATAGGAAAAAATAAATAATGGACCTTTTATATTATACATTAGAATCACAGATTGCATTACAGTAACAGCTTATCCACACCTCAAGCTTCACCTATTAAAATTGTGATGCACTTACCCTGAGTCACAAGTATAGGCAATTTTAACTGTTAAAATGTTTTGATTTAGAATGACTGTCATTCTCCTTTTTGATGTTTCAATGATTGTGTTTGTCAGTGAGCATAATTAAGAAAAATAGGTGTATTAAAAAGAAAAATAGGTAATATAAAAAGGAAAATAGGTGAATATTAGGAGCATAAGAGAAAAGAAAAATAGACTGAAATTCAAACATAATTGGTCAAGGCCTATTCATGTGGCTAATGTACTGCCATACCCTTGGACCAAGTGACAACTAGGCTTACACATAAAACTTAACTAGGGGAGTAACTTGCCAATGTTAAAATCCACTAGTTAAATTCTGGGGATTTCAGGACACTAAAAACAAGATATTAAGTGGGTGATGTTAATTTATTCCTGACAACAACAAAAATTTGGTCAGAATAACTCCTAATGGTAATTATCTCTGTCCAAATTATCTTTAGCAAAATTCTAAGAGAATGGGCATTAATCTTGCCAGTACACCTATCCCGCTGCCAAATTTCGTCTACCTGTAACCTCAGGAAGTACTCTTTTAATTTTCATAGCTCTCAGAAATAATTTTCAGAACCAGAAAGTCACAGCTGTCAGGCCACTGTTGGTGTGTGTGTGTGGAGGGGTGGGTGGGCTGGGTAGAGAGAGTGAAAGACCAATCTGTATGGGAGCAGACAACTCCAGCTGCTGTCCAAAAGCTGAGGTGGAGACAACTCCACCTGGATTTTTTCTTCCTCTTATTCTATTCATATGTTGTTGCTGTTTACTAAGTTAAAAAAAAAAAAATATATATATATATATATATATATATATATATATATATATATATATATATATATATATATATATTAAAATCCCAGGATGGGAATGTGAGGTTCTCCAGGCACAAAATACTGGAGACTGAGTGGGTGTGGTGAGTTTATTCCTGACCAAAAAGATGTCAAAATTACAGTAAATGCTGATTATCTCTGTTGAAATTATCTTTAGCAAAATTCTAAGAAAATGGACATTAACTGGGCCACTATACCTATACTCACATCAAATTTCATTTACCTTCAGAAGGACAGATCGAAGGATGGACACACACATTCCTTTTTATACAGGACTAGCCAGTGGGCTCCACTTGCTGGGCACACGGGAGCTTGTATGTGCTTACCCATGTGGCTAATGTGCTATCCAACCCTAAAGGCTGGTTCACAATATGACATTAGCTCAGATTGCTCTCCATTCTTATTCATCTTGGTTCCATCATTAATGTCTCCTACTGTCTGCTCTGTTCACATTTCAATATTTTCAATGGAAAAGAATACCACTCTAACTTGACCTGTAGCCTGTGTGAACTCCACCAGCAAGGTGGCATTTGATTGAAACATCTGATTGGTCAGATGAATTGGAACTGAAGCTGGATTAGAACCAGATTCTAATCCAATGTCAAATACCATTTGGTTACATATTGGATTACCCCCCCCCCCCCCCCCCTCCCCTCCCTCTTCCCAAGTAGTGGTGATGATGACTTGGTAGTAGCGATGATGGTAGTAGTCATGATGATAATTATGGTGGTAATCATGGTGATGATGATAACAAAAAAAGTAACGAGAGCCCTGTTGCAGCTTCACTTACAGTAATCAAGCCACTGGTTGTCCAGTAAGCAGAGCAATAGTAACTGTGCTTATAAGATTTATCCACAATAACAAATTAAGCAAGTAGTCGTCCAGCCAACAAAAACACAAAAGACACATGGCTGTGCCCACAGTTGGAGGTATGGCCTGGAGGGACCTGACCCAGCCCCTATTAATTATAGAGTAGTGTATGCATGACAAGATGGAAGTATCCAGGTGTAAGGCCTTGAGTTTTGTGGAGAAAATATTTTTGCCAAATTTGTCACTCCCCACTGAATCATTATTGGAAACTTTACCAATTTTTATCGCTGTAAGTGTAACTTTTGCCATTTTTAAGATGGTGGTCATTGAATTGTTGACCCTCTTTCCATACCTTTTCCAAAATGTGCTCACAGTATCGTTTAGGTTAGCCCTTAACTTTCTTGCTTGTTCCTTTCTTTTGTTGAAATTCTGTGCCTATCTGTGGTGACGATGCAACACAGGGAGCCACTGAATGCTGAATGGGATCTCGGGTTAAAAAGCTGTTTCCCTCTCCCCCGCCCCCTCCTCTGAGAGTTACACAGTCAGACATGTAGGCAGGCACATAGGGACGTAGCACAAATAATCATAATGATAATAATAATAATAAAAACATATGTAAGGGGGGAAAGGCATCTTCAAACGTTTTTCCTTACTACACGTTTTTTCCTTGCTACAATATAGACTTCTTTACCAACCTTGAGGAATTCACTATATTTTATTGTTTTTTTGTTGCTGCAATGAGAGAAAAAAAAAGCATTGCTAATGTATGCATGGTGTATTTCTGCCTCCTTAGTTGTCTAAAAATATATGAATTCCTGTGACTAGATACTAATTCACTTTGAGGGCCAGCTATAGTCCTATATCCTATGTTCAGGGTGACCCCTCTACCTTCCTTGCATAGTGAAAGCTTACAGTTTCATATGAGGTGCTTTTTCATTTATATTTTTTAATGAGATAGAAAGAGAAAGAAAAAAATTTTTGGAACACAAACCCCAACATGCAAATTTGACAGTGTTACCCTCTTATTCTCACCCAACAGCTTCTGCCTGACGTAACTGAAGGTCACGTTATATATCTGGACCTTATTTTTGATAATTGACAGAGAACTTTTATATAGTTTGATCAAATTCAGTTTCAAACGTCAGAAGACATCATCACCTAACCATCAGAGCTTCCGCCCAGTGTGAATGTATTTTGCTAGCACTTGCTAAGACTAATAGTTGTCCCTTGTTGCAAGTATTCAATCTGACCAAGCACAAAATTTATCTTTCAGCCTACTCATCAGCTCTACATTATATTTCCATGCCACTCATGTTACGTTTTCTCTTCTTTTATATGTCAAAAAAAATGCAGAATCCTGATGCTCCATCTTCAGATGTATCCTTTGTTAGAATGGCAGCCATGCATTCTGAGATTTTATTAGTCACCGCAGAAGGTCGTACTTTGTACAGTTGGCCTTGTACTGGGCACACGTGTCCTGAACCACACCCCCTCTTGAAGGAGCTGGAGCTAGAAGGAGAACGAATATCTTTGCTTGAATGTAGTGATGTCAGAGCCACTGTGGTTACAGAGTCTGGGAAGATTGCCACCTTCTACGACAAGCTGTTGAGAGGTATTTTAATATAAACACAGTTATGTAATGAGTGCACTGTATGGTTTAAAGTATCTGTCTGTTCATTTTTTATTATTATCGCAACATAACTTAATGTATGTGTGCATGCTGTCATTGTGAGAAGTGAACACCTAATGTGTGTGGAGTGTGTCTGTGAGCCATCTGTGAATGAATGCATGGCATTGTGTGGTGGAAGTGGAGGAATTAAGCGCCATATCAGGTTGATGGAAGGTTGTATGTACACAGTTACCTGCTGTGTGCAAGCAGCAAAACTTATTTTCATCTCATAATGCATGTTGCTCACTTTCCTCCATCTTAGCACCACTTCTATTTCGTTGCCTAGCCCTAGCTCATTGGGCAACCAATTCTTGGTTTTCTTCTTGTTCGTTCAAATAATTTTTTAAAAACACCTTTCCATCCCAGTCTATATTCTTAGCTGTTCTTGTCTAGGGAAAACAACTACTCTACATTCTTTAAGATTAAACTGAAATTGAAAAAATGAAGAAGAGCGACATTTTTTGAATACCCGAACAGACTATTTGTTGAACCAACTACTCTTCATTCTCGTGATTACATTTAAATTGAGAAGTGAAAAATAGCGACATTTTTTAAAGTCTCCATAGTTTTTTTTTAAAGTTTTTGGATTTAAAGCAGTTTTATCCCATTTTAAATTGTATCCTCATCAATTAATTTTAATATTAATTGTAAAATCAAAGACATGCTGACTGTCATTACTCAGAGTGTATTGTCTTCCACTGATATTTCATACAACAATAACACTGAGTCAGTCAGTGCACTGTTGGCAACCCTGCTTGCTTCCCTTCACTGATCTCACTGAAGGCTAGTCGTGGGTTGTTTTTGTTGTTATATTGTCTGGGGTGCATCCTCACTCCATTGATCTCTTGTTGGCATTCTGTTGCACTGGGTAACTCTAAGGCAATGCTTGGGATTTTAATACAATTCAACTGGCTTTCGCAGATAAAATTGCTGCACATCTTTATACACATTTTATATTACATAATTTATACATGTATATACATATATATACTTAGTAGTACAATGTACCACACATTGTGCTACTAAGGTTTTGTAATTCAATGTAATTGTAATCCTGTAAATGGGAATACTATAGGGTACATTTCCCCCCCCCCCCCCCTTTTCTGCCACTAAATATCCTTTTCAATTTTTTTTTATTCCTTTTTAAAATCTCCTTTCTGACTTCTTCGTCTTCTAACTAAATCCTATGTTTGACAAACTCTTTCTGAACTCTATTCCCTCACCCCTTTCTCATCTTCCCTTTCGTGTTTATCCATCCTCTATCTCATCATGTATTTTTCGAACCCCTCCATCTCTTCTCCCCCCCCCTCCCCGTCCCCCTCCCTCTTTCCACATATCCCATCCATTCTCTACTCCACGTCACTCTCCTTGATCTCACAACTCTTCAATATAGTGAGCACGAGTGAAACAGGTTCAGAACCACCTTCACTGATTCATTCTCTCACTCACCAAGCACTTGCCTTCAGGGAGCTGGACAAGGATGTGGTCACTTCTCTCTCTGTCTCAAGCTTCCTCACTTCTGCCATCACAAGCTCAGGACGAGTGTTCTGGTGGTAAATGTTGGGAGAATGGATTGTGGGCTGGGAGTAGATATTCAGGGGGAAACAAGAGGTGGGTGAAGGGAGGAGAGATGGCTCCAGATGGTATTGGGGGTTCATGGTTATGGGGCAGTGGGTGAGAAGGGGGGGTGTGGTTAGACCTGGGAAATGTAAAAAAAAAAAAAAAAAAAAAAAAAAAAAAATGATTGACAGAGCATTGCATATATATTGGGACTCTATAATTCACTTCTCTTAACGATGATCTCGCAGGGGCCTCTGTCCTCCGACCAAGAACACCAACTCAGACCACACTCGCACCAACACCCACATTTCTTCTAACCAAGGGGTCATCACTGATGGCAGTTTAGTGCGGCTGCGTAATGGACCCCCTTGTGGACCGAACTCCATCGTCTTCAATGAAAATGGCTCCAGGCCTCGTGTAGGGAAGACCATGAATATAATTGAGCACAGCAGCCTTGACCCTAAGACCAGTGTGCTTGTTAAGGTCTACAAAGATGCAAAACCAAAACCACACCTCTCCAAGGAAGGTGGTGCATCTGCTTCTTCCGGTGGTGGCAGTAGTAGCACTTCAAGAAAGATATTCTCAGAGACAAAGTTTGAGGGCCTAGAGGTGTGGTCACTGTCTGATGTGGTGTTTTTGGATGATTCTCCGTCCATTCTGGGTCGTGTGGTGACTGTGGATCAACTCCAGGCCATTGTTGACATCTCTCATGCCTCCTCTGAATCTGGGACCATGGGAAGTACCAGTGCTTCTCAGAGCACCCTCAAGGTGTTCAGACTTAGCGAGATTGAATCTTGCCTGGATAGCCGGCTTTCTTCGAGGAATCCTGCTGTCACAGCCAACAAGGTTTCAATGTTGACCGCATCTCTGGGGGCAAGTAGCAACAGTGCCTTGACACAAGATAAAGGGGAGAGAAGTGACCAAGGAGCTGAAGAGAATAGGGACGTGTGTGTCGTGTCGCAACATATAGCAGGAATCGTGCAACACTTCCCAGCCTGCTTGTTGGCACCTTTTCCGTCTGTGGTAGCTGCCATATCATCAAAGAACCATCACACATCTGCGATGTTACTCGATGGAGAATCTGGTCACAATCGCTCTGGATGTATATATGGATATCACGCATTGGCTATGAAAATCACAGACAACGGACCAATTCTACTTGTCAAACGTGTTTCGGATGGAAATGCTTTCCTTGCCTGTTCTGGTCATTTGGGTTTCCCCAGCTTTTCTAGTTCATCATTTGTCTCCTTGAGTTCACATGATTCCAAGTTTGGGCGTTGTACCATTGCAGAAGAAAGTGTGTCAGCGGTGAACGGTGGCTATGAGAGGATGCAACATCCACAGGTTTCTCCTTCAAGACAAGTGATGGATCCATCCTCTCATCCGTCCATCCTTAAGCTGCATAAGTCGCAGGCTCTAATGTTGCAAGATGCAAATGGACATATTTGTTCTTTATCTGAAGGTCTCAGACTCAAGTCGCCCACATTGTTGACAGGGAAACAAAACAAAGAAAAAGCACTGCTGCCATACAAGTGCGTGGTCACAAGAACACACCTGGTGAACAAGGACACCACTGTCATGATTATAGTGGCTGGTAAGTTCTGACACATTTTATTAGTGTATAATGTGAGTTATATCCTGTACTTTTCACTTAACCTTAAGTTGACCTTAGTTTGTACCTCAGTATTGTCCAGCATTTACCTGGAAAGTGTGTAGGTTTTTATTTTAATTTGGACATATAAATTCCTCGTTTGTGTAATTAATTATTGGATGCCTTGCATGCAACTTATAATTTCCTTGACATGCTATTGAAGAGTCCTAGAGTCTCTTGAGTTAACTTTTCATTTTTTATCTTTATGTAGTGCCACAGAAACAGTATCTTATTCCTGTGGTGCTCTCTGGAGATGTTGCCAGTGTAGACTCCATTGTGGACCAGGTTAGCAAGGCTGAATGTACTGTAGACCAATCTGACGAGGCATACACTAGTAATGCAAAACAAAAGACCAAAGCCAAAGCTAAAGACAAAGGAAGTGCATTTGAAAAATCGTCCACAAATGACAGCGAAGATTGTATGTCACCTCCTAAGAAAATGAAGATTTTGAATTTAAATACAGATCCCAACTGTCATCCTGTTGAATGTGAAGCCTCTGTGGTAGCATCAGGTGTTTTGAGGCAACTGCCTTCAATTGAGGAAGAGAAGCCCAATGTTGATGAAGAAGTGCCAGAGCTAATTGTAAAGAGTTCGCCACAAGATGCTGCAGAAGGAGATGGTGTGGCTAGTCAGTGTGGCCTTGGTGTCTTGTATGAAGCAGCTGTCCAAAATTCCAACATTCTGCATGTCTGTGGGCAGCTGGAGTCTGTCAGTGAAGGTGGTAGGTTATGTTGCTGAGGTTGAGTGTTGACCCGAATTGCTGTATAGGAATACTGTTGTGAGTGGTGGGAGTTTCACATTGGTGTTTCAGGAATTATTGGTGGGTAGGGGTGTTGTATGGGTGGGTGGGGGTGTTGTATGGGTGGGTGGGGTGTTGTATGGGTGGGTGGGGGTGTTTATGGGTGGGTGGGGTGTTGTATGGGTGGGTGGGTGGGTGAGAGTGAGTGAGTGAGTGAGTGAATGAGTGTTGACAGGTAGAAATGTTAGTACACTGGGGAAATGTTAGCCAAAGTGGGAACAACAATCATTGATTTGTAGATTATGAGTCTCACAAGTTATAAAATACAGTAATTCATGGCATTTGTTATCACAATTTTGATTTTTTTGCATCTCCTCCAGACTCTATGTTGAAGACGTCGTCCATGTCCTCTGCCCATAAGCTTGGCATGGCTGACGATAAGAGTTTTGAGGAGAAGAGACTGGCCCACATGAGCAGCTATTGTGCTGCCTCGTCCTATTGGAAGGTGGAGGGTTGTGATCTGTCCCAAAGGAGACTGTGGATATTGGAGAGATTTCTGGACTGCCAGGCAATTGAAGATACTGTGATTGATATGGTAAAAAACAAATGAATAAAACGACAACGATAACATAGAGTTGAACTGAGGGATGGGGGAAGGAAGAACATGATTGTAGCATTTAAAATATTTGTTAGTTTTATTGTCATGAAATTGTGTCGGCTCAACTTCAGTATGGTGGTGTGTGTTTGATGAGAATACCTAATAAGGTGCACACAACAATAGCTGATTGGATTGAGACCGGTTTAGAAGATACTTGCAAAGAGTGTTCATGTTGTAACTCATACCTTCAAATGTTGCCAGCTTCCACAACATCGCTGGATATGTTAATGCAGTGTGTCACCATAGAGTTTTACTGTCAGCCATTGTCTAGCCTCAAAGGAGTTCTCCCATACTCTACAGTTACTAAGTTTATTTGAGATACAGAGCCATTGATCACTGACACACCCATCCACACACACATGTGCACACACAAATACCCTTAATCACAGATCACACATGCACATGTGTATACAAACATTTTGCAGCTGTGCCAGCGCAACAGAGAAGACTACACACCATTCCTGGCAGCCATTCATCACCAGAACTATGCTGCCGCTCTCAAGATACTGAAATTCATTGAGAAGCACACACAATCTCGACCATTTCTTTTCCAGGCCGCCATTCCTAAGAGTTGCTCCAATGAGTTGTCTGCCCTCCACCTCTTTTTGGCTTCCCTTTCTCCCCACTTCGACTCCCATTCAATGGTCCTCCATGTTGGCCATCTCCAGCACACCACAGCTCAGCAGCTCCTAAGAATATTTCAAGTTAGTTTGGGCCCCCCCCCCCCCCCCCCTTCAGATAGGCAGTAGTGTACACAGGCAATTTACTAATGTAATGTACTGGAACATTTAGTGTCAATATAGGTACATGATCCCATAATAGGTTTCCTTGAACTATCTATGATAAGTTGGTTTCTCAGTTGGATAAGAAATTTCACGTGGTCTAGTGAACTTTTGAACTTTCAACCATCGTGGGTTTAGGAATGTGAATGTGCTCTATTCTCTTGTGGTGAGGGTATAAATGGCTGGCAGGTTAGCAACTCATCATTAATGAGAGGAAGTTATTTAGGAATGTGGCTTGCAAGGATTCAACTGAATGTGCTGTACAAACAAAAGTCTTAGAACTGACATAGTCAATGATAGATTCATCAGCATACTTAGTAATCAAATTTTACATGTGAGCCATCACTCCTGTGTCTGCAAGGAATAGAAACGGACCTAGTTCATACAGACATGAATTGTCTTACAGACCCCACAGAGTACAAGAAAGCGCAATAGTGGGTTAGGTATGATGAGCAGCCTGGTGTCAAAGTATGTTTTGTTCTGGGTGTAAGAAGTGTGTTGAAATAGCAAAGGGAAATTGTGTGCACCAAGCGTGGATAAAAGTTCCTTTCAAGATTTGGAAATGGATACAGGGAGATGATTATGTGAGCATGAAAAGCCTCAAATCACCTGAAATACAGGAATCATATATTGCACACATAACCACATTTTGAGAACACATGTCATTATCCCCCCTTTCCAAAAATATCCTAGATAAAGCTTTACTTAGATATACTTTATGATAACCCCCCCCCCCCCCCCGGCTTTTTAATTAAGTTATTGCTCTCATGATTTCAATATTTTTGACTCTGATTCCTCCGACTGTAATTACTTAGTGAGTTGTGTGTGGGGTTGACATAGGTGCGCTATCCTTCTGTCTACAAGGCTCAGATCTTGAAAAACAAGGCAAACAATTCTGACAGATCCAGTGTATCTTCTGGCAGTGGTGCTGAGGAGAATCGTGGAGCGGAGACAATGCGGGACTCCAGAAATATGAGGAGAGCTCAACGACAGTACAGAGTTGGTGAGAGCAATAAAACTAGTTCATACTTTCTCCTTCTCTTCCCCCCCCCCCCCCCCATCTCCCTGGACATATAATTTAGAAAATGTTTTAACTATCAATGTATAAAACATAATTATAAATATAGGGATGGGTGAATTTGAAACTATGACCTGCAGAAATTGGAACTAACACTTTCTAATGCCTTGGTAGACCAACCAATCTCAGCCGACTAGAATCAATAAATTTGTATTTAAGTTTGTGTGTGTGTAACTTTAGTAAGTATCTACAGGGGAAAACTAAACTCAAAGGTTGCCATTTATTTTCATGTCGTAATTTCCTGTAGCCACCATTCTCTCATAATGTAAGCATTTTCTTTTCTTCTCTCTTTCTTTTGAATAGAGATGAATGCATGGGGTTGGGGGGGGAAGAAAAAAAACAGTTGCCCTCTTTTTTTTCTTCTTTTTTTTTTTTTTTTTTTTTTTTTTTTTTTTTTTTTTTTTTTTTTTTTTTTTTTTTTTTTTTTTGGTTTAAACAGTTCATTAGAAAATTTCCACTTTGTTCATAGCCTAACAGTATTATTACATACTTCATATATTAATGTATGTCTTTTCTGTGATACATTTTTTCATTTAGCCACCAGGCGTTTACCTCGTAACCATGGCAACCTGCAGTCTGTCTTATCTCAGAATGGCCTTGTCCACTTTTCGGACGTGTTTGAACTGAGAGCAGCTGCTCGAGAGATGCAGGGATTCCGCATTGTCAGCAACATGTTCCGCAATACCGGCTTTGGTACAACTCAGACTATCAATCACCTGAGGTGAGGAGAGATGTGAGCTCACTCATGCGGTTATGCCAGTGTATATATTGCTAAACAATGTTGCCTTCCCAATCTTTCTGGACATCCTTTTTTTTCTTTCTATCTTTCCCTTTTATATATACTTCGTACTGTCTAAATTTTATATTTTTTCCTTCCAACATCCTGTATCTCCTTTTTCTTTTCATTTTAGTTTTTAATTTCCTTCCTCAACTTTGTGTCTCCCAGTGTTGCTGTGGAGCCCATGTTGTTAGACTCAAGAGAGGATAGAAATGAAATGTCGTATTTTGTGGAGGAACGTTTGATAGACCATGGCTCCATCTATAGTTTTAGGGACCGTTCAGGTGCTTCCAACAGACAGAAAGGCAATAACCTCGCACCCACCAAGGTAAGACGTGAATACACACTACTTTCCTATTTCCCCTGTATTATATAACAGTAATGCATATAATTCGCACTGTGCCATATTTCATCAAATGTGGAAATTCTGCATTACTCTAAGGGTCTTTAGTAGCGTCATCTGCATGCTGCTCACACATTTAAAAATAATTGGAATAACTTCTTTATTCCATGCACATTAAAAAAAAAAAGAAGTAATAGTTGTCCATATTGGTCACCTCTTTCCAATTGGGTTCATGGTACTGGTGATGCTAGTTATTTAAATACTAATGAACTCTGTACTTGATAGAGTCATCACATTGTAAGTAGTGTGCCTGTAGTGGTCCATTAGCTCTGCTGCTGTGGGCGTGGTGCTAACTCAACACACTCAACAAACTGGCTGTTGGTGTAGCTACTTCTTTTTATACTTGATCAAGTACACCAAATGTTGCTTGATGTAGTATTGCAACAACATTCATTTGAGTGAAGTTGATGCAGTGTTGAAGGCCAAGAGGTAATTCACTTTGTTCTCTATGTCAATCCATTGGGTAGCCACAGTAACCAACACATGTACAAATATAAATGAAAATATATAATTTTAATTCAATTTTCCCAGTGTGTGCTGAGAATTAATGTATTAATATCGCTTAACACTATTAGTCCTACTAGACCTGGTATCCTTATAAGTAATTCACCAATGTCTCTCTGTGTGTTTGTCTAAGAACTCCTACTAGACACATGGACCTATTATGACGAAACTTTGCATGAATGACTTTCATTGCCATGTTTCATAACAGAAAAAAAAAGTTGGTTTTGACAGGTGGCCTGTTGTGGTCGCCACAGGAATTTTTCAGCACATTTAGGGATTTGGTAAAGGGTCATGAACTCCCCCCCCCCCCCCCCCCTCCATCCCAGACTAGATAGGAAAAATCTTGGTTTTGGAAAGAAAAAAAATTAACTGGAAAGATGAAATTAATTTGATTTCATAGGGGAAAAAATTGCATAGACAATTTCATTACTGTGACAAGATCAAGTCAAACCAATAAATATTCATCAATAGAATAAAAGCACTTGTTTTATTCCATTTTAGTCAAGTTCTTAGATTTTAGCTTCCTTTAGTTGTTTCAGGCATCTCTCCTTCTTCAGCCTTTCAGTGAGGCTTGTCTTTCTGGCGGTACCTCATTGTAAAGAGTACAGGGCTCTCTGCAGTTGGTCTGCTTACTTTATAACTTTTTCCTTAATTTCTGGTCCACAGAGCTGCCACACAGCTGGGACAGTGGTGCCAGGAGCTTCCAAAAAAAAAAAAAAAAAAAAAAAAAAAAGAGTACAAAATTCGTCAATTTAAAAAATTGGATTTTGTTTTACTTTTTTGATCACTGGAAGCTGCAAAGAACTCCTAAAATGTTTGTACCTCATTGCAAATGAGTATTGGTCCAGGAGTAGTAGCCATTATTACTTTTATCCTTTCTTCTTCTACTGGACATTGTATCTCATTATCCCATTCCCTATTGCCGTAAGAGTTCATGTGAAAATGTCTACTCCTCAGGTAACAACAGAGAAATTGTATCACATCAATCCTTGTTTTAACTGCATTCTCTAGGCAGTGGTGTAGTGTAACATTGCATGTTGTAACCAAATCATTTTTCATCTCTCTATTCCCTGAGCAGGGCATTAATGTTTTAGTGTGCCAGTTACCAAGTTTCCTATGAGAATTAGTACAATGTTGTATTGCCTCTGACCATTGTTTATTGGTCACATTAACCCCCTGTTTCTCCTCTCTTTCTCTCTCCCGTTGATTGCAGAATTCCCAGATGTCCAGTGTTGAGCTAGCCTACCAGCTGTTGCTGTCTCTCCTCTCTCACCCATCTCTCATCACCTCCCTCGATAGAGCAGGAGAAAATGCTCTCGCATCTGCTGTTCACAACCCTCACTCCGTGGCTAGTCTGAGATCCCTTTGCCAGGATGAAACGTCCCACAAGAGTGATTCATTGAATTCCAGTTCTTCTCTGACAGCCAGAGAAGTCAATGAAGGATCATCAGGGATGCCTAACTTAGCCACTACCCTTTCTACTACTTCTGAGTCTTGTGTTGGTGCTTGGCTTGGTCATTTTCTTGGAGTGGATCCTAATTCCAATTCTGGTGTTCTGCCAAGTGCTTGTGTTGCCTCATTAAGAGATCATAATGAATATTTAGTACCCGGGTTCCAATTCCCCTCACGAGTTAATAGCTTGCGCTCTTTACCACTCAGGGTCATGCCCTATGTCCCATTAGGCGACTTCATCAATCAACCCAGCAACGAACCATCTTCCACATTTTCACTGCCAGTAAGTGCGTCACAAGATTCTTTAGGTGCACCAACCAACTCCAACAGTACGTCACTTGACACAGTCTCTGCAATGACGGAATCTTCCCAAGAAATGGATTGTGTACCTTCTCCGACAACAGCTTCCCATGTCATGATTCCTTCTCCTGGTGTTGTTTTAAAGAAAGGTGGCAAGATTCAGCCAGAGGAAACTGGGAAGTCTAGTTTGAAAGGTGAATCATCAGATGTTGCTGTTGCTGAGTCATCAGATGTTGCTGTTGCTGATGCTGTCAAGGAGGATGCATGGTCATCACCAGCTTATGGCTCCTCGGTTAGTAAATTGTCACAAAGGGGGCAGCATACTGCAGGAAGAGCCGTTACTTTTACTGGTATGGGTTTTAATCGTGGTGGTAGGTGTGGTGTAGGTGTGGGACGACGTAGAAGTGTAGATGGAGATGACACTTTTAAGATTTCTTTCCCATTAAATGTCCTGAAGGAAGGATTTAGCTTCGGTCAAGTATCGGAAAACCCTAATGCTTCTGATTCTCCAAACATATTAAAAATTCTCTTCTCTAACTGGCCATCAATCATTACCATTGTGCTTGGGTTTGATCCAAATTCACCTTCTCCATCATCATCTTCAGTTTCTCGACCAACTCTCTCCTCAGTTCATCTTTTGGACAACTTCACAACAGATCTCATTCTGAACTGCTCCGAAACCATGATCAAGCACTTTGTTGACACCATCATCTGCCAACTAAACCTTGTCACACAGAGCTGTGTGGATCTCTGTCTGCTCCTCCAGGATGTTGATTACACAGATCCTACAATAATTTCACAGTTCCTGGAGCGTGGAAGTGCTGGTACTGCCATGTTGGTTGGGAGGCGGTTTCTGGATTCTGTTGTGCGAGTGCTGGCTCTAGAGCACAGCCGGGTCAAGAACCGGTTCTTGGAAATGCAGCAAGCCAGACATGCAGCTGCTCCTCAAGCTGGTAATTGACTTGTACATGACATGCTATGAAGATGTGTATGTAGTCAATATATACACACACATGCATAGAGATCTTGTATGTGTGCAGGTTGTGTTGTAAAGTATGTGCACATGAAAATGAATATGTAGTTAAATGTGTGTATGTGTAAAGGAGTTATTATCCCAAAAATACATGTATGATATGTTTTGAGAGCAACTGAATGAATACTTTTTACATTTAATATTTGCTTTTATATATTTCTTGTGTGGTTATTGTTGAGTGTAGAGGAGGCAGAGAGAGAGGGAGGGAGGGAGGGAGGGATCAAGTGGGTGATCAAGTGGGTGATGTGACTAGGAAGCTTTTGGAAGTTTTCCTTGCACTTGTCCCTCACTGTATTGCATTTTGTAGTTATGATATATACTTGTTGTTTTCTTGTTTGCTGTCGTGTTCAGATGCTGGGGATTCTGCTGATGAAAGTAGTCAAACACTTGGCCGGACACCAGCGCCACCAGGAAGTGAGACTTCCCAGTCCAACAGAAATACTTCCTTAGCAACCAATATAATGTAAGCTGAAGGCTGTACCTCAATTTGTAATTTCTTTATCAATAAATTTGTTAGCAATTTCTGTGAAGTTTTGACGAATTGTGAAACAAAATGGTCACCTATTGAAAACACAAAAATATTACTAGTGTGATTTCCGGTGTGAAGTGTCACCCCAAAGACCAGAGTTCTTGCATACAAGTTATAAACTTTGGTGGAACGAAGCTGGTGTATTTTGTAGTTAACATGGTCTAAATTCAAAGGCACAATTATTTCACTGGAAAAAAAATGTGGTTGGAGGTGGTTCCTTTTAAGGTGGTAATATTTAAGTTTGTGCAGCAAATATAGAAGATCTATTTCTTCGGTCCACTTTCCAGCTTATTTAGTTGGATTCTTAGTAATTATGTCGTGCACACCGTCTGTATGTGTAGAAGGACAACAGGAAACATTGAGTAGAGGTTGAGCTATTGGGTGCACATCTCCAAATATTTTTCTCTCACTGCCATGTGTTCTCTCTTGTGCCACTACATCAGTTAAGGTGCATAAAGGCATGCCTAAATTAGAGCACATGTGTAGGAACTGAGCATTATAGAAGAGGGACCAGCTCTGATTATAGCTATGGAACTCACTTCCTTCTCAAAAGAAGTGGTATGGTTGTCATAGCTGGTTTAGATAACACAACTGATATTAATATTTTCAACCATCCCGTTTGTGGTTGTTTTTTTTTCCTCTCCTTTCCTTGCCTACCTTCTCTGCCCTTCTTCCCTCCCCTTCCCTTCCCCTCTCTAGCCTTTTTTTTTTTTTTTTTCCTTTTTTTTTCCTCTCTTTTCTTCTTTCCTTTCATTCTTTCTTCTCTTTTTTTATTGTTAAATTTATTTATTTATAATTATTTGTGGAGGGGGGGGTGGGAGGAGGGGAGAAATTTTTTCGTATTTTTCTTTATTCACTGTATCAAGTATTTCTTGGCATAACCTGTAGTGGCATCCTCTCTCGTTTCTCCTGGCTGGCAGTTCACGCTCTAGCACAAGCTGCGGAGAGCTGTGCCTCTCCTGTGCGTCTGGGCATTTCTAAGCCACTGGGTGCAAGTTCTGTGATTGCTGACTACCAGACAAATCCACGGGGCTACAACCATTCCAATTACCCTAGCATGTCAAATCGTATGACAGAGCGGCAAGGACAGTTGATGGCCAGACAGCTCCATGTACGTGCAGCTACTCGCACTGATCCCTCCTCTAGAAGCAGGAAAGGGTAATTAATGTACGGGAATACCTTAACTTGGAATACTAATTTCATGGGGTCTGATGGCAGTAACCCTACCCTCTCTTCCATCCAGACCACGCTCTTTACCATAGTTTTATTGCTACGTTACTCTGTAGCTAACTAGCCACACCCCTAGCCAACACCTACCTCTAGCTGAACACGGTCATGCCCATAAAACTCTGATCTTAACCCTAGTCCTTGCAAACCCCAGCCATGACCACCGAAATGGCCAGAATCTGATAGAGGTGTACTCTTGTGTTATAATTGGCCATGTAGCTGCTTGCCTCTGGACGGTATCCTGTTGCGTCCCCAGCACCATGACGGGAGAACTTGTCATCCTGTCCCCACCAGACATGCTCGTGATGGAGCTGTCGGCACGATGTACCAGGAGTTGAGTTCCGATGAGGAGTTTGACACTAGCGTGGATGAACCTGCTACTACTGCAGGTAAAGTAGAGATGATAGTCAACTGAATAGTGTATGTGTTGTGTGGAGTACATCCTACACACACATGCGCATGTACGCGCGCACGAACACACACACACACACACACACACACACACACACACACACACACACACACACACACACACACACACACACAAGGTCTTTTATCTTTGAATTTGAACATCTTAACTGCTTTAAGCTGTTGTTGCTGCTGCTGTTGTTGCTGCTGCTGTTGTTGCTGCTGCTGTTGTTGCTGCTGCTGTTGTTGCTGCTGCTGTTGAAGTGTTATTGTTTGTTATTTACGTATTCTGTTTGAGTATTCCTGATGGTTCGTTTCAAACACCTGGACTCTGGTGCACACAGAGTAGTAGGTGTATCCAAACAAAAACTGTGTGCACCATTCCAACTATAACTATTATCCTTTAGGTTTGAACCATCAATATTTTGTAATATGAGAAGGTATTTGTATTTTCGTTCTCTAATTTCTGTTGAATGCCTTTTTCCAAATATTTTCATTACTGATATTAAAAAAATGTCTTTTGCAACACACTTGTAGTATCTTACAAGGTTAGGGAATATTAGTCATCTTTCTTTACTTGTTTCCCAAAGACACCAGGTTGTCTTTAAAATGTGCATATCCATGCAGGCTTTGGCCCAAAAGTGATTACTACATGGCAACAATTTATGTACATATATATGTGGTTGTGTATTGGTCTTCGTTAGTAGCTGTGCACTTTGTATTATTGGTGTTGCTTAGCTTGATCCCTTTTCTGTGAGGTTTGTTTTTAGTGGCTGCCATAACAGCTGACTTAAACTTAGAGCTGGCTCTCAGAGTAATAATGTTACCAAGCACAAGTTGCATTAAGGCTGACCTCCATTGCTATGTGCCCCCAAACTACTGGATTTTTCATTTCCTGATCTTGTCAATATACTTCTTTATAGAAGCATCCATTAGGTCTGATGGCTTTACCCAAACCAGCCGATAGGTTATTGTCGCCTAAAGGATACAGATAGAGCAGTTGAGGGCTTGTGTAGACTACAGGTCTTGGGCATGCTCAGTGACTTAACTTGGATCAGTGAAATTTATCCTGAGGTTTAGCTTATGGTGCACTAAGGCCGTTCAGAATAGCATATATATAATTAATATATGAGTAACAGAGGTAGTGTCTTATGTTTGATTGCATTGTGTCCTTGGGATCACCCATTTAGAAGTTAGGAGGACCTCAGTGTAATCATTCCTATTTTGTAGTGCTATAGCTGCGCGGAGGAAGTCCAGGGTACGTAGGTCATCTCCCGACCAAGAGAGGAGGGAGCAATGTTGGCATGTTTTTGTGTAGTCCCAACATCATGATTCATATTAATGGAGCCTTTATTTTCTTACTACATGAATGTGAGATTAGGCAAGGATTTGTAGCATTAGTCTTAGTTATTGTTGTTCGAAGAATGTTTTAGCATTTTAATGGATGTGGCCCCCACTATAGCTGCATGCTTTCAAAAAAGCTTTGATTTATGTGGATTTGTAGTATGACAAGACTGGATTAGTTGGTCTTGGCAGCAGTCTGTGTATAGAAACTTGTAGATTACCATTCATGTTAACATGCAACAACACACTATATGAATTAGGTATTGATTGGGTTGATATCGGAGCATTAATTATTCAGGATTTGTATTTACGGTGAACAAACAATGCGCGCGCACACACACACACACACACACACACACACACACACACACACACACACACACACACACACACACACACACACACACACACAGATATCATCAGGGTTCCTATACGTAGATAATTTAAGATAGTGTGGCCATTCACCCCATTAATTTGACTTCAGATGTCTGACAAAAGCTATTTTGAGTTTTGATATTTATGTACCCCCCCCCCCCCCCCAATGTCTTAATTGCAGAACGCCATGTTTTGTTTGAAGCCACACCCGTTCACCCAAGGTCTTCTTTCCCGGTCGATCCAACTTCTCCTCCATACTCAACCCTTATCCACAATGAAGTATTTTTGAACCTTGATTCTGAATCTAGTTCTGATGAGGGCTTCAATTTTCTCCAGAATCATGATTATCTTGGAGGTGAGAGAGTGAGACAAGGAGGTAGGGCTGAGGAGGAAAACCTCGATACTGTATACCCGTTTGCATGGGCACTGGATGGACGGAGGATTGGGGAGAATGCAATGACTTCTACAGGAAGGACAGCCTCTCCTAATTCAATCACTGCCCCCATGTCTGTGGTGAGTCTTGTGATCTCAATATCCTACCGGCCGTATTGGTTCCTCCATATCCTCTCTACCATGCTCATTTCCCCCCTCCCTTCTCTGATGCCCTTTTTTTCTTCTTGTTTTTCTTTTTTTTAATTTTTTTTATTAGCACCGTCTGAATTTTTTTTTTTATCTCCTCTCTCTCTGATTAGTTCAACCCCTCTCATGAGTCAGCTGTCCCTCTCTGCAACATTCCAAGCATCAGGTTCGGGGCAGGCTTTCTAGCTCGCACATTTTCTCGTCTGGTAAAGGATTTGGTTGATATCTCTTCCAACATCAGCGATAGCAAACTCACAGAGGTAATCAAATTGTTCTTTGTTTTAAAATTTATTTATTTACAAATATGGTTGAGACACTCACTTCTGCTTATTGAAATTTATAATTCTCTCTCCGTCATTTCCTTTTACCTCCTTCTCCTCTTCCTCCTCCACCTCCTTCCTACTCTCCCCCTCCCCCACCTCCTACCCCATTCCTCCTCCCCCACTTCCCTCCACCTCCTTCCTTCTCCAACTCCTCCCTCCTCCAACTCCTTCCTACTCTCTCCTCCTCCCCCACCTTCATTTATCTCCCCTTCCCCCTCCTTATTTATCTCCCCTTCCCCCTCCTTATTTTATCTCCCCTTCCCCCTCCTTATTTATCTCCTCCCCCCCTCCTTATTTATCTCCCCTTCCCCCTCCTTATTTATCTCCCCTTCCCCCTCCTTATTTATCTCCCCTTCCCTCTCCTTATTTATCTCCCCTTCCCCCTCCTTATTTATCTCCCCTTCCCCCTCCTTATTTATCTCCCCTTCCCCCTCCTTATTTATCTCCCCTTCCCCCTCCTCATTTATCTCCCCTTCCCCCTCCTCATTTATCTCCCCTTCCCCCTCCTTATTTACCTCCCCTTCCCCCTCCTTATTTATCTCCCCTTCCCCCTCCTTATTTATCTCCCCTTCCCCCTCCTTATTTATCTCCCCTTCCCCCTCCTTATTTATCTCAATACTCCCACTATCATTTTAGTATCCTTCTCTCATTTGATCTAATCAGTATCATGTCTATCTCTCCTTCCCCTTTCTCTGCTCTAATTGATTGAATTAGTCTGTTATCCTTATCCTACCTCTTTCATTCTCTTCATGTCTATCTCATCTTCTATTAATTATCACCATACCTTTCCCTTGTTCCTCTCCTTCCTTCTTTCTCATCTCTGTCCATGCTCACTTCCTCTCATGCAACTCTATCAATTATATTTTATCTTGCACACATCTCTCCCTGCACAGCCTTCCCTTCAGCTGCACAACTCCATGAAGGATGAGCTGGTGAGGAGAAGTGTGGTGATCCTGGAGCGCACATGGAGCTGGGCCACTCGTGTGCTGGATATGGCAGAGGGCCAGCTGAGACATGGCCAACACTTCAATGTGCAGGTGATTTCAATATACTCGACATATATATACAACTCTCAATTACTCCATTTCTTCATCTTTAAGTTTTTTAAAACAATTTTTTTTCTTAGTTCATAGAAAAAAATTTTTCTGACTCTGCTGTTGATTTTGAGGAGGATAATTTCCTAATACAACCTGGAGAGGGAACCCTGAAATTTATTATTGTTGCTGTATTAGGACTATATGCACAAATAGCACCAAAAAACAATACCAGAAACTCATTAGACTAAATTGAGATTGAAATGCTTCAGAGAACACAAAACTCCAATACCTTTAGTAGTGTTCCATGCATAGAAACTTGTAGACATCTATTCTTAGTTGCACTGTCTAATGTTCCAGAGCACAATACATTTATATACTTCACAATTAACTGTCACTTTTTTGGTATTTTTTTTGTACTTAACAACAAACAAACACTAATTATATAGTCAACTCTAATAGATTACTACTGCTTTTCTTTTTTAATTTTAGTGCTATTTTTTAAATTTATTTTGTTGATGACATTATATTTGCAGCGTCATGTTGTTTCTTTGAGAAGTGGGAGTGGTCTCCCTGTGGGTAACTCCAGTCGCTCCAACCATTCTCGGGCAATGCGTAGCTTTATTGGCTCCACACCTGGAGAATACATCATGTCTCTTCTGCGCACAACTCACCACGAAGATGGAGACTGTCTCCCCGTAAATGATCTATATGGGTACGTGTGGATCATAGATCACCAGTTGATATTAGTAGAGGTATCATTGCTCTCCTTCGTTTTAAATTCCATTCTAGTGTATACTTAAGTTGTCCTATGCATGGAACTAATCTACAATTTCATTGAAGTGATTGCCCTGTGCATGTGGATCTAGCTGTGTTGCTCGTATACCAATTAACAAGTGTGTCATGTGACCATATAGATATTCTTAGTTGATGATGTTGTGTTTAGGTATGAGCATGTGGTGTACGTACTGGACGGACTCCTTTACTCCTTGACACACTGGCCCAAGTCACTTTTGGACCACTCCCATGCCACACTCACTTTTTATGATCATAATTATACTCGGAAGACGAGACCCACTTCAAAGACACGCCCTTCCTCTCATGTCATTGACACCTCTGGTGGCGCCAGCACGCCCAGTAGCAACCAACAACGCAGAGCGAGAAGTGATAGTAAGAAGAAGCAAATATTGGAACCAGAGGAAGGAGAAAAACTTATTCCCATGTCAACTGAGCCTGTTTCTAGTTTCTTTAAGCGAACAGAGTCAGTTATTGTACAGAATGAGTCAAAGGAGTCCAGCACAGAAAAATCGAATGTTCTCTTTTTTGGGGTTGAAGGAGGTGCAAGTTTAGTGCTCGAAAATCCTGGGCTTGTTGGCCCCCCAAATCCATGGGAAAATCCGGGTGAGGTATTTTCGTGCCCTGTTAATGATGACTACCCCTTGGCTAATCAGCCACACCTCTTGAAGCCATTTGCCAAGATGGAAAACTTGTTCGGAAGTAGACCTGATCTTGTGACTGGGGGGGCTGCATGTGAAGGTGGAGGTGATGGTGGTGAGGTGTGTGATGGTGCCGAGTTGGAGAGTGACAGACCTGGACGTGGCACGGGGAAGAAGAGAAAGTTGGAACAGGATCAAGACGACAGGTACATTCAAACATGTCTACGACTGTTGTGTAGGTATGATATTTCAATATCCTGTGTTTTTATTTTTGATACTTTTGTATCTGGGAATGGGGGCCTGTATTACTTGTAAACTTGTTCATGTTGCAAGCCATTTCCTTGATAATTTCTTGGAACAAGGATATTTATTAACTTATTCTGCACTGTGTAAGCTTTTAAAGTTTAGCTAATCTATGGTTAACTGTTGATTCTCTGTTTGTGTGGCAATGTTTGTATACGTAGGTTAGGAGCAAGAGAATAGAGGGATGGTACCTTGTTAGGAGTGATATTTGGTTAAAGTTTTAGATAGATTTTGTACAGCCTTTGTCAGATTCAGTGTTTTATCTTTTATGGGTGGATAGGTTTGTGTGTTTGTTGGAACGATACGTGCACACTTATTATAAGTGTGGTTTTAGTTGATGGGCGCTATTAAGAAATATTTGAATCATTTTTTAAAATTATTATTGTACAATGTTCATTGACTCACTTTTGAAAAAAAAATTGTTATGCATTTTTTTATAATGAAGTACAGGTTTTTCTTCCAATAACCCAGTCATCTGTAAGATTGGTGGGGGGGGGGGGGGGGGGGGGGGGGGGGGGGGGGGTTTGAGGGTCAAACCTTAAAGAAAGTGTTTATTATATAAAATTTTATTTACAGTTTTAACTTTCTCCAAAGCATAGGAATTATTATTAGCAACCAATCCGTAATCTTAATGAGAGGGGTTTTTGTTAAAAATATAGTTTAATGATTGTGTTCTATTCCACAAGGCAGTGCTATGAGTCAGTGATCATTTCCTCTGTAATTTCACAAACCACGTGTGTATGTATGCGTGTGATCATGTTGTTGTTGTTTTTTGTGCTCTCCCATTGACGTCCCAGCCCTTCCTCCACCATGGTGTGGACACCAGAGTATGCCCATCAGCGCTGGCACTCCTCTATCAGTGTGTTTGCCCACATCTTTCTAGCAGAAGGTCCAGAAATGAGAGGGCAAACTTCCTCAATGCACGAGCAGGATTTGCAAGCCGCATGTCCAGGTTAGTATGTATGTTGCATTAGTTTAAAATCTTTAAAATTAAAAGCAAAAAAAAATGATAATAAATAAATAAATTAATTAATCAATTAATAATATTATTATTATTATTATTATTATTATTATTATTATTATTATTAATTATTATTATTATTATTATATGGTTCATTTCTCTTCTGTTAATGCATGTAGGTTCAGGTATCAGGTGAGTCAGCTGTATGGTGCCTCT
>OZ017786.1:11204527-11237685 GCA_963969325.1 Lycopodina hypogea
CCATAATCACCTGTGTCACACAGGTGAGGAACACTTGGAATGATGGGGTGAATCGACATATTTTTTTTTCAAGAACGTATTTTTTTTTACCAAATTGTATACTGCATGGAAACACAAAAGTGTGTTGTCATAACTAAGTGGGTAATTACTCATGAATAGGGAAGTTTATTTAATGAACCTATACCCTAGCCCTAGACTTAGCTCTAACCACATTCTCCCTAAACGAGGCCAGTGGTCCTATGAGCAACCCCTGAATTTTTCAGGTAGAATGATTCAGGCACTTGAGAGGAAATAGCGAATATGCATACAGACAGAGAGACGAACTGACAGATAGACTAATTGTAAATTATAGTTAGATGGGTACTTTTAATTTACTAGTGGTAATAATTGCATGCATGAGAAAATAAAAGTTACTACATTTAGAAATTTGGGTAGTTTAAATTGTCTTACAAATGAGTTATATATATTCAAAGTGGAAGAGATTAAATTTATAGATTACTACAAAGAATCAATGATTACTCTCTTGATAACTATAATGCCACTAATGATTTTTTTTTAAATACCAGCAGAGGACAAGAAAAAGACCTACAACAGAACTTACTCTGAACATGAACACATTTTCATGTTATTTGCAACAAAGTGATAAATAATTGTGTATGTGTTATGAATTGTTTGATAAGTGCGTGTTTGTGTGTATATGTGATTGAGATGTAGTCATGTTAAAAGCTGATTGGTTAGAGTATGAGACAAGTCTTTGTTATGTATAGCAATTTTAATCAGTTACTACACTAAACAACCAATTGCAACTTCACTTACAAGTTTGAAATAGTTATCTAAATTGTTTTTGATCCTTTTCTCATCTTGATCAACAATATGATCATGACTTAAACAATCATTAAGAATTTAACTGTACTCTCCATTTCTTGTATTTTGGCCAGTAGAGAGGACTTGCAGATGAAAATGAGCCTGTTGTGGGCATCTGTAGATCTATATATTACACTACTACATGGCTTTTAATTTTAATGATGCTTTTGTTCCAAGGAATTAATGGCATGAGTGAGTTAAACCAGCAGTTTGGGAACATTAAAAAAAGAAGCAAAATAGTAACATACTTATCTGAGCATGCAAATTGTCTGGGGCTGTAGATATTAGAAGATTAGCAGCAAAGCCTATAGGCACAAGAACACTTATAAGACAACTAAGAAAACTGAAAACATTCATGAATGCTGATGGAGAACAGCTGTTGAGATATCTGTCAAACAAATGTAATTGCTTACAAAAGAAAAACAATTGGAAACTTCCAAATGTCTGAAATTATTTGGAGGAGCCTCAAAATAAGGCCTTATACATGTAACACATCTAGCAATTCAAATAAAGTCTTGTTAAAAACCTTATTCACAGAAAAGACCCACATGCAAGTCTGCTTGCAACTTATGTACCACAGCAAACAAACGATTCTAGAAGGATGACATCACTAACCACATTCTAGACAGCACAATGATAATGATCGATTACAGTGATGAAATAATAATTTGTTTGGACTGTAAGGTGGTCAGAGCAAATCATGACATATGTAAAGTATAAATACAAGCCATAAGATATTACATATGCCCTTCCCCGTTTGAAACTTGACCCGAGCTTTATTTAGAAGGCTGCCTTTAATTGAGCAGGTGGGTAATATGATTGTTAGAGGTATTAGCTTGCCGCAGCTTGAGCAATAGGCGTCATGTTCATCTGTGGGTTCCATGGTTTTGGTTCCTCATTCTGTAGTAGAACATCCAATTCGAATGGGATCATGGGGAATTGGCTGGCTGCGTTTTTAAAAAGTTAATTCACATGAAGTACCCTCGTGCTATTCCCATATTTAATTTTATATTCACTGGGTTCTTAGTCCTTCATTTTTTCCATCTTCCCTCCCACCAAGGATCCAGTTTCCCTGCTGTAGGAATAGAAAACCGCACTGGGTCTCCCAAAGAGAAACTGATAAAAGACACATGTTGATCATAGCTGTCTTTTTGATTAAAATCTGCTGCAGCCAGGTCAGAGCTAATAAAAATCATTCAACAATGCTAATTTTGCATGGACACGAGCATGGTAAGAAACAATGTCAAATGCTGAGGTATGAGAAAGGGTGTAAGTTTACGAGGATGGCCATTCATGAGCATGAATACTGAAGCATCATTAATGAGTGAACAGAGACGATATATGAATGGAGTACAAGGGGCAAATACCATTACAAATTCCCATATCTTTGAACATTTTGGCTCAGGAAATGCAACAGAGGCCAATTAAAATGTTATATCATTCCATCACCATGGGGATGCTATGCTGCTCAGGATTTACTGATCCAAATGCTTCCGATGTTTAAGCCAAAATGGTGCTGTCAAAATTGCGACCTTGGTCAGAATGTAAAAGTTCTTGTTTTCTGTATATCGAGAAGACTTGAAAAGTTCCCTTGTGATTTGAACTGCCATCAGGTCTAGAAGAGATATTGCATTGGCTCATTTGGTAAAGTAGTCTTCTACTACCACTAAGTAGCTGTTATTATTGAAGGTAGATACATGTACCTTAGTAATGTCAACTGCACTCATTTTCCCGGGGCTATCAATGAGAGTATTCCTCAGTGGTACCCATTGTGGCATTGAGACTTCAGCTTTTTGCAGTTAGTGCATTGTTGTTTCACATTTTGCACCATGCTTCTTCAGTATGTCTCCTGCTGAAGTCTCTCCTTTGTTTTGTTTACCTGGTACTACACATTTGGTAGATTATGATAGTGGATGAGGGCCTGTCTATATGGGCTAGCAGGCAAGAGATAAGCAGTTATTTCTTTTTATGCAGGGCTAGGTATGCAGTCGTGACACAGCACACCATCATCAATTTTGAGTTGGTCCAACAGGTGTCGGTATCTCTATAGAGGATGCTGATTGATCAGATTGTACATATCCCAGTAAAACTTTAGATATGTGATCATCCATGTGATGGGCAGAACAAATGTTTGAGGCAGAAACATATGACAGAGCCAAGGTGATAGTACAAAGGTCACTTGGTATATGGGAGAGTGCATTAGCATTAGCACTTAGAGAATTCTTGTTACACACAAGTGGGAATTATACCTCTACATGACTAGAGCCCAGACACATCACATTCCATTCATTTTTGAACAGACAGCCATTGTAGTGGCACATGGTAGGTGAGGAGTTGAAAAGAGAGACCGACAAGGTAGTGATGAATCTGTTTTAGGGCATGGATCACTGTTAGGCAGTCCAATTTAATAATACTATACTGTCTTTCCAGTGCAGCTAGTGTACGACTTGTATATGGGATCATATTGCCACTTTAGTCTGTTTTTAACAAAATCCTAACAGCACTTGTGTCCATTAGAAACACAAATCCCTTAGCATTAGTGATGAAATTAGGGTAGGTTAGAACCGGTGCTTGAAGCAAGTGATTGTTAAGATTTAGGAATGCATTCTCACATTTCTTGTGTCCAAGAATATGTCACCCTTTTTTTAAGTCAAAGCATGGAGTGGCACTGCAGTGTCAACAAAGTGATTGATACATCTTTGATAATATGATGCAAAATCAAGAGAGTGACCTACCATTGTAGCATCTGTCGGTATTAACCAAACATGAACAACCGGGACTTTCTGAGAATATGGAGCCATACCTGTTTCAATAAACACATGTCCAAGGTAAGGCACTGCTGTGGTGCCAACTGAGCCTTCCTTCCCCTGAAAGTCAGTCCTGTTTTTTAAGACTAGTGAACGCTTCCTGAAGTAGTTGGATGTGCTCTTCTTTAGTGGCAGAATGGACCAGGGTGCCATCTAGATAAGATTTGATTAATGAAAAACCATGCAGGGTTGTCAGACCAATTTTCTATCCTGAAGCCAGATTTGGAAGAAAAGGAAGCCAAAATGAAAAGCAGAGAGTCATAACTGTAGTACTCAGGTTAAAAAGTCTCTACCATTTCAATTATAATGCTCTAACAGTAAAATAAGAAATAAATATCACAGAGACAGCAGAGCCAGTTCTGAGAAGACCTGTAAGGGAGATACACCCCCCATATTACTATAGAGTGAGTGTAAACACAGCCAATGAGAAACAAAATTATCCAATTAGTAAAAAAAGAAGCCCTGGCTATCACTGAGCAGGAAAAATTATTAAAAGCAATAGTGTTAGGTGCATACCACTAGTCTAAGCATCAACAAGTCTATTTTTGAACTACTCTTGATTATAGGTAAAGATTAATGATAACTTCAATGGCAATACACACTAAGCGCAATCGATAAGGTCTATGCAGTCTGAAAAGTCAAACTGTTTTGAAGGCATATATACATATTATATACATCTATCACAATAATTAGCCTCTGATCAATCATGTGTTTCCACACAAAGTATAACTGAGTCAACTATAATATTGTACCATCTATTATAAATTTAAGTCTTGAGGTCATGGTTTTAATGGTGGGCATATTCCAACATGTAGCTCAAGGATTCTCACATATGTATGGAATAGACTATAATGAGACATTTTCTCCAGTAGTTTGACTGGAATCTCACTGTACATTGACTACATTTGAAGTACAAAATGATTCAAAACTACACAAAGTTAATGTAACCACAAATTCCTCAGTGGTGAACTTGAATAGAGATCTACATCAAACAACTGAAAGGATTCATTCCTTAAGACAAAGAACACCTAGTTTGAAAACTCAAGAAGATAATTTAGGGACTAAAGTAAGTCACCATAATGTTGGAATGCTTAATCTGATAATCTACTCAAGATAATGGATTTTGTTCAGTCAAGTGATCCTTGCATATACATAAATGCCAGAGGAGAGGTGTTGTATATTGGCATTTATGTAGATGAAATAATACTTGCTAGAGAGACTGACCAGGAAATAAGGTATGGAAGGAATCTCTTGAAAAAAGATTGGACATTAAATATATGGGAAAGCTACACTACTGCCTTGGGATGAAAGTGCTTCAAGATAAGAATAAAGGGAAAGTTTTGGTTGAACAACACGCCTACATGACAATGCTGCAAAATTTCAAACTTGTAAGTACACCAGTGGATGCTAGTGTGAAGTTCATTAAAGCAACATATAATGAAGAATGTATTGATCAGCAACTTTACCTGTTAGCAATTGGAAGTTTAATTTACTTATGTATAGGTAAAAGACAAGACATCACATATGCTGTTAGCAACCTGACAAGATTTTCTGCAATGCCAACCAAGCAACACTGGATTGCTCTGAAATGTGTAATGCATGATCTAAAAGGCTCAATTGATTCTGGAATTCATTGTTGTAGTCATGGCTCCAATGAGTGCATTTGTTATTCAAATGCAGACTGACCTGGAGATGTGGCAATCGGAAGTGAACATCAGCGTACTTGCTTCAGGTAAGTGGGGTGCTGTTACTTGGAAATGCAAGAAACAGTATTGTGTTGCATGGTTCACTGCAGCAGAAGAATATATGGCTCTAGCAAATGCAGCTCAAGAAGCCATTAGGATGAGGCAGCTGACTACTTAGTCAGGAATTCATCTACAAAGGATATTCCTAGGTATGAAGGCAATTAAGCAGCTATATCAATGACTAAGAACTCACAATTTCATGATTGATAAATTCACATTGGAATAAACTACCACTTCATTCCTGACCAAGTGAATCAAAGATCAGTAATGCTAGAATATTGTCCTATGAAGGAAATGATGGCAGGCATGCTAACAAAAGACCTGAGTTGTAAACAGTTTTTCAAACTAAGGAAAATTGCTGAAATTGTTGAACTATTCAAACATAATGTTGGAGAGTGAGGAATGTTGAAAAAATGAACTCTTAACATCATGTAGACTGCAACTTTATTAAATACTTTAAAAAAAAAAAAATAAAAAAAAAAAAATAAATAAAAAAAAAAAAAAAAAAAAAAAAAAAAACCCTGCCCTATGGGATGTATTTCATTTAAAGTGGACTTTTTTTTCCTCAAAAAAAGCATTTTTGTGACTAATAGTGAGCAGTAGTGACAAAAATGTCTGATTTGATAATATATGAAACATACTTTTAAAACTAAAGTGAACATGTGATTAAGTCATAGGCATCAAATTTGGTTGACTGTATTGGCCTATGTTACATCACATTAAATTGCTATGCCTGAAATCTCATTTGTCAGGTACTGGATTATGAGATCTGAATTTTTGATTTTACTAAACAAATTATCCTTGCTGTAAGATGTGCCTTACCTGAAAGTGAGTTTTATCAATTTCAAGCTATACAAGAATCAGGTTACTTTGTGAACTTGTCTTCTATCTTTACAAAACTTGGGCAGCTATCCCTTCCTAGATAACTGGATAGATTGGCTAAAATTTGGTGGTGATGCTCTGTAGTGGTGTGAGAGTAACGTCCACTTGTCAAAATTGCAAAAAAAAAAAAAAAAAAAAAAAAAAAAAACCAAGAAGAAATTGCAAAAAGGTAAAGACTTTGAGTCTTCCAAACTTGAGGTCCCAGGTTCTGATTCTTGGTTGTTCTGCTATTTTTCCTCACTCTTCCACAATCCCCCTTTTTTCCTCAGTTCTGGATGGTGCTTTAGTTATTTTTTTACTAAATTTATTCCAGGTATGGTAGGATGAATCACCAAATATGTTAATTCAGGTGTGTTGGAGCAGCTGCATTGACAAGCTGCTATTGATAAGGAATTAATTTGGTAAACCTGTGGTAGCTTTGTGTATTAGTAATGGTGGGTAAAGTTAAAACTATAAGTAGCCCAGCTGGATAGAGTTTGTACTCATTTGCAATGATGTAAAAACATTTGGTGAGGAATTAGTTTACAGCCTCTGGTGATCAAAATAGTGAAATAAAAGTGTCCTTTTATTAATTGATGATTTTTTTCCTTTTTCCAGGGCAACTGCATTCTTGAAAAACATTTTGATAAAAGCTCCTAATTTTTCTGAGAATCCTAAGATGTCAAATAGGAAAAAAAAATGATGTTCAGCAAAAGAGGAGGAGAGAGATCGGAAGAAGCATCTCAATCTGATTACAATGATCAGGTGCAACAAAGCACTGAAGAGTGCAGGAAAAGGAGATAGTAGAGGATGGTAACCAGTCATCAAAATGGTCAAGCAGGGGGATATACTGGATACTGTGGGGGGAGGGTTGAGGAATTTGGTAAGCAGTTTTCCTTTGTTATTGTTATCAGTGTACAGAAAAAGCTGCACATCTGCTTAGTTTGCTATGGTGCTTCAGTCAAAAACTGGATGCACACAAACATGCATATATACATACAAACTGTTTTTAGCTTGACAAGCAAGGGAAAAGTTATGGACAGGTGTGATTCATCCCATTTCACTCCCACAGTTAAGTGGCAAATGCATACCAAGTTTTATGCCTGTGCTCCAAGGGTTTGTTTAGCCAAAGTACAGTTTTAGGCCTTTTTTTGATCTGACATGAACACAGGAAGAGGCATTACCTTATAAAGATTCTTGAACTATTCCCCTGGTGATACTGATTCCAAATATGTATGGGTTTGTGGGCATGACTTCCTCACTCCAAGTTGTTTCTTGATTTTACATTTTTGGCAAGAGGAAGAGGTATGGCCAGGTGGAACTCATTCTATGTTACTCCCACTGTCAAGTCATGTTTGCTTGCCAAGTTTTATAGGCTTGTAGTTCCATTCTTTTTTGTGGCTAAATTACCATTTATAGCTTTCTTTTAATACAGAAAGGGGGTGACCACATAAATATACTTAAAACATTCCCCTGGTGACTTTGATTCTAAATATATATGGGTTTATGGTATAACTTAACTGTTCTAGTGTGAATCAAGGATACGCAGCAGACAGACAAATAGACGATTCCCATTTTATAGTATAGATTAGTTTAATATATGCATGAATGCAATCTTCAATATTTGTTTACTTCACCACATCCCTTACTATTTTTTTAGAATGTTGTTATTTTCAGATTATATGGTATATTTAGAACCTAACTTTTTTTAAATAAATTTTTTGATTCTTGTTCAAAAAAAAAATTTTTGTGGTTGATATATTCTTGCTCTCAATATTTTCTCACCTGTTGTTGTCTTGAAGTTTATGATATCAAAGTTTAAGCTGTAGTCATTAACGGAAAATTTTTCAATATAAGTGAGAACAGAATATATAGACTGTGCATGCATGATTGACTGTGCTTTTTTTTTTGGTGTAGGAATAAAGTAGATACTGATTTTGCCTCATCATCTGCCAAAAAGTATCGAAAGACCACAATGTCAGCTGACTTTTGGCTTCCTCACTTTGATCTTTACAATTGTGATAAGCAGCTGATAAGAAACTATAAAGGATGGCTACATGGGGCTATCATCAATGTTGCTCAAGATATTCTGAAGCATAAATTTCCCCACATTGATGGATTCCAAAATTGCCTCTTGGGGCAGAATTTGACCTTGTCAACGATGACTAGAGAATGTGTCCAAATCTTGCACGATGGCGTTTCACACTGGTTTTGTGTGTCCACATTTGGCTGTGAGGAAGGAGAAGCAATTGTTTATGACAGTATTAGGATGATGGAAAAAGATCCCTTTCAACCACTTATTTTTCAACAGATTGCATGTTTTCTTAATTGCAATACCTCAACTCTAACTCTAAATTATGCAAATGTATGTTATCAAAAGAGATCACATGATTGTGGTGTATATGCCATTGCATTTGCTGCTTCTGTCTGTCATGGTAAAGATCCTACCTTGATTAAATATAACCAGTCAAAGATGCGTAAGCACTTAATTCAATGCCTGCAGAATGGTAATATAACTGAATTTCCATCAAAAAGCAGGAGACGGAGAGGCAAAAAAGTTAAGACTACAAAAGTAATCAAACTGTGTTATCATCCTAGGCTATCAGAGGCTGAATATATGATTCGGTGTTCAGACTGTGGAGTGTGGTACCATGAAGGGTGCACAAGAAATCAAACCGTATTGCTGCATAAATCCATAGAAAAATGGTCCTGCCAGTCCTGTTTTACTAATATAAAATAGGAGAGATTGTCTATGAGGCTGACATATTCCTATACTTTTATTCAAGTTAAGCAAGAGTAATTTTAATTTGTTATGAACCGAGATTATGTGTGACCAATTGTAACTATCATCATTGTAATATTGCACTATATATTATATTACTTGATTTTTTTAATTTTTTTATTTATTGAATCAAAGGATTATATTTAATTTTACTGTAACAAACACAGCAAAGAAATTTGATGTATTATTTGCTTCCATGTTTTTACGGGTTAATCCTTAATGTAGATTTTTTTTCTCTAAATGTAAAATATTTTAACCCTTTTTTTTAACAACATAAAAAATGAAGTGCCCTAAGGTGATCATTATTCCCTCTATATTATTTTCAATGGTCATAAAACTAATGGATTACTATATTCATCTAATGTGTCTAATTTGTCTTCATTGTTTAGGTAATGTGAGCATTGATGTACTACCGGTTTTATGGCAATCTTTGGTGTGGTAGGGGAGGGGAAGGGATTCCTTAGATTTGGAGGAAAACCTTGTGAGAAATAATTTATTTACTCTCAGAAATTTCTCTTAGAATTAATTTAATTATTGTCTCAAGGTGTGTGGGCTGCCTGTGAAGAGAATCACCAAATGTAGCTTGTGAACCTGGAAATAGCTAACTAAGCTTAGTGAGGCTTGGGCCAAAATTTGTATATACTGCAAGGTAGAAAACTAGCATCAAAATGGGTGCTTACTTTGAAGGAAGTATCCCAGGATGCAATAAATAGGCACAAATCTTGCCCCTGATTTCGTCAGGGAACTCACCACGTTTTATTTCTATAGCATGCTTCTTCAATGGTCAAAAGGGATAAAATAAAGATTTGAAAGCAGAAACTGAAGGTTCAACTAAAAATATCCTGAAAAAATGTAGTGGAATGGTTAAAGCGTGGTTCACCATAGGTCAAAGAACTCTGCCACTGGATAAGAAACAACACCCACCAACAGGTCATGACAATATTTTAAAATTGTGAACATGCAGGACAAATTTGTCTTGTCAAGTTGAGGTGTGTCCTAGGAATAGAGCAAAGATATATTTTTGGGACATGTGGAAGCTTGTCCAGGAAGTTATCTTTCTTTCCCTATAAGAACTGAGAGAATCACTGTGCTTGAAGAAATAAATCAGTAGAAGCTGTAGAAACAATATGAGCCTACATAAGTCATTTGCTGAACTAAATTAGTGCTTCTTTTCTGAATTTCTTGATTTTAGAGGGTATAGCTGAGATATTAGAAGCTATAAGTAGTTTTTATTAGTGTGGCATTGCTTTAGATTGCTGTAAATATCCTATTCCACATCAGAAGTGGATCAAGGAAGTAGCAAAGAAGAGGAAAAGGAGGGGGGAGATTCAATCTGATGGTCAGTTGCAGTTGCTTATTGAGCTTTAACTATAAATTATTTCTGTGGTTCATGGCTAGCATTTAGCTGACAATACTGTGCTGAAAATGAAGTTTCTTTCAATTTAATACTTTGTCCTAAAATTTTATATTAAAGAATTATTATTATTATCACTCCAAGAATGACTGCCACCAGCAGCCACTATTGTTAAGTGCACAATTATAAATAATGTTCCTCACAATTCAGATTGCCCAGTTTGCACCACAATTGAACCAGTTACAGTGTTCTCTCTATTCCCTCTCCTCTCAAGGAGAAAAACTACCCGATATTGTAAAAGGAGAGAACAACTGCAGTAACTTCAATTGTGGTTGTGGACATACAAAAAAAGTAGGAAAATAAAGCTGGCTGAACTTTAAAATTTTATCCAAATTGATTCATTTCCTTTTTGCTTATTTTTGTTGTATTTTTGGAAAGGGTAGGTTGAGTGGAGGTGTGTAAAACAATGACCCTTTACCTGAATCTCTCCTCAAGCCAACTTTCTGTATGTGAATGTAGGCTCCATCAATAATTTTTTATGGCATTATATTAGTCAAAGTGTGAGTGTTGTGTACTCTTGGTTACTCTTCTATAAAAATGAGGTATATATTAATCTATCCTTTGACTATATAGATCAAAATATAGGCTGAAAAAAGGCATGAATGAGGAAAAATGCCTGTTACTGCCACAATAATTGGATAATGAAAATCGATATTTTTATCAGGCAATATGGGCTATGGCGAACATTCATAGAAAGTTCCATTGAGATCTTCTTAGGCACCTAAGAGGAGTTCACCAGACAGACAGACAGACAGACAGACAGACAGACAGACAGACAGACAGACAGACAGACAGACAGACAGACAGACAGACAGACAGACAGACAGACAGACAGACAGACAGACAGACAGACAGACAGACAGACAGACAGACAGACAGACAGACAGACAGACAGACAGACAGACAGACAGACAGACAGACATGTTTAAGAAAAGTGCATGTCAGAATGTTATAGAATGTGAACTAGAAACAATTAGTGCTTTTTGTGTTTACATTCCATATCCATTAATGTTGTATTGTGTTTATGATTAGGTATCTAATGTTCATTAGAATCTTCTAATAAGTTGTAGCAATTAAGCAGTTATTATATATTATGTGCTTAGTCATATTTATCAGTTGCTTATATCATTCTGTTTTATGTTTCATACAGTTAATATATATTAAAGTAATTTGAGTCTCTACCAAACTAATGATGCAGGTAGATAGAAAAGGCATTATTTTACAATAGGTTATGGGCCTAGAAATCGCTGCATTACTAAAGACTGAATTAACTGTGTGTTCAAGAAATTTACCAAAAACAGAAACTGAGTCAAGGTCAGTAACTGCATATCCCCTCAATGGAACAAATTATCCATCTTGGAGTATTCAATACAAGATGGCATTGATGAAGGAAGTACTGTGGAGTATTGTGAATAGTTCTGAGCATGCACCTGGAAAAGAAGATGGAAACAAGTATGCCAAATTTATTGCTGGAAGAAGTTGGGTTCTTGCAACTATTGTGCTCTCTATTGACCCAGCCTTACTCTACTTAATTGGAAATCCAGAAGATCCAGTGGAAGTTTGGAGGAAGTAAACTGATCAGTTTCAAAAGAAGACATGGGCTAACAAACTGGAGCTCCGATGTAAGTTTTACTCTATGAGATGGACAGATGGTAACTCTGTACACACTCATACAAAAGTAATGATGGAAGTTTTTAACAGTTTGTCCATAGTTAATGATCCCATATCTGATGAGGATTGAGTGGTGTATTTGCTAGCAAGTCTTCCTAAATCATACAGCATGTTTGTGACTGCTCTAGAGATACATGCAGAGGTACCCAAGATGGAGCTTGTGACTGAGAGGTTGCTGCATAAAAAAAAACATGTGGAAGGAAGGGAAGCAGCTATTACAAGCAATGAGAAAATAATGGCTGCAGGTCATAGATACAGGGAAAGAGGTCCAAAATATTATAATTGTGGGAAATATGTTCAAATCAAAAGAAATTGCAGGAGTAATTTTGATCGAATAACTAGTGAAACTGACCAAGGTTCCAAGCAAAAAGCTAACACAGTACAGACTAAAAGGAGGGAAAGCAGTTCTGACAGTGAGAGTGTGGGACTGACTGTGCAGCATGCAATGTCAAGTCACTCTAGGATGGATGCCTGGATTGTAGACTCTTGTGCTACGTCCCATATGTGTATCCATCGATCTGGATTCATGCAGTATGAGAGTCTGAAGACATCACTAAAAGTTACACTAGAGGATGTTTACAAAGTGGATGCAATTGGATGTGGAACTGTGGTATTTTACAGTGGGTTACCTTGCGGAAAAAGCAGAAAATGAAAGTTGCATAATGTACTGCATTTGCTATGATTGCCATATAACCTGTTTAGTGTGTCAGTGGTTACAGAATATGAGAGAATGTGTTTTTGGGAAAGAAAACTGTCAAATCCTTGATAAAGGCAAGCTTGTTGCAGTTGCTGTCAAAGTGGGGAAACTTTATTATCTCAAATGTCGAATTAATGGTGTATACATCATGTGTGGTGTTTATGGAGAAACCAAAGTTAAAAAGTTAAAAGAAGAGAAATGGCATCAAAGATTTGGACATTTGAGTGAAAGAAACATGCAGAAATTATCCAAATAGAATCTTGTCAATGGTTTTAACTATGACTCATCACAAAGAACCAGTTTCTGCCAAGAATGTGTCGAAAGAAAGCTCCATAATAAAAGGTTCCCCACTAGTGGTAGGAAACAGGCTAAGAAATCACTTGAACTGGTGTATAGTGATGTTTGCAGGAAATTTTCAACACTATCATTATGGGAGGTATATATTTTCTCACTGTCATCGATGATAATACTCATTACATGTGGATCAACATTCTGAAGACCAAGGATCAAGTTTTTAATAAGTTTGTCGAATGGAAGGCTCTGGTAGAAAACACAAGTGGTCAAAAGATTAAGACTATGCACACAATGAAGGAGAATATACTGCTATAAAATTGACTACCTACCTCAACAAAGATGGAGTACTTCATGAGTTCACAGTACCTAAGATTCCCCAACAGAAAAGAGTGGCAGAAAGAATGGATAGGATGCTTGTTGAAACTGTATGCTCAATGTTGTCTGATGCAAATTTACCAAAAAAGTTCTTGGCTGAGGCACTCTCAACAGCTGTCAATCTTCATAATTGAAATTCTATGAAAGCAGTCAAGGGAGAGACACCATTTGAGGCTTGGACAAATGAGAGGCCCAATGTTAGTCATCTAAAGGTTTTTGATTGTCTGTGCTATTCTCATGTTGCTAAGGATGAGAGGCAGAAGTTTGATACTAAGGTCAGGAAGTGTATCATGTTAGGCTATGGTACTGAGATTAAAACACACCGACTATATGATATTGAACGGGAGGAAGTTTTCTTCAGCATTGATGTGGTCTTCAATGAAAGCAAAAATGGATTCATGGAGACAAAGGGTAGTGATACTGACACAAAATGTGTTCAGCTGGAATGCTTAAATGAAGAATCTCACAGTGAGAGTTAATATGAGGAGGAAAATCAGGAATCCCCACAGGAAGAAGACTCTAATACTGTTTTGCAATGTTCATCAAGAGTATCACGTAAGCCTGACTATTTTGGAGTCAGATGTACAGTTGCAGATACCTCTGGAGATTCAACATCCCTGAAAGACACACTAGCCAATGTGGGTGAATGCAATGGATAATGAGATCAAATCCTTAAGTATAAATGAAGTGTGGGATGTGGTGAAACTGCCAAATGATAAGAAAGCGGTTGGCAGTAAATGAGTTTACAGGATTAAGAAAAGTGCTAATGGCACAGTCAAAAGTCATAAAGCTCATCTTGTAGCACAAGGATATTACAACAGTATGGACAAGATTATGATGAAACCTTCTCTCCAGTGGTCAGATTTGAATCTCTGAGAATGGTCATAGCACTTGCAGTGCAAAAAGATCTGAAGCTGTCCCAAATGGATGTGACAACTGCATTAATGGAGAGCTCACAGAGGAACTATACATGAAACGATCTGAAAGATAAAAAGTAAAAGGCAAGGAGTACTTGGTCTGCAGATTGAAGAAGAGCATCTATGGCTCAAAACAAAATCCCAGGTGCTGGAATTCAGTTTTGGATAGTCATTTGAAGAAAATTGGATTTGAGCAAGCAGTTGGAGATCCCTGCCTATACATGGCTTCAGAAGGAGAGATGTTTATAATTGCTGTATATGTGGATGACATCCTTTTAGCTGAAAGAAGCAATGTAAGGTTGACTGCTGTCAAACTAGCTCTTTGGGAGAGTCGCAATACTTTCTGGGAGTAAAGGTCATACAAAATCACAAGAATGGAAGTGTTTTGATTGGGCAGGAGTCATACACAGAGAATATATCAAGAAAATTTGGTTTGGAAGATGCCAAGACAGTTAGAACACCTGTTGATACTAGTACTAAGCTGGTGAAAGGAGGAGATGGAAACACATACGTAGATTAACCACACTATCAGTCAGCTGTGGGAAGTCTCATATACTTGTCCACTGTCACAAGATAAGACATCACCTATGCACTGAGTAATGCGGCTAAGTTTGGTGTAAAACCAAAAAGGCAGCATTATTAGCAGTGAAATGCATTTTTCGATATCTGAAGGGAACTCAGAAAAATGGAATTCTCTACAGCAGAATTGATTCCCATTGTGTGGGATTCTCAGATGCAGATTGGAGGGTGACCTGGATGATCACAAATCTACTTCTGTGTATGTGTTTCAAATTAGTGGAACAGCTATTAATTGGAGGAGCAAGAAACAAGCATGTATGTCACTATCAATTGCTAAGGCTGAGTATATTGCCCTGGCCAGCACTGCTCAAGAGTCTGTATGGTTACAGCAACTACTTGCAGCCCAGCAAAAATATCCTGTAAAACAAATGATTATTTTTTAAGGCAACCAGTCTTCAATAAGTATGGCAAAAAAAAACCACAATTCCATGGTAGATCTAATTATATTGCTATCAGGTACCATTTCATTCAAGAACAAGATAAAAATGGAAATGTGGAATTTAAATATGGTAAGACAGATGAGATGACTGCTGACTTCATGACAAAAGGACTGAACAGTGAGAAATTTGAGAAGTTGAAGCTCATGGCTGGAATGGCATCAAATATAGAACATCCAGAAGCAAGTGAGAAGGAGTGTTGAAGAAAAGCACTAGTCAGAATGTTCTAAAATGTGAACTAGAAACAATTAGTGCTGTATTGCGTTCACATTCCGTATCCATTAATGTAGTATTGTGTTTGTGATTAGGTAACTAATGTTGATTAGAATCTTCTGGTAAGTTGTAGCAATTAAGCAGCTATTATATATTATGTACTTGGTCATATGTATCAGTTGCTTATATAATTCTGTTTCATGATTCATAGGGTTAATGCATATTAAAGTTATTTGAGTCTCTACCAAACTAAGTAGACTAACTGCAGGAAGATAGAAAAGGCATTATTTTACAATAAGGCAGACAGATGGATGGATGGACAGACAGACACACAGACTGAAAGACAGACAGACAGACAGACAGACAGACAGACAGACAGACAGACAGACAGACAGACAGACAGACAGACAGACAGACAGACAGACAGACAGACAGACAGACAGACAGACAGACAGACAGACAGACAGACAGACAGACAGACAGACAGACAGACAGACAGACAGACAGACAGACAGACAGACAGACAGACAGACAGACAGACAGTGATTGACAATTTATTATTAGGATTTTAAAAAAGACTTCAATGGCAATCAATTCATGTGGAGCATTCTATGGTGCATGTTTCAATATTTTTTTAGTCATAAATAAACACTCAAAATAAAAATTATTTCTACACTGTGAACAATAATTAAACCAGTTTGAAATGTATCAAGCATAACCCATTTACTGTGTATGCTGGATATATGATGTGCCAAAGTAACTATTTGACCCTGTGAGCTACTGTGCAATTCAGCTTTAGCATATCACTGACCCATAGAATGTCAAGTACTAACCTATCATAACAGCACATTTAGCTTACACCTATAATATTATTATATTCAATAGCTAAACATAGACTACTCACCACTGATGCTTTCTATTTGTCAAAAAATGTGTTTCTCCACTTCTACTTCAGTGGAGATGGCTACACCCATGAGATATACATTAGGGGTATATTATTAGGGTTAAAATTTTGGTGTATTTAGCATACCTGAGGAAGTATCACAACTCCAACAACAAAGAAACTTGTAGACCCTGTGAGCTCCTGTGGAGCTCCTGAGTAAAAGTATATTTAAACTACATATGAAGCATTGCCAAATGAATTTGAATTATGTTTCACAGGTGAACTAATCAGTATACAGAATAGAAACATAGACATTATTTAATGTTAATACTTTTCATGGCTATAAATACCAAAACTATTTTTTTAAAGGAAAGGATGGAATATATATATATATACATATATGTGTGTGTGTTAGCACATCACCCACACCACCATCACACATTAAATAATGTATATACAGAAGGATAACTTCCTAGGCTAGAATCTTGTTGAGTTGATCCTGCTCTTCATAGAATCCCATGGTCCTCTTGACAAACACAGAATAATAAACAGAGCATTACTACTAAATCATCCATATTGCAATAGCTGCTTACCTATGCCTACCACTCCCACCCCCAAACTAGAAGAGAGAGTGTCAATTTGGAAAGAATCACAACACACACACACATATATGCAAGAAGCAATATATAATAATAATGCATTGCATATTATAAAATAAAATGCATGTTCACTAAAGCCACATTGAAATGTCCAGATATGCAGATTCTCTCATCAGTCTTCTTTTGGACATTAATGACTTGCAAAATGCCAGTTATCTTAGATTCAATATCTATATTATACATAGAGAATGAGAACATATTAGCAATAACAAAAAAAAGTTGAAATTTTTAACATTAGCAACATATCAAACAAATGCACCTGCATATAGCAAGCATGCTCCAAGTTACTAACACACACATTATAACATTGTACTCAATGCCATACCTGGGGACTCTTGGCCAAGTTCAGACATAGAACTGAGTGCTTGCTTCTTAGAATCCACCACAAGAATCTGCAGGGCATCATAATCAACGACGTCCAGCAATTTACGCATGCATGTAGCATATTGTGTGTCTGCAAGTAGTTGATACATCAAAATAATTTCAATTTGGTTAAGAAATCTAGAAATATGTTACAATAAATTATTATGCAAGTATGTGCATACATATATATACCTTCTTTCGACATTTGGTCCTTTTCAGAAGGTAAAGATGGTGCAGCCTTCCCTGAGGTGGTCAAATTATTGGCTAGAGTCAGGAGAGGATGAAAAATGTGATCATCTCCACTTGCTGAGTTAGGAATATTCAGCTTGGAGATAACCTAAATATCACAATTCAGGGAGAAAAAAATGCATAATTTTAAACACTAAATTACCATCCCACCCTTTTACCTACCATATTTCTTCCCCACATAGGTACACACCACTCACTTTATTAGATTGTTTTCCAATCAATACAGAAACCCCAAAACCTTGAAGCAACTTCTCCATGCTTTCCATCTTCATTAGTCTACCAGGAGCTCCTCTGGATGGCATGACTCCAGCAGAGTGTAGCAAAGTGGCTTGCTGCTCTGTGGGTACTATATACTCGATCTTAAGTCTCTCCACAGCAGATGTCAGCTGCTTTTTGCTCACTTTGGGGGAAAACTTTCTCTTGAATTCTGCCACATAGGCTATTTCTTCCCCATTTAGTCCTCTCAGGATAGTCACAGACTGTCCATCACTGCATTCAACTTCATTGATGAAAAATTCGATATCTAATAATTTAGAAAGTCACAGTGTTGTGTTAAGGAAGGAAGGCAGTAAGGTATTTGCACGTCTGTTTACAACCAACCTTTGACAAATTCTTGAAGAACCTATCACATCTAACCTCATTTTTACCTTTACCTTTCCCAGCATTTTAATATACACCCTATCTTACACCTGTAGCCCCCATTTCCCCAGCCATTCCACCCAAACACACAATGCAACTGTAGCACTTCCGTCTCCCTTATGAATATTCATATTCTCTTCTCTATTTGAAGCCCTTTCACTTTATTTGCATTCTTTCCTCCACATACCATCTTCACCATCCTCTACCATGAGTACATCAGCATTTTTTCTCATAATTACCACTAATCAATATAGAATAGGATGTACCTTTATTTGATACAGAAGGCTTCCTTCGAATTATCTTTTTCCCTAACATTGATTGTCTAATGTCACTGCGTTCCATGATTGTATCTGGTATACAAATATAAGAGTCTTCTCCAATATTTCTGCAAGGAGAAAGAAAAAGTTGAAGGAAGAATATTATATATAAATAGAGTGAATACCGAGAGAGAAAAGAAAATGGAATGAGGAGAGAAAGAAAGATAAAAAATGGAATGAGGAAAAAGTGAAAATAGAGATAAAGTGGGATACACCTCCAGGTGACAAAATAGGGATACCATCTCCTTTTTAAGCTATTGCATATTTTATAATTCTAGAAGCTCTGTAGTGGTGGATGGACAACAACACAGCACCTCTACTTCAACCTTCTTTTTTTTTTTTTTTCTTTTTTTCTGACGTCATTCCCAAAGGCAGAAAAGAGTTATTTATTGCTCATTTGAAGAATGCAATGGTATTATATAGGAGTTGCAGTACATTAAAAAATGATATCGGTCAATCAATTGTATTTCCTGAAATCCTGTGGGATAAATATAATAATGGAGGAAGGAGTAATATATAACGCTAGAGATCTTACAATAAATTTTCTTTTTAATGAAGGATATGTATTACTTGAGAATTTTCCTACGTGTGAGAATGTGTGCCGCCTTTCTTTCCCTTGACTCCGGTTTGTATGAATCCATTGTCTCACTCGGAATCACTCTCAAATTTTGAGCACTTTTATTTAATGCTGCGTAACTGGGTTGTACCTAGCACGGGAATCCCAAAATACTAGTCATGGCTTCTCCATTAACCGGTATGGGTCGACTTAAATCACAACTTGAAATTCCTCATACATTTTCACTTATAAAACTTATTCAATGTAGTTATTTTTTGTTTTTTTTTGTTCACTCCTTTTGTAGCCTGGGATGGCGGTTCATCTGGTTCAGGCTGTATGGATTTCTCTGGCAATACCCACCCCTTGTTTAATGTGTCTTTTAGCTTTGTCCTCTCTTTTTCCTTTGTCCTGTGTATCCAATTTAAAAAAAGAGCAAACAAACTAACCTTCCCCCCCCCCCATTAGTTCTTTCTTCTTCCAGCTTTTTTTTTTTTTTTTTTTTTTTTTTTTTTTTTTGCATGTTCCATATATTGCTCTTTCAAGAATGTCCAGGAAGGCTACAAAAAATTAATATGCAGTCAAAATATTCACACAAAAGGGCCTATGGTTTGTGTCATTGATGACCGATGTAACTCCCCTGATGCCCCACAACAATCCCCCCCCCCCCCCCCCATCTTAACCTATGTATGACAGCAAAGAATTATGACCCTGCTGAGTTAAAAAAAAAAAGATAATAACTACTAGAGGTGCATTCATAATATTTGGTTTAGAAATGCTCCATATGCCTCCAGCCCTATATAAAACAATAGCAGGACCTATGGCAATATGAAGCATGATGAAAACCACTCAGCACTATTTCTAAATCTTATGGTTCAATCAGATAACAGCAGTCATAAATAATGTGCAACCAGCATTTTCCTTTGAATTTTTTTTTTTTTTTTTTTTGATAAAGATATAAAAGAATTAAAAAAATCCAATGTTTTGACTCTTCATATGCATCTGTTACCCAAGCTAATAGCAACATGAAACATGATTGAAGACTGAAGACACCATTTTAGACCATGTGGTTTCCTCAAGCATAGGATTGTTGTATGGAAGCTATCCAACCAAAAATACTCTGTGCTACTGGTGTCCCAGGTTAGTTCCTTGATCAGAGAGCACTTAAACTCCAGTTCTCCATGGGATGAAACATCTCATGGAAAGAATGGTGGAAGGGATAAAATATTTTCTCTTAAGAGGTAGTTTGCAATAACAGTGGCAATTGGAATGGAGCTGTCCTGGTAAGGATCTGATTCTTTCTGCAGCCTTACAAATATCATTCACATTAACTTGAAGGATTTTTTTTTAGTCCCCTCTTCCTCCAGGCAGCTGGCCATGATATCAATTTTGTCTGGAATCTGTGACTCCTGAAAATTCACTACTTTTTAGGGCTTTGTAACTTCCAAATCATACCTTCCTCTTCCCAATTGGTTTCCAAAAATTATCACTTGTTGGAAAAGTTTACTTTTTTCCCAAATTGCTCAAGGCATCTCCACATGCTCCAGAGATCAACCAATAGAAATGCACTATAACAAAATAATAAATAAATAATTCAAAGATGAATTATGTAATTGTAATTACATGTGTGTATGTGTGTGCAAGTATGCTTCCTCCAATTTTGAACCATTGACTTTCAGCTTGAAAGACTTGTGCTTCAACCACTGAGCCACTTATTGTAAGGGTCCTTTTAAAATTATATTTGAATTCCATTTTTCCCCACCAGGGGTGCCATATTCAAGATTTTTGGGGTGATGATCTTTACCAGGTACCCAAAGATCATGCCTTGAAGGTTCCTTGAAATTCATTCAACTGTTTGGCAGTGATTCTGGACATACATGCATATAGATTGGACCAGTGGGTATACCCTAGCCCTGGACACCTTTCAGTTTTACATCAGGATAGAATGCTACATATTCGGAAAGGATCTTCACCAGCACCTACTTTAAAGTGGCACCTCAGGTTAATCATGATTTAGGAACAGAGATATAGAAAAACACCGAAACATTCCAAATAATACAATAATAAATAATTTCAAGATAATTTACCTAATTATAATAGCATGTGTGTATATAACAAGTCAACCCAACAAATGACAAATCAACTCAATAAATAACAAATCTACTGGAGACATAATTTACAAATAGGAATCCATTCTGGTCCCTAACTTATAAGTAACAAAGAAATTCTGTGCATGCATATCTGCTATTCCCTATTTGACCTAAACATTATCAAATGATTTTTTTTAACATTTGAGCATGTCAGAATTAGAAAAGAAATTGAGGGAGGGGAAGAAAAAATAATAAGGGAGGGGTAAACAAGGTAGGAAAATAGGGAATAGGAGAGGAAGGAAAAATGAAGGAAGGAATGAATTCACCACTTCACTGGTCAAAACTTATCAAAACTGGTAAAAGGGAAATGGACTCATGTTGTGATCAGCTTAAATACTTTTAATACCACAAGGTACCAGTACTAATATCTAACTGTAATCACTACATTCCAACAAAACCACTGTTTATCACTGATAGAATTAAATTAAATTATTCATATTGATGGTATATCGCAGACCTTCCAACTCACTCACATCAGGAGGTAGCCCCTATTTTAGCATTGTAACCCACATAATATTTGAAATCTCACTAATTTTCCTACTAGTTGAAATACCATCCTCAGGTACTTGATATGGTCCTGGAATAACTCACAGAAAATGATCCAGTCATCAATATAGGCTGCTGCAAATGTGGTAAGGTCAGACATAATTGTGTTCATTATCCTCTGAAATACTGTAGGTGTATTTTTCAGCCCAAATGACATTCTAGTATACTCTCACTTGCCTTGCCTTGCCTTGACTGGTGATGAAGGCAGTTTTGGAAATCGAATCAGCTTGCACTGGCACTTGATGGTACCCCTTGAGAAGGTCTTGCTTTCCTGAATTGGTCTGGTAGTTATCCTAACAGCGGTAAGGATCCAATATGGTGCTACTATTCGATTAACGAAAATCAACACAAAGTCCTCTCCTTTACTTTTCTGTCAAAACAACTCTTGTACTTAATCTTGCTCTTTTATTCCTTCTTATTGGCTATTTCTTTTATTCAACTGAAACGAACCTGAATGGATATCATATAATGAGATACACTTGTCGGAACTGTCTGTTCATTGGTCCACTTCTTACTAAGCATCTGCAGTGATCCATGTATTTGGCATCCATACAGTAGTGCCTATGTTGTAGACCCAGTAGTAACACTTGGGGTATGCCTCTTCTCCAAGCCAAAATGGTATTGCAAAGTCCTACTGGCCTTACCATAGTTTTAAGGTTCTGCAAATCATTTTTTTCCATTGTATCCTTCCACAGACATCATCAGTAGCTTGGTGGTAGATAGTGTGGGTTATGCTCTGTACACCTAGCAGCCAGTAGAGTTCCCTTAGTAACTGGCTTGCAAAATTTTAACTACAGTGCGTCAATATCTGCTCTGGCACACCAACTCTGGTAAACATTTTTCTTTCTAATTTTTTCCCCTTCAATATTTTTTCTTGATTTTTCTTTTTTTTCTCTCTTTTTATCTTTCTATTCTTTTTCCTTCTTACTTCTTTCTTTTATACACTTCTTTTTTTTTATCTATCTTTTTCTTTCCATCGCTTTTTCCCTCTATCCTTCCTTTCTTTAATCCTCTCTTCCTCTTCCACCCCCTTTTCTCCCTATTTTTCTGTTCCCTTTTCCCAACTTTTCATTTTCTTCTTTCTTCTCCCCCCCCCCCCCCCTCACCTTTTCCCTTCCTTGTTTTATTCTCTTTCTCACCCATTTTTTCCCTTTCCTTCTTTCCCACTTTTCACCTTTCTATATTTTTTCCCTTTCCATTCATTTCTTCTTCCAACTTCCATTCCCCCACCCCCCCCCCCCCCTCCCATCCCACCTTTTTTCTTTTCATCTTCCTTCTCCAAATCTCCAGGGGGGAAATGCAATCACTATAATGTTTTTGTCTACCAAAACATAAATTGAAAAAACAGTTGCAAAACACTGAATGCCAACATTGAATTGCCCACTTACTTCATTCAGGGGTGTAGGAACAGGGGGCAGGGCTGGGCATTACTTCCCCAATATTCCTATATAAAACATCACCCTTGATGGGCTACCTTAGTAAAGCTACAGTTTTATAATCAAAATCTGTTGAACTGACTAGATCAACATTCTACTGTGCTTTATCTCTTATACTTGTTTCTGTCCTCAAAAGACAGCACTTTTAGGTGTTCTCCAATGATATATATCCTCACAAAATTAATAAGTGGTCAGCACTTCTGCTCATGACTGAATCAAGAGTAACACCACTAAGATGCCTTAATAATGAAATAAAAACCACTTATGTAATTCAATACCAGAGTTTGTTTTTTGTTTTTTTTTTCAAAAATAGTCCTTTGTAGATTCAAATTAAGAAACTATTCTCTAGCAGAATGTCCATGTGGAAGCAAAGATTCTCTGTATCAGTAATTCCAAAATTAAACACTTTCACATCATGAGCCAGTAATGTGCAAGTGTAAATTGAACACTTTTACCTCATGTGCCAGTAATGTACAGCTGTAGATTGAACACTTTTACCAGATCTGCCAGTAATGTGCAGCTGTAAATGAAACACTTCCACATCAAGTAGCAATAAGATCACCCTCTTTAAAAAGAGAGAGAGAGAAGGGTGGATTTCCCCTTTTACCCACACCCCCCCCCCCCCCCCCCCCCTTTCCCCCTTCCAGGATTGGCCTATGCTAAGGAACTTGTGCTAAATCCTAGTGTGTCTCTGAGTAGACTACTAAGGAATGGCATCTTCAGTAGAGAAAAAGAAGGCAAACACAGGGCATTAGGTCCTTTTTTCTTCAGCTAAAGTTTCTACATCTCAAGGTAAGTAGCAAGTAAGTACTATGCATTTAGTAGCTACTGATGATAATGCTAGGTTTTACTGACCCAAATCTTGTACTACTTTATAGGTGATGGCACTGACATAGACCACAGTGATGGTCTAAGTGAAATTTGTTCAGAAGTCTCTCACTCCCTTGCTGATGATAATGGTCAAACATTCAGTAGTATTACTTCCAGGTGTTTTCCTAGTACTTCTAATACACGTAATGGTACATGTTATACTGTTAGAGCAAGTAACCAACCTACCAACAAAGAGTTGCCTAGTGAAACTGAAAAGATATATGGATTCAGTACAAATGTCCAGAATCAATGTTTCTTGCTGGCATGGTACAAAACATTTGCACGAATTCATTTTTTCTCAGAATCATTAAGAGTGTATTGCTATTACTGTCAAGAATCATATAAATCAAAGCTTGCTGTTATAAGTACAAAAGCTGAACCAGCCTTCACTATTAGTGGTTTTTCCAATTGGAAAAAAACCACAATTAGCTTTAAAGAGCATGAACGTTCAAGAGCTCATGCTGTAGCATAAAAATTTAAACCAAGTCTACCCCCTGTAACTGAACTACTCAGAAGAGAAGTTGATACTATCCATGTTCATCGGAAAGGCAGCTTAATAAATCCGTTTTCTGCTCTGCATTAGTTGTTACGATAAGGCATTTCCATTAGATATGACTAAGCTGGTGGCTAAAACCTGATTGTTATACATCAACATGTACTTGGAGAATTGCCATTGGTGGCCAATCATAAGTATCAGTCCCCAAAAATTATTAATGAAATTATACAATTAATGGGCCATAAAGTTCTACGTTCATTAATTGCAGATTTACTTTCCTAAACTTGGTTTTCATTGCTAGCTAATGAGACTAGGGATATTTCTAATTGTGAACAGGTTGTTATTACTCAGGGATGGGTATCAGAAAACTATGATATTAGTTAAAATTTCATTAGGCTTGTTTAAGTTGATGCTGCTACAGCTGAATGTCTTTATTCATCTTTGAACTATAGCCTAATTTCTTTAGACATTCCAGTTAGTCATTGCAGGGGCCAGGGATATCATGGGGCAAGAAATTTTCAGGGTTGCATTAGTGGTGTTGCCAATATATCTGAGAATAAAAATAAATCAGCAATCTCAGTACTCTACTTTGCACATTGCATAAATCTATGCCTATAAGATATGGCAAAGGATAGCAAGTGTATAAAGGGTGCCTTTAACATTGCTATGGAAGTTATACACTTAATAAAGTATTCACCAAAGTGACAATAAGTTCTTGAAAAGTACAAAAAAAACATGAAGACTCCCCTACATCAGGGATACCAGCACTTTGCCCAAGAAGCTGAATAGTCCGTACAAGAATTACGAAAGGAATTCTTGACAACTACTCGTTCAAGAAATGATGGAATCTTCTTCACATGGAACTGATCATTGTTCTTGACAAGCTAGTGGTATGCTAGCACTCAGGAAGAAATTTCAAACTTATGTAGTTTGAAGCTCTCCATTTTAATTTTTGGTATTACTGAATAGTTATCAGTGAGGAGTGAATACTAATGCCAATGACTGTTTAGCTGCAGTTGATGTTACCATTCAAAGTCTAACTAGACACAGAAATGATGATATGTTCGAAACATTTTGAATTGGTTAAACATGAAGCTGAAAACAAATGCAATCCATCAGTATTGCCTAGGAAACGAAAACTTCCAAGGAGGTTAAATGATTGTGTAAATGGACATTCCTTTAGTTCTGCACATGATCTTTACAGAAAATAATATTTTGAGGTTAATAACAGCTTAGGATGAGATCTTAAGAAACAGTTTAAACAAAATAGCTATATTTTTGTACAGAAATTGGAGACTCTACTTCTTGATAGTGCAAATGGCAGGCCAGTTACTCTCCCTAAAGAGATTATTGACATGTATGAAAAAGATATCGACATGAAAAAGATATCGACATGCAAAAGTTAAAACTCCACCTTCAACTTTCTACCAGATGCTATAATGTCGATGCATCTGGATGGAAATCCTATTAGGAAGTAACACAAGTGCAAAGAATTTTCGATATCTTGAAAAACAAGTCGACCTTTAAAAATTTTATTACAGAAGTTCATAAGCTTGTCAAATTATATCTGGCAATTCCTGTCACTACTACATCTGCATAGCAAAACTTTTCTTCTTTGAAATGATTAATGACACAGCCATGCTTAAATCATTGCATGTTATTACATATTCATAGAGACAAAACTAATGGTCTTGATCTAAAAGACATTGCATCAGAATTCATTCTGATAAATGAAAGAAGAATTGGTTATTTTGGACAATACAGATTAGTATTTTCTTAACTTTTATGCATTTCTTCTTTCTTTTTTTTTTATTTTTTTTTAGTATAAATTCTTATAGTAATGATAATGATAGAGTTTGACGTGTGAAAGCAAACAATCTTTGGGTATGTATAATTTTCATCATCCTAACTACTCCACTGTCATTACAATCAGTCCACTGATAATTTCTGGATCCTTATCCTAAAATTCTGGTCTTTGTCCTATGGGATAGATGTCACTTCTCTTCATAAGAGCTGTGCTAGTCAGGAAGCAGCTAGCTAGTGGATGGAGAGAGTAATGGGGGTTAAAATCTTAAATTTTATAGAGGTTTCAATGGTAAGTCATTTAAAAGAGATGTTTTTCTGAAAGGAATTTTAATATTAATTTGGCTTAAAATAATTTGAGGGTTAAGCCATTGAAAATATCTACGGTTAAAGAGAGAACATGCATTCGCTATTTAAAATAAATTTTGGAATTTTATTTTGCAGGTAGGAACCACAATTCTGAACCAGTATTCCACTACAAAGTATTACTCACTTTACCTGTAGCTAGGTTCAAAAATGACCACTCAATTTTGGAAACATGGCAGTAACCGTGGCAACGTCGTGCATCTAATGAAATAGACGCTTTCGTGGTTATTCTTTTATCAACACTTAGCCACACCCTCTATATCAACAGGGTAAAGGATCGACAGGCCTTGTTGCTAGTGTGAATTGTCCGCAGACCAGCGGAGTTCAACGATCAGTTATGCCTAGGTTCCTATTGCTACACTGTGGGGTGCTCTACGGCTTATTGCTGCTGTATCTGCCTCCCTGTCAAGGTTTTACCCACTGGGTAGTGACTGAAGATGGAAAAATAGAATATGAGGTCTGTTGGAGTTTGTTCTTCAGTTATTAGTCTGTCTGGAGTATAGTTGACCATGAAATATGGGATGTGTGAGTGTGGCTGTACCTTTTAGCTGTGGCTGTGTGTGGGCATCCTAGTATAAATTCTGTATTATTACTATTATAATTTTAAGAGTTTGTACATCCAGAAGTCATCTGGAATGTGTCCTTCATCTGTTATGAGTGATCAAATTAGTACCTGGAGACCAGAGATGCTTTCAATATTCCAGTGCTGAGGGCAGGAGTAATGCAGAACAGAATTACCAAATTTATGGGGTTGCATTGCCGAATTTAAGGGGACAATCTGCCACGCAATGCTAAATTGAAGGGGTGCACTCCCAAATTTAAGGGTCCTGGCCATAAGTGGTGTGATATAATAAATTTAATGTTCCAATTTGATCAAGTACAATTCCTACCCAATTACTGTTTTCACAATCAGTGTTGCTGTAGTTTGATCTCAAAGCCAACTATTGTATATATTTTTTTTAAATATTTTATTGTTATTATTAAACTTACTATTTTTTAAAAACTTTTTGGTATGTGTGTGTATTGAAGGACTTTATTGGAAGCAAATTGAAGCCAAGATGAAATCATTGTGTTTCACATGCTGGCAGAGTCCATAACTGACTTCTAGGCATATAAAAACAGTGAAATTAATGGAGGGAATACAGTTATAATTAAATTGCAAAAGATTGTTACTTGTTCAAGAGGTTCATAACTTTGAAGCAAGAATGAAAGTGTGATTTATGGTTCAGTTCTGATGGCTCTTTGGCTATGTGAGTGCAGCACTTGAACAACTTGAATGCATCGCAGAGGGAGGGAAATAATGACAGCAAATCTTTTGTGTCCTTCAACAGCTGTTTCTTGCTTCTTTTTTTGTTTATAAAATGTTTTCCTTCCTCAGACTAGATGTTCTGGCAGCATTCAACGGCCACTTGTTCATCCACTCATCTGACTCTAACAGCCCACAAGTCCTTGATGTGCTATAACCAGGGCCCATGTAGTATAGTCTGGAGTTTGCTCATCTACTGTACCACTCACAGATCACACTGCTCAAATAGTCGCCATTTGTGCATAGCTGTTTGAACCTTCCCTAAAAGTTTAGGCATTTTCCATAAAGACCTGGGTAGATCCAGGCTATTATTTCCACTCACTTCTCCGCATGTAATTTGCACTGAGTCTCATTACTGTCTCCCCATTCCATATAATACATTCCTATGTTGAACTGTATTCCCATGCCATACCAAATGCAGATGAAATATTGCACCATCACTTCTCTTTTCCCATTCTTCAGGCCTCCTCTCCTTTCAATCTACGTCAACCGTTTGACCTGATGGCTTTCACTCAGCAGGAAGAACGAGTTTCTCTTTTAAAAGATCTTCAGAATGACCTGATTGATTATAAGAAAGAGTTTGCGGCTTATTCTGCCTACAAGACTTTTGATGAAAGCTATCGGGCAAGGGATCCAGAATGTCGGAACGTGAAGTTGATATCAAGCTATGATCTTACGAGCAGCACAGTGTTACCACTCAAATACAAAGAGATTAAGTAAATTTTCGTGGTTTTGAAAAGAAAAAATATATATATATACATATATATTAAATGGCAATGAAGGGTATCAAATTAAAGGGCTGTATCTATGTGATTTCCATCTTAATGGTGTCACCAGTACTGGTGTCGTTTTAATGCTATATAATGGTGCATCATAATTGCCTGAACTTTTTTCTTATTTTTTTTGTATACTGCATTTTTTTTTGGCTCTCCTTAGGCAGCTTTATCTTAAACTAATGTCGGGGGAATGAAATGGTTGATTTAAAGTGATCAGATTTTGTAGTTTACTTGTGCTGTATAGGTGTGTGATGACCCTTTACCAGAATCACCCGACTTCCTTCATTAAAGGGGCGTCATCCAGACTTCAACTCTGGTGGTCCCCCACAATACCATTAACTGTATAGGAAGAGTTAACAGACAGGGGAAAAAAACAACAAAACAAGTTTTTTTATAACTTTATTTAAATTAATTAATTAGTTTAAAAAAAATAATTTTTTTCCCCTTTCTTAAAAATTATCTTTACTAATTTTTTAATCGGATGAGTGACCCACATATTTATAGTCTAAGCTAGAGCTCACATTAATGGAGTTGGGTGCAAGGGGATGGGAGAGGAGGGAAAAGGGGGGGAGGAGGGGGGGGGGGGGAGGGAGGGGTTGTTACTGTACATAAATATAGCCAAACATACCAGAGTTGTGCAATGCCCAGAATGATCAGTTGGTAAGGATTATTACTTTTTTCTTCCCCCTACAGTTTCCTTGATCACCTGACCCTCACAGACAAACCTCCTCCTGCTGAGCCTCACTGCACTTTAACCTCACTGGACTTCAGCATGTGGGCGTTGGAACACCTGGACGCCATGCGCTGGAGACATGGCCTGACCTCACCGCCCGAGGTGAGCGTGCTCAGTTCTGTGGACATGGAAGTAGAAGTTTTTGGGAGTCACATCCATCATGCCATGCAACAGGTGAGGGAAGAAGATGGGAGAGAGATGGTGGGTGGAGAGTTAGTGAGGGAAAGATGGTGGGGGGGGGGGAGATGGAAGGGGAGAGATGGAGGGGAAGAGATGGTGGGGGAGAGATGGTGGGGAGAGATGATGGAATAAATTTTCTTGAAATAAAACAATTTAAAGTAAAATGTGGTAAATTTAGGACGTTGAGTTATGTTGGGTAAGATGGTGGAGTTAAATATGTATACATTTTTGGTGAAGCACTGTAGCTGTGGTTAATTCATGGCTTCTCTCTTTACTTCCCTTTCCCATCCCTCCACTGCACACAGAACCCGAACTCTTGGGTTCTGTTCAACTTGGCCACTCTCTACTGGAGGGCTAGAGGCAATGCCTACCAAGCAGTGGAGTGCATCCGGAGAGCACTTCACTTCTCTCCTCGGTGGGTGCATGTACCTTAATTACATTAATACATTTTTCATGGGTATTCATTGTTTTATCCATCTTTACTTGAAAATCTGTTTCCTACCATTGTCATCATACATAGCCTTCTCTCCAATTCACTTACCAGATATTTTTAGTGCAAGGGCTATCAACTTTGACAACCATTACCATGCATCTATATGCTAACAAAAGTTCATTCTATTAAGTTAAACATTAGTTACTGGTCACAATTTTACGTATTATATGACCCACTGGCAGTGCATAAACTAAAGTCCTATATGCATGCATGTGGCACTGCATAGTCACTGTTTGCCCAGCTCCTTCACAGTGTTTGAACAAACCATGATTCAATGAAGTGAAGATGATCAACATGTAATTATATAGTTTTTATTGTCAGGCTGTTCCTACATATATATGCTTGGATTCCCATGGACAGGTTCTGGATCATATGTGTATAAAAATATACTTTCTTATATGTGTAGGCCAATGCACTATGTGCGGAAAGGAAATCATTTATTTGTCAATTTTCTTTCCAGTCGAAATATGGAGTAGATTCTAATTTTCTACCTCCTTTCCTCACAGTTTTGTGTCTGTGTGTGTGTATTTTATTCCCCTTTCATTTCACAGTGCTCAATTGTGTTCTCCACTTTCTGTTCTATAATTACAACAGAAAATTGAAATTAAGAAGAAAAAATGTACTCACTGACCCCCCCCCCCCCCATCTAATCCCATACCGTAGCACAATAATTTGATAGTTTCTGTCGTCACTCTGTGGGTGATCTTTCCCAGGTGTGTAGGACTATATGCATGTGTCTTTCATATTTCTGTAATGTTTGTATCAAGAGGGAGCACAGATATGCTATGAACTGTGTGAAGTCAGATGTAGAGGCTGTGCAGTTCCACATGGTAGGCATAGCTCTTTATCCTGCGATTTCTGTTTCACATCCATCACTTCAACTTGCACTAGTCTAGAAGCAAGAGAAAACTGGCATTATTCTTGGTTGATTGCAGTTCCTTTGATGACGATAAGTTGAGGGTGGGGGGTTCGAGTCACAGTCAGGCAGAATACACAGAGATTATTTTGTTGTTGTTAGTTGTTTTTTTTTTTTATTCATTTCTTTAGAGAAATGAATTGTAATTTTGTGTGCAGATTGCAGATACATTGTTAATAAATTTGGATGAAAGTGTTAGATGTTAGCTTGGAGAATTTTTCTATGAAATCAAGTTTCTTTGGTGAGCTCTAGGTGTGTGTTTGTTGAGCAGTTTGTTTTAGTCAGCCTCACAGACTGTCTCCTGCAGTGCTGCTGATATTGAATGGTAAAGTATTACTTGATCTCCTGAGAGATACATCAGTATTACATGAAGTGTACATGCGTACTGTCTATTCCACTGTTCTGAATACAAGCAAGATATCCACTCATCCACATGGGAGAGCAGCAAGCCTGTATTTGAAGCACATTGACAGCTGCTTATTGTATTAGCATATATTGGATCAACACTGTAATCTAGTATCTGTGTCCCATTCTGCACTTCCTTTTTTAGCATATTTTGATCCATGTAACTCCATATAAGGATTGTTTGCAAACTCTCTCACACCTGCTAGTGGGTTGTTATGTGTTCTCAAACTGTGAAATGTTCAGTTGTTTTTTTAATGGTTGATATTGTAAACCATTTGTCCCGCACAACCAATCAGCCAGTGTAATGTTGATCAAACTGTGCTTCACTGTTTGTCACCCAAAGCTTGCAAGGATATATTTTTATTGAAAAAGTAATGATTATATTAGATTGTCATGTTATAAAGATTAATGGAACTGGCCTTCATCCATTTATAACATAACATGACCCTTTACCTTTAATCAAATCCCTCCTCCTTTACTGATTTTAAGATATTCTATGATTTATGCATCCGACTTAAAATGGCAAAGAGTTATAATGCTTGTTGCTATGTAGAAGTTTCATTGCTTCATTCTCTTTGAGGAAGGCCATTAAAGATCATATGTTGTTTTATATAAACTTTTTTACATGGTATTTCAGGATGACTTGCATTATTATTTTTACACACACTCGGCCACATGGTGCAGCAGAGATCATGGGACCATTGTCTCATGAATTCCTTAACTATATTATCACACCTTCATTCTCTGACAATCTTTACCATACAGCCACTACATGGATGTTCCTCTACTGAACCTGGCCAATGTGTTGCATCGTTCCCAGCATTCCCGGGATGCTCTGGTGGCTCTGTGTGTGGCTGTGGACCTCTCGCCTTCTGTCAGCATCTTGCAGTTGGCATTGGGCAACATTCATGCCGTAAGGAGCAAGTGAGGGTTAAAGGTTGCATTGCGTTTGTTGTGTAGTGTTACAGTGGCATGTTTTAATAGAGTCAGCATTTAATAGAGTTGATGTGTGAATACTATGGAGCTGAATTTTAAATGGAGGTGATTTGTTAAGTCATTGCCCTTGATAATTGTAATAAACAGATATCTTGCTGTGTCATGTCCTACTCATGACAGAATCAACGTATATATCCCTCTCAGCATGTGTGTGCCCTCTCCGAATTTTTTAAACATTTATTTTGAACGGGCTATACTTCACCTTCTTTGGAGTCCTCTCTACTGACACATTAGTAGATATATGATCTAGTGCTGACCACTGGCGAATAGTACATGTGTAGCTCCTCACGGTGGATATGACATAAATCACAATGTGTAGCTCCTCACAGTGGGATATGGCATAAATCAACATTGCATGTACGAGTAC
>OZ017786.1:11237885-11330385 GCA_963969325.1 Lycopodina hypogea
GATACCTTTTGAATGGCAGAAGAGGTGGTGAGCTTATTTCTCAATGTCCTATGAGACATTGTTTCGTCAAATAGCACAGAAAGCTTTACTCCCTTCAAATATTTTATAACTTCATCATGTCTTGACAGTGTTCTGTGATGGCTTCAGTGACTACAGACACAATTTACTGCATGTAAGTTTCACATTTTCTTCTATTACACTCGTGAGCCATCGCCATTCTTTTCCCCAAGCTTTGAAATGGATATTGTCTGTTTTTTTCTTACGCCTGTTTAGTTGCTTTGATGCCAATTCTTTACCAGAATCCGAATTTCCGTCATACATCATGAAGCTGACTGTATATAATGGCTACAAATTTAATGTATGTCTAATTTTAGTTATGCTACAACAATGAGATGACTTGGTTCTCATCACAAGCTATAACTTTAAAATAGAAGTTGAGAGGAGGTTATCATTATTCAATATTTTCCCAAGTAGCGCATAGCCGACCCTTTACCAGATTAATTTGGTCAAGGGTCTATAACTTTGGTAAATAGTCTGGTTAAGTGCATTGTATTTTACACTCAAGAATACCATTTTCTCTCCTCAGTTGTGAGGTCATAGATCAATTTCATTTCAACAGACATGAAATATTGTGATAGAAGCAGCCGTCTTTTTAGGTGCTGGGGGTGATGAAAAACAATAAATACTATTGCAGTAATTTTGTGTATATATATATATATTAAATAATATACTTACTGTTGCATGCAAGGATAATAGAAATTGACCATGATCGTTCAAATTACATCAGATTAAACCAGCTTTGTCTAATGACCAGATTTCCTAAGCCTGGTAGCCAATTGCACCAGTTGGCAATAATGCTTCTACTGTAATAGAGAAGTCCTAATTGTTTATAAACACTGTAGCCACAAGTTGTCATTCTTTTTTGGTGTAGGCTAATACAGTCAGTAATATTAGTATATGGACAATAGTATATATATATACTAAACAGATTATTTATTTAGTCCTTTTATATGTGCATTTGTGTCTTTGATTTTGTAATATGTTTTGATATTTTTTATGACTTGTCTTTTAATATAAATCCAAAACTATTCATTATAGATATATTATGATACTCTTAAATATATGATTTGTTTATTGTCTGACATTTCTGTCTTCTGCAGTCTCTGAAGGAGCTGAACAGCTCGGCCCTCTGCTACAGACATTGCGCAGAGTTGGATGTCATAAGTGACGTGTGTCCTGAGATGTATTTGGCCGCCGTGTGTGAGCACAGGATGGAGCGTGCTTCAAAGGAACGTAACGAGAAGTTGGAGGAGACCCAGAGAAAGTTGGATCAGTTTTATTACAATATGGATCTAGTGAAGCAACAGCAAGTGGAAGGAGCACCGGTTACTAAACCATTGATGGGTGCCTATACAAGGAGGGGGAATGCAGGAGAGAAGGAGGTAATGGCTGCAAGAGACAGAACAGACTCTGATAGAATGAAGATTCCTACTGTAGATGAGGGAGAAGAAGAGAAGAGAAAGCATCTTAAGTGGACTGACACCACTTCTTTTCAAGATCCGGGAATGGAGCTTGGTGGCAAGGACGTAGGCTTGGAATCTGGTTCCCTTGGGGAAAGTTTGGATTTGGAACAAGCCCTGGACCAGGCTCTGTGTAATGACTCTGATTCTGGAACTAACACAGGCGATCTGCACTCCAGCGACATGGTTGATGAAGACACCAAGAAACCAGAAACTCCACAGACCAGCAACTTCGAACAACTTGACAAGCCCCTCCCACCTGTGGAGAGCGTTGGGACTAAAGTAGCCGTTGCACATTCCTTTGTTGATAGTGATGCTGCAAGTAAGAATGGTAATTGCTGTCTCCATGAAATCCATCTCATGTTTATTCAATTTGCTAATAAAGTGTGCAGAGAACCTGGGAGGAAACTGTTGTCAAAAGAAAAAAATGAAACTTTAATTTTGGAAGGAGAGGATTGTGACAACCACAGTTTGCAGTACAAGGAAGAAGTGTTGATGTTGGGACTCATAGAGGTAGGCAAGCCTGTGTCTCCTACAGCACAAGATCCCATGGACCGGACTAAGCTCACCCTTCAGCGGGACTATCTGAAGAGTGAGCATTACCTGGAATTTCCCCCGTACTCACCTCTACCAGATCAGCTGGAGAAGTTGATGTTCCCATCGGAGGGTGGTCCGAGGCCTACTCATAATGATCCATACTGGCCAATGAAGAAGGAATGTTTGGAGCTTGCACAAAACCTGAGGACGAACCCTGGACTAGCTGGCTACTCCGGCACCTTCATTGCTCCTGGAGCTCGAGGAGTCAGGTATATGATATGCCAATTGATTATATTCTACATATACAATTTTCCATCTTTAAGCACCTGCACATTCATTTACTTAAGGTACTTCTACATTTTCCATAAGGTACTTCTACATTTTCCATATTGGACCCCACTATAATTCATGTACTGTGTGTACCTGTCCGTGCATAACGCATCTCCTCCCAGACGCCTGGACCAACCGTCCTGTAATTTTATGTGGTAGCTCATGTGCCCAATTATGCAATAGTGTAGGTCTATTAAATATACTTCCCTATCCATGAATAACCGTAACGTTGTAATCTAATCCCATTCAAAAGAAAAAGTGGTGGTTGCAAAGCATACTGTAGTCTGATCACACACCAAAAATTTTATGACCCAAGTGAATTCAAAAGGATACTAATTACTAGAGATGCATCCAGCAGCTCTGTCTTTTGATTACAGACCATCCCTCTTTATTCATAGTGGGCAAGAGTTTTCATATATTTACTTTGGAATGGCTAAATTACAAACCAGACTAGTGAGACCATGTAGATAATGATGTTTTGCCTACTTTAAGTGTAATATAAGTTGTGTATTTGTATGTATGCGTATTTATGTATGTATGTATGTATGTATGTATGTATGTATGTATGTATGTATGTATGTATGTATGTATGTATGGTGCTATAAGGTCAGAATTTATTGGTCTGCTAATGTATCCTTATAAAGTTTTAATTGCATCATCTTTATAGAAACCTTACCACAAACCAATTAGTGAATCCTTAGCAATGCACTTTTGAAAGTTTTGAACTGAGTGTGTGTGCGGTCTCAGGTTACCATTTTAAGCATTCCATTCAATAGCTCTCATTCATTTGATCACTATGACCATAAATTATATTTTCTTGATATTTAACCCGGAGGTCAAGGTTACCAGTGACATCTAATGCCCCCCCCCCCCCCCCCCCCCCAGTCCTTCATTGTTGACTGAAATATACTAGGGTCATCTAATTGTCCCACTAGAAATGATTGTTGTTGCTTGGTATCTTACAATTTTGGGACTTCTTAAATTCTAAATTTAGCACACCAAAACAATAGTTTATTCAAACTCAGACCAAGTTGTAAACAGTTGTAATAGTGAATTGCCCCAGGTCAAGCCATGCAACTGCCCATATGCCTCAGACAATGCTAGGACAGGGCCAACAACATTTAGATGACTGCCAGAGATTTGACAGCTGTAGTTGACCACCACTGGACTACTACCAGGACCAGCAACCGATTGGCTCATAAATAATTAGGCTGGCTTCATTAACTTTTTAATTTTTATTTACTATTACTTCTTTTTTCTTACAATTTTTTCTTCTTTTTAAAATTTTTATTTATTCATTTATTTATATATTTTTCTTATTTATTTGTTGTTATTTTTTTATAAAGTGAAACGGAACTCAGTCTTAAAATGGTTATGTCTTCTTTAGTCAGTTCCGACTGTCATTTCTGACTGCAGTATCTGGGGTGATTATTAGTACCTTAATAAAGTGTGTGTTGAGTAGATGAAAGTGTATATATGTATGTATGTGTGTGGTGATGATGGGCTATACAAGAGTATGTCATTGATGTCATGACTCCACCCACTGTTTCTTATAATTCACCACCACCCACTGATCCATATGTAATCATCCCCCATTTTTTCACTCTCTCCATGCACAGACTTGCAGAGTTATTTACGAATGTGCCTGTGGACTTGCCTTACGAGATGAAACGGAGACCAAATTGTTCTAAGATAATTGATTTACCGATCAGCATGGCCTCTATGGATCACCTGACACCCATGAGGAACAGACACAGCTTCAGGCCCAACCCACAAGATGCTGAGAAGGGTTTGAAAAAAGTGTGTGTGTGCCTTTCTCTGCGTGTTTGTGTGTGTTGATAATTTAGCTCTACATGCATACAGTGAGTACGTCTGCGGAATAGTTTAGATTCTGTAATTGAAGAGTATTTGTGTTCAGGAAGTCTGGGAAGCCAAGTAGTTAGTTTTCTGTGTGTTTTGTGTGTACTTTTTTTTCTCTGTCCTTATGTTGTCCATATGATTGTACACTTGTGTATACAATGTGTAGTGAACAAATGGAATAGCTACTTGCAGTGCTGTCAGACATTGTGATTGGGCCAGAGTGAAGCCTGCATGAACCAAGAAATGCCTGAGATGAAAGGAATTGTTCAAACAGCCCAGAGGAAATGAATGCTGTGTTACATCATTTAAAAAATACTTGTGTGTTTGTGTTGTATCTGCACTTTTTATAAGGTTCTGTTCACCATGGTTACAAGTTCCTCGGATACGGACCTCTCCTTTGAAGAGATCGGAGAGCGAGTGTATGCTGCCATGACTCAAGTACATAAATAATGTAGTGTGGAACTCACTCACATCATGGCATCTAATAATCATTCGTCTGGGTCTTCTCTCTGTTCTTAGTCCGTTTCTTTACACCTTCGCTCCTTCCAACATTTTTATTAATGTATTCCATCCTCTCCCTCCTTCCCTTTCTTCTTCCTTCTTTGTAATCGTAGTTAAAATATTCTCATACATCACCTAGTTTCCATACCATTTGATTTACTTATCCTTACACCTCTCCTTTCCTTATCCCCGCCCCCCGCCCCGCCCCTCTCCCTCCTCTCAGAACAAGTCTAATTGGGTTCTCTTTGACATTGCCTCTCTCTTTTGGCGGGCCAGAGGGGACTCTGCACAAGCCATCGAGTGCCTTCGCCGTGCTGTGCACTTTGCACCCCATAAATCTATGGATGTGGGTTATGTGGGACTAGCCAATGTATTTCTTCACCATGTCTACCTTGATGAGGCAGTGATCATGACACGTGCAGCTCTAGAGATCAGAGAAGACTCAGTAAGTGTGTGGAGTGCATAAGAAGAAAGGTGGAGGGGTGGGTGGATGAACAGTAATGAGTGTGCATGTTTTGGAATGTATATTTAATACATGCTCTCCCCTTCACCCATTCCTCTGAATTATCCTGTGTAAAATACACCATAGTTATCTGCACCATTGAAATTTCAGTATTATTGATGCATTACAGGGTGTATATATCAGTGAACAAAATTATAGCAATGTTTCTATTAAGGAAAAATATACTGAGCATGCTCACAGCAACTCTATGGGAAGCCCTGTGTGCAAGAACACACATTTTGCATGGATTTGCTCTACAGTGAAGGAACATTGGATACGCTGTTGCCATATAGGAATTGAATATGTCGCATTGTTGCATAGCAGTGTACCCAAATTTGTCAGGCAGGATATTGGCAAATTAGAGGCTATGTGTAATCTATTCACTTGTGTTGTTTGTGAGCATGTATTTGGCTGTGCAGTAGTGTAAAGTATATTTATCATACCTTAACTCACTGACTGCTCCATCCATGAATGCATGCATTAGTATTGCTGCCAAAATTATGAAATGTCGTACTACAAAAGGAATAAAAACCGAGAACTTCTACATGAGCTATTGATCTCGTAATTTGCTAGGCTCAGTAGTGTCATTATTGTTGATAGCATTCTTGTCTTATTCTTTTTTACGACGTGACGAGTCCGCCATTTCACTCACGAGTTCTTTAAGCTCGTCCAGGTCTTTTCCCAGCTCCAATTCAGGAAACTGCTTGATGCAAGCTTCCATCTTTCCAGTTAAGTCACAAATCTTTTGCAGGATTACTTCTTTGTAGGTGGAGAGGTGGTGACTCTGACCCTTGAGATCGTGGTAGGCTAAAAACCACACCAGGCAGGTTATGGCTGCCATAGCGATGAGAAGGTAAATCACTGACTTTAGGTCATAACTTGAACATTGTTGATCTCTCTCTCCTCCGTCCCTGTCGTGGCTTGGTTCCATGTGGGTTGCACTTCTTGCACCATCTAGAAGGCCATCTCCTGGTTCAGTGTAAGCTGTCCCCTCAGTCACATCTGGACGACTGTCTCCCTTGGTGATTCGACTCCTCTGCATCTTTGGTAAGCTCTCTGCATATTCCCTTGTGGCCTTGAACCAGGAATGGATTTTCCTTACGAAATATGTCTGGGAGCTTTCATTGAAGTGCCAGAGTTCTTTGTCTTCGGTGATATAAACAGCCATTGTCAGAGCGGAATGCTTTACTCTGGAAAGTCTAGCTAAATAGTGGCCAGTACAAAGTTTAGGGTGACTTACTTGAGGCTGTGGAATAAACAGGGCAGTAGAGCTCAGGCAGAAGGCAATTAGCTTTAGCTGGAAGGAACTCCCAAGTGACACTTTTTATTGACGCTACTAGCTAAGACTGAAACCTTTTTGGCTCATATTACACTTGTACACGAGCAGTTCTTGGCCAGTAGTGTTTGTTTACACTCAGCTGATGTTTAAGTACATGTATCCTGTGATTGGTCACCATGGTTACCTAGAGGGAGTGTTAGAAGTTTTATAATAGGAAGTTGTAATTTTTCAAATTCCATTTTTCTTTGAGTGACTTGGTTATGTATTGTGTGTGGTCCTGGACTGGCTTGTCCGTTGTAAGGTGATCCATGGCTTCTCAGAATCAGGGCAAAGGTGAAAAGATATTATCAACATCTGGGAGCATACACTATCTATGCAGCAGCTGCCACTAATTACTGCTACTGCTAATACTACTGTTACTATTACTGCTACTACTATTATTACTATCTCTGTTACTACTGCTACTTCCACTGTTACTGTTACTACTACTGCTGCTACTGCAACAATGTATTGCTTCTTTTGTTATGTTTACTTTTTTTGTGTTTTGCAACAGAAAGTTTTCGTCTGATCTTCCAATTCCTCATAATGTTTCCCCATTCCCTTGATTCAACCTTTTTCTACTCATATCATCCCTCCCTATGACTTTCATCTTCATGACCAATTGTGCATGTGATATACATTTGATGTGCATGTGATGTGCATGTGATGTGCATGTGATGTGCATGTGATGTAATATGATGTGCAAGTAATGCCCTGCCTGTGAGTTTGTACAGCCTGCCAAGTGTATGTGTAATTTTGTGTCCCAATGCAGAGCTATTATTGCTTTGTTGCCTTGAACTTCAGAAATTCTTCAAAATTGTTTGAAGATGTGGTATTGTTGACATGTCTCCCTACCATATCTAGTATGAATTTGTCCGGCCTGCTGGTTACAATACGGACAGCCTCTGCAGATGATTTACACCAGCTAACTCAGATGCTCGCTATTGGTTGCAAACTGAAATAGATGGCATTGGTTGTTAGGGTAGCTAAACCAGATGACTTGGATTGTCTGGGTAGCACTATGGAGGTGATAGGGGATTCACAGCTCACTGTACCTATTGGTGTAGTATGGTCAGTTATTCTAATAGACAGTGTAGTTCATCTGCCTGGTTATGGTTGGCATGACTTGTGTGATTAAATCAGCTGTCATGGATCTCTTTTGGATAGTTTCGGGGGTGGGGTGGGGTGGGGTGGGGTGGGGTGGGGTGGGGGTCATCAGCTTGTCCATGTTCCCATCTATGCTATGTTTATTCATTCTGTTGAGGTCAAAGTTGGCATTACCATGTGGTTTCCTTGCCACTCTCTTTGATGAGGTTTAGGACTATTCTGAGTAGAGTTTATTGTGGTAGCAACAAACCATGCCTGCAAATTACTGTGGAACCTTTTGACAAACAATTTCATGGAATAGTGTACGTTGTATCTATGTTGTAGTGTTTGACGAGGTTGAATACTCCAATGTTCTGTGCCATTAATATATTCCTTCAAAAATAACAAATGGTCTGTTTTCCCCTTCTGTCTTTCAATGTGGCTTTGTAATACGAGTGGTCACTTAATGGAAGTGCTTCTTCCTGTGATTGAGGTTGGTATAACCACAGACAACCTTGCTATCTTTGAGCAGTATTTGTTTGATTGATTTTGAAAGTACAATAGTGCTTGTCTTTTATACTTGTAACATTTCTGTTGAACTGTGTCTAGCCCTAACAGCTGCCCAATGAAATGGAACAATTTATTGTTGTGTTGTTTTCTCTTCCATGAATTAACATCAGGTTATTTAGGAGGAAGGAAAGAAAGTTAATTATGGCTATTCTCAAATGTAACACCAATTAGAAACCATATAGAAACTTCAATTTATGTCAAAAAGGTGATTTGACACTTTTGAAGATGGAGAAACCTCTTCAATCATCATACTGACTATGTGAAGCCAGAAACAATCAACAAATTATTTCCTAGTAGTTTTGTATTGTTGCTATACTTGTTCGTGCAATTGTTTGAACAAAAAGGCTTTTTTTTCAATATATATATATGCAGAAAGAATGTACAATTTTGCATGTACCTGTACAGGAAATATCAAAACAAGAACAGGAAATTGCAATGTATCGGTGCTGAAAATAACATATCCCAAATGCTGAAAACAGCACATTCCAAGTGCATGAACAGAAGTAACACAGTTTCATGTTTTCATTCTATTTCTATTGACTTTCATGTACCTTCAGTAACAATATTCATTTATTACTTATCTTCTGCATAAATAAGTAATGTGGCACACTTTCCTGAAACCACATTGGTCTGTGCAAATGTTATACACTTCAGTAAGCCCAACCTTCATAACAACTGCTCTAAGGATCTTTTACACTCTTTTGATGGCCTCCAGAAGATAGTTTCACAATACCTCAGTTTCTGTCCAGCCATTCTTCTGAGTGTGGTAGCTCTGAATCCCATCTTAATAAAATATGACACCCTTCTTTGGCTTTTCCATGAATACCAGTTTACTTCATTGTTGCATAATTCTCCACCTATCAAATCGTAATGCTGTGGTCTCATCCTACTAACCCAACTGAGACATGCTCTTCATGCCTCCAATCAGATCCTTCCATTGCCAGAAATCAGGTAAATGCATCATCAGTGTAAGTGAAGCATCAGGCATTTATCCAGCAAATTATAGCGTACATTCCTACATGATTAGGATCAATTTGCCCCTATGAATTGATCAATAAGATTTAGCTACATGTACATATATCATACATGTACATAGTATATACGTGCATGTGAACCAATTCATAGCTGTACTCTGGTTACCTGGCCCACCTGGGAGTGGTAGAAATCATGTTTCCATGTTTGTGTCCTGTTCCTATTCTTTGTCCTAATTTGATGTGTGTTTAGGTAACCATAAACATTCTTGTGGTTCCGTATAGATTCTGTGGGTATGATTAGCTAATTATAGTCACTTTAATTCACTTAGTCTATTTTGTGCGATCTCATTTCATTTCATACAGAGGCCCAACCATGCGATATAACAGCTTCACATGTAGGGCTGTGTCTCCTTCCTTGTGTGAACAGGGACTTGTTCATTTTCTCTGTGTGTATCTTTTGTTCACAAACAGCACCCTCGAGTGTGTATCCGTCAATTGCTTGTTTGTAGCTGTGGTGGCTGCTTCTTGTTTTGAAGGGTAAAGAGCTTTTCCATGTTCTCAAGTTACCTCAACAATCCTTCCAAGGTATTGAGGTCAGGACACATGTGCCCAGCATGTCCCATGCTTACACATACCATGCGCTGGACCTGCAGTCTGCCTACACAACATGACTCTCACATTAGGATAGACATTGTGGGTGTGGTCTCTGAATGTTTTGGCTTCTTCCAGTTCTAATGTGTTGCCAATGGATGGCTCATATAACATACAACATGCAACATCAGGATCTGCTTGGTGCCTTCTTGTGCAATCATATCTTCAAGGCAGCTACGTAACAATATCATGTTTCTTACCTTGTCAGAGTCGAATTCTGTTTACTATCTGCTGTAACTGTTGTACTAACTGATTCTTGTGAAAGATAATGCATCTTAATAACCCACACAACTTTTGGCATGCAACACACACTTGCACACACACACCGCACACACGCACACACACACACACACACACACACACACACACACACACACACACACAAACATGCACACACAAAACAAAAATAAACAAAACAAAATGGTGCACACACACACACGCGCGCGCGCATACGCACACACAAAACTAAACAAAACAAAATGGTGCACACAATTCACCACACACAATTCACCACACACAATTCACCACACACAATTCACCACACACAATTCACACACACACACACTTCTCACACACACACACACACACACACACACACACACACACACACACACACACACACACACACACACACACACACTTAGAACTTAGAACTTAGAAGCTGCCCATGGTACGAAGTACCATGATGGCAGTGTCCTGGATGAATCCAGGACCAATGGCAATAAACTTAGCTTATGATGGCATCACACAGAAATGTTGGTGTCTGGTCAGATCTCCACACACACACACACACACACACACACACACACACACACACACACACACACACACACACACACACACACACACACACACACACACACACACACACACACACACTTTCAGCCACTTATTTTCTCATCCATAATTAGTTGCAATTTCTTTCAGTATATTTGAGGATACATGTTCTTCTTGATCATATTATCAAGTATGTATTTTTTTGGTGTTCTAACTACACAGAAGGTACACACTGTTTTAAAACAATTCTCTTCATCTTAATAAAATACACAATTTATTTGTCTGAATGTGTGGAATTTTACTGTTTTAAGGATATTCACAAAACTTTCAGGTATTGATTAGGGCACCTCTCTGCACATCCTTGTGAAATTTTTGTTCAAATTGAGTGGCAATGAGTGTGGTTTTTTTTAATGAGTGTTGTTTGGTGAAATAATAGCAAATTTCCCTGGAAGATTCTAATTAATGACCCAGTTAAATGAAATTTTGTATTTAGCCACACCCACTGGATGTAATATCCACAAAAGTGTTTGTTTGTATGTTTAATTAACAAGATTAGTGTCAAAATATACCTACATAATACATTAAGTAAGCAGAATAAGTATATTACTGTAGGAGGCTGGAGGCAGACCGAAAAGCCACCCATAGGGCGGTGTTTTGTTTGCAATCTAATTGGCAATACAACCACCTCCCCCCTTCCAGATATATAAATATATGGAAAAAATGAAGAAATTATTCAAAAAAGCAACACAAAAAAACACAAAAAAAAAATAGCAACTTACAAGAAAGAAAGAAAAAAAGATTTAACAAACAGATTGTGCTGAAGTTGACTACAAATGAGGTGATCCTTTACCAATTTTTTCAGGTGTCAACCAATGTATTAAATCATTAATCAATTAAACAATCAGACCAGGAAAAATAGTGTTTGACTTCAAACTAAATGCAGCAAAATTTTTTCCACCATAGTTCAATTCTATAAGATCTCCACAATGTCCTACTAAAATTCAGAAAAATTCATGTACATAGTGGAAAGATGCCTTATTTTTCATATTTATTTGGCCATAACTTTGTTCCTGATTCATATTTTTGATTATTTTTAAAAGCCTAAATGATACCTCTCAGAAAGTTAAATCTCAATACACTATATTATCTTCTTTTTTGTATCAGATCGAAGTAAGCATAATTATATCCATACTAGGTAAGGATCATCATATGACCAAATTATGTCACTTGTATAGCTGATCTTTGTGCTAAATTACACCTCTGCTAGATATGATTCAAGCTGAAATTAAGTAAACTTTGGTAGCTTTCCAAGTTAAAAATCACCACGGGGGTAGGAGTTCATATAACAGAGAGATAATCTCAAAGATAAACCTCACACTTCTAATTTCTTACCTCCCACCCTGCAGATAATACATAATGAAGAGCTGTGCTGTTAGTAATGAAGCAATCCAAAGTTGAGATGACGCTGTTACGCTCAGAGATAATGATAGTGAGGGAGTCAACCATGTAAGCTAGGAGTGCTGAAGCAACTTAACAAGTTAAGATCAAACAGTGTCATTGACATTTTTGTGCGGCTTAAAAATAGATTTTTGTGTTGTACACTGCCTCTTCTGTAGCTAGTCTCCAAAATATGATGGAAAGGGAAAGATGAAAAAATTGATGCCATGAATGTCAGAGTAGATATGCCAATTGTTTAATTGATTCATTTTGTACAATGATTAGTATTACCTAGTTTTAATTGGTAAAAGGTCTTCATGAAACACTCTTGTTTTTATGTTTTCACAGCCCACATCTATATCTTCATTTATTTCATCAAGCTCTTTCCTCTGTCTCTCTATTATTGCTACTATAGTTGCAGTGTACATGCTGAATGTACATCGCACACATGTCGATTAATTGGAGTGCTTAGGTCATTAGAACTGGTGGCACTTGACCAATTAATGTGAACATACATGCTAAGAAAAGTTGGAGGACTGACTGATATTCTGTAATGTGTTGCTGGGGCCCTTCTTAGGAGTACTTTTTTTGTTTCTGAAGAAAATGTATCTGTTTGACATCTAGTAACAGTACGAAGTGGTGGGGGGGGGGGGGGGGGTACTGGTATTAAATACATACAATGCTGTCCTTAAAAGACAAGCAAGGAATAGCAATTTAGTCAAAATAACTTCTTATTTACTACTGCATGTACTATAATATAATATCGAATGTTTATTAAGTTATTATGTGAGGGTGATATACACAAATTAATATCACTGACCAGACTAAGCTACATTTGATTAATTATGAAAACATTCCAATAATTTTTCATTTGATAAGTAATGATTTCAAAACTGTACTGTTGATCTGTACAACAACGCATATGGGTGGCTGTATTGTGATGAAATGAAGTCAAGAAATGTAAAAATTAAGAAATAAATAGAATCTCAAAGAACATGTAGAAAGAATAGTCACAGTAGAAATAAATGATGGAAAACTGATTAGAAACATTTCCATCCATTAACAAACCAGCTCAACAAGAAACCAAGCATCACTCCAACACTGCAGAATGCTACATTCACCTCCAAGGTTTCGTCGTACTCCACCATGAGCATGACCAGAACAGCCAGCAGTGCAAGTCCAATCACAATTGGTCGTATCTTCGATATACTGTATTGAGTATTCAGCCGTTCAGGTTGTGTTGCTCTCTTGAAGTAAGGGGGGCACTCAAATTGGCGTCTTTTTGGACTGATATTGGAATAGGAAGGGCTGGTTTTGCAAGGAACGGTTTGAACTTCCTCTGGAAGGTAGAAGACACTCTCCTTCGTGACAACTACACATTTTCTTTCATTAAAGCTTGAGTCACTCTCCATTTTATAGCCAGTAGTTATCTTTTATGAAGAGCTTGCAACACAGTTCACTGCTCTGAGAGGTTCACTTCACTTTTGAAATCAGTTCCTTTTCAATTGTTAAAAAGAGCAAAGACACACTGAAACTGACTTAGAGCGTAGCTAGCTGGCTATATAAGGTGCAGTATTTCAAATGAGCAGTCCCAGGGGAACCCCACCCAATCTCATTAGTTCGGTCTTGTGATTAATAGCTGGTTTAGATAGTGCTGACTGTACATATGTTTGGTCATTGTGTGGTTGTTAAAACCACATTGGAATGAGGTAATAGTCCCCTAAAAATGCAATCAGCAAAATCTTTGCTGTGGTAATGTTGTTATAGTGTGGTAGGAACAAGCACTTGAGAGGTTTCAATTAAACATGTAGTTTACTTTGTGCCATGTTTCTTTCTGCCAATAATTATGTTTCTGGTTTAGCCCTATGTCATGCTGGAGGCCAACTCCAAATGGTTGGGCATTTGTTCATGGCTGCTCTGAGCCAACAGCCTGTCAGGATTCTCCCTCCACTTGGACTGCATTTTTTTTTTTTTTTTCCCCAATCCTTTCCTGGCACAAGGCTCCACAAGCCAGCACTGCTGCAACAACATTGACTACTCATAGTCAACTCCAGTTAACCAATAAAAACTTCAAGATTGTATTTGCCCCTTCTTTTATGAAGCCGGGATTGAAGCAACGAAAGAAGCGCAGACCTAAATAAGTGTGGATGGAGCTAAATGTATGTCATGTTTGAATGCTTTTTTTCTTGAATTTACAGCTGTTGTACTCTGGCGTAAAAATAACAATATATAATACACATTGTATTAGTAAACGTGTTAGTATAGTAATTTTTTAAAGATTAGATCAACCGCAAATCTGTTTTTTATATTACTAATAAATGGTGGCATTGGTGTGAATATCTGAGACTTTCACTTGCCTCTGGTTATGCTCTGCCAGTGTGAACCACTATGGTCACTAGTTCTCTGTTTCTTAAGTGTGCAATTATATAATCCCAGTTTTGAGGAAGTCAGTTTCTGAATTCTACACACCTACCACACCTCATCCTCCCTCTCCCACCAACAAATACTGCTATGGAAAGTAAGGCCACTTCTCTTCATACTTAGTGGATGTATGCATAGTTTGTTTTATAGTGCATATTAAATTTCTGTGAAGCTTTCTTTCAAGGTTGGGGAGGAGAAGGGGGTGATGGTGGTGGTGGTAAAAAGCAACTAAATAGAATACAATTCAAGGTGGGTTTGCGGATACTTACTTACAATTGGATAAATAGAAATTAATATTTTATTGGAAGTATGTATGAGCTGGGGTTTGCCAATCATTAACTTTTTTTTGGTTGGGCTACATGTGATGCACAATGTCCAAGCATTGTGGTGAACATGAGGAAGCATTGGTATTTCCATACCTGTTGGTGGTTGTTGTTTGTCTATTTTCCTGTGCTGGATGTGGTGACTACACCCATAAATGCTGGTCTTTCCAGGACTCGGAACTAGTGGGAAAGTACCTGGGGAATACAAGGAATTGCCACAGCCAACCAACCAGCGTTCTTCCCTGTTTCTTGGTCAGATGATGCAGGTGTGATAAATACCTCAGCAAACTCTAGAACAACAGGCAGAATTTCAGAAAGAATTATAGCTCATTTTTTTGTGTTTATTTTAATGCTGGCAATGACGCACCAAAAGTGCAACTTATTGGGGTTTTTTATTACTTTGAAATTAATTGATGATTAATTGAACATGATATGCTTTTTTTATTGAGATTATTTAATAGCTATGGCATTGAGCATGCTATATCTGGAGCAAAGATGCAATATAATTGGGGTGGGTGGGAGAGTACTTTAATGCTGGGATGGGAATTTGCTCTTCATGAGCTTGTTTTATCATTGGTTATTGGCAAAGCTTGCTGTTCATGGGAAGATGTTTTCTATTGATGATTTTGGAACTTCATGTTGGACAGTAGTGACAACTTTTGTCTTCTATTATAGTATAAGTGTTTGTGCTATAGTAACAAACTTGTGTGATGCTAGACAGTGTTAATTATGAAGCTGGGAGTTGATTGTCTTCTGTCGGTGTTAACGTTTTTTCTGAAAATACAGTGAGATGCCTTGAATATCCCCTTTCTATATGTGAGAGTCCACGAATGATTGGTATATATAGATCAAATTGGTAATGGGTTATTTAAACTGGGTCTACGTAAGCATTATCTTCTTTCTTTATTTATTCTTAATCACATGTCAATCCAATAAAATAGTTCAAATTAAAGAATGAAACATTTTTTATTGTGTGTGTTACATTTATGTATATTTTACTTACTTTCTGTCTCTCTCCTTCTTTACCTTTCCAACCTCCTTTCCCCTCACCACACCACATTCCTCCCCTCACCACACCACACCCCACTCCCTCTCACCACACCCCTTCTCCCCTTCCGATCATGTGTCTTCTCTTCCTTTCTTTGGTGTCACTGTAGCCTGTGGCCCACTACACTCTGGGGCATGTCTATTGTGCTCTGCACGACTATGCAGCTGCTGCTCTGCACTTCAGAGCTGCCCTCCAAGTGCAACCTGCTTTCAGCCAAGCCTTCTCCTCTCTACAGAAGGTCATGTGCTCTCTCAAGTTCAAGGAAGAACAAATGTTATTTCGTCAGAAGGTGAGATTGTGGTGGGTTTACTGAAGGAAGTAAATGCCACAACTTTGTAAGTTCGTGGAATTCATTTTTTGGGGGCTGAAATAAGATCCAAATATATTTGTATGCAAAACTTCATTAAAAGATTCTCAAATCATTATAACATTAACTTTCTTGCAACCTCTTTTCTTTGTCTGTGTGTTAATGCTTGTTTTAGAATTTACATGCCAGTTTTAAATCATTGTTGAAAGCATGTTGTTGTACGGTTTGGCTTCAGAGAATACATTTACACACTTTCTCTGTATGGTTGCTGGAAGTCTGCATATTGAAAAAAAAAACAAGCTATGATTATCAGCAAACAACTAAATAATAGGATGTTAACACACTACATTTTGTTGCAGGAATCTTATGAATGTCATCATGATGAGGAGATGGTGGACCATGAGTGCTTTGGAATCGAAAAACTGGCCAAATACTTGAACCTCAAAACTCATACAAACTTGTTTTTATCTCTGTTTTCCATCATCATCATGAAAGTTAGAAAGTTGAGGTGAAAACTTAAAAAAAAATTTTTTTTTTAAATAAAAAAAAATTTTCTTTTTTTTTGTCGCCATTTTCCAAGTAAATAACACTTTTTAATATTCAGCAAATATTTCAACTTTTTTATTGATGGAGTTCAGCATGAAATTAGTGTTGTTACCCCCACCCTGTTCCTTTAGCATACATGAAAGTTTCCCTTTCCTATCTCAACTGGTTTTGTATATATTACTTACCATCATAAATGCTTGAAAAAGTTTATACAATAGAAGTCAAGCTTACAACCAGTTACTCAGTCTTTATGATTACTAGTAATTAAATAAATTTATAAATAAATGAGAGAAAAAAAATTTAGGTTCCCCTAAAAAGTACGGAAACAAGAAAAGACGCACCCAAGAATTATTGAAACAAGGCATGAACACTCAATAATTATGTGCCTAATTCTACATCCCATCACTGCCTCCAGAATTTTCAACTTGAAATTTTGTACTACTATTATGCATGATGAGGGAGTCACCACCTATTTTGTTTCCATACTATTTAGCTATCCTTTTGGGAGGGGGGGGGGGTGGAGGATGTTCAGGTTTCTTTACAATATTCAAAAGAAAATATTCATTTTGTTATATAGCATTTCTTTTGACACTAGATCAACTCAAGTTTGGAGTCAGTGATTTAGGGATGCAGATTTAGGGGCACATTAATTGAGCTTTCATGCCTTGTTCCAATATTTCTTGGGTAGTTTTTTTTTTTTTTTTTTTTTTTTTTTTTTTTTTTTTTTTTTTTTTTCATACTTTTTGGGCGAACCCTAAAAAAAAATTTTTTAAAAAATAAAAAAAATTTACTCACTTTTTTATATATTTATTTATTTATTTATTACTACTTTCTGTGTCTTTTTTCTAAGTGAGTCTTTTTTTCTTTTTTTTTCCTATTTTGGGGAGGGGGTGGAGGGGGGGGGGTTTCTTTGCAATATTGTGAAAGGAATTTTCTTTCTATTATTGACTCATGATTATAGCAATTTTGACACTTGATGAATTAGAGTTTTGTAGTCAGTGATTTAGGGATATAGTTTAGGCATATATAGTATAAATTGATCACAGGTTTTCAATAATGATTTCAAAGATGAAGTCACAGCTCTCAGGTAAAGCATAGTCATACATACAAGCACTCAGTGAATTAATCAATTTATAAATGAAATTTGGTAGTACTTGGGCATATATCTATGAGATAGAACTACACATGGCTTGAAGAATAGAGGATGTTATAGTTTCATCGTGATATACGTTCATTGCCAAGGTATCTGTAACACAAATTAATGCATGCAAGTATTTCCACTGTATTAAAAGGAATTGAACTGAATTTATGAAATCTTACCTGAATAGGATTCACTTCATTATAAGATAGCAGTGAAAAAAATATTCACTCTTCCCAGTCAGGAAAAATGAAATGAAGATCCACACTTTATAATCAGCATGGGGTGTTGGCGTAAAGGGTCTGGTAAGTGAGATTAGGTTTAGTGGAGGGTTTAGCACACAGTTTTCATGCCATACTCAGGAATTGGAATGAAATTAAAATGGCGTCCATGACAGTGAGTGGCATTGGTCCATCATATTATATGTTCATATTTGTGTGTAGGCTAATGAAAATAATCGATGGGTCATGTACATATACCAGTTGAAACTCTGTTGGATCATGGTATTAGCGCAAGTACTAATGTTTTCATATGTTCTGTAGCCTGGCTGAGTTAATGGAAAATTAGGAGGAATTTAATTCGTGTGTGTGTGTGTGTTTTTATTCTTCCTCTTTTGGGGGGAGCTCTTTGGATTAGAAATTTGACACAAACCTTTCTTATAGGCTCCTGAACATAACATATAAACATTTTGGATTGTTATTATCTAAAAGCATGACAAAATAAGAATTAGTTTTGTATTATGCCAATGGTAATGGTTGGGTTAACTCTAAATAGGGAGTGTTAGCACACACTCTGATATAGCTGAATGCCCCACAGGACCATGTGTGATTTCTTTTGTACACTAACTAAATATTTATTTAGGACATTTTGGATTTTAAGCAGTTTATATTTGACAGAAAGGAAGAAAATCTAACATCATCTTGGAACTATTGCATGTATTCACTAAATGTTCAAAGCAATTTTTTTATAATGTTTAGCTACATTAGCTTTATATGACCCAAATATTGGGAACTAATTTATATAACCCAAAAATTAGGAATTAATTAATATATAGTCATTTTTTTGTTTGTTTTTCAGAGAGAGAGAGACTTATTCATGGGAAGGCCAATCTGCATTTTGTTATTTGCAGCTGTAAAGGTTTTGGCATGTGATAGGTTGTCAGTCTTGGAGAGATGTCTATGAAGAGATTGAGCTTGACCCTAGAATGCCTAGATAAAAGAATTGATGTTGATCGATCTTTTTCTAGTATACACAAAAATTTGTGGGAGCTAAACACAAATCGAAAACATCTTTTAACGAAGTGGAGGAAATTTAGAAGAGGTGGGAGGTTATCAAAAGTACCAACAAGATGTTCACCAAGGTTAGAATGACAAGTTGTCATGAATTGGATGAAGTAGTGTGGAGAGGTTTACTGGAACAAGAGAAACGGATATCCCAGTAGATGGAAGACTCCTCCGAGAACAAGCCATTTATTGGTATGCAACAGAGATTGGCCTGGATGGTTTCACTGGCACTAATGAATGACGTCAAAAGTGGCGAAATAGATCAAATGTTTGGATGTCCATTTTGTCAGGAGAAGCAACAGATGTTGACCCAATTATGGTGAGAGATTGGAATGCATAGTTAACAAGAAGCCATCCAATTATGGAATCCCACCAGACTCTATTACTTTTGCTGATGTGCATTTCATGTGCTTCAGTTTGGCTGACCTCATTTAGGGTACTTGTGACTGAGTGTTTTACAAAGCATGGTTTGTAAATTAAGTAAGGTAAGTGTACCACTAGCAATTGTATTAACTACTTAAGAATGTAAAATTCAAAGATAGACAAAATAAGTAGAGCAAATCAAAATTTTGTTATTTAAAAACCATCAGTCATGCTTCCTAATGGGCCTATCGGTTATCTCAACCCCAATGGCTATATTAGAGAGTGGAGAGACAGCCACTAATGCGCACACGCACATAAGGTGAAAACAGAAGATGCTCTCACTACATGACTTGTGAAAAAAATGAAAGAAGGGTATGAAAAGAAAAAGAAGGGAAAAAAAGGAAAAAATGATGCCTCAACATCTGTTGTTCCAAGTAGGTAACCTATCCAAGTACTGAACAGGCCCAACACATCCATGAACTGAGCATGCCCAATGGTAATTCACTTCTGCTTAGCTTCATTATATAATTATAATCAGAGTGTCAGTACAGAACTAAATGTACACACGCACACACACACACACACACACACACACACACACACACACACACACACACACACACACACACACACACACAACTTGACATGGTGAAAACAAAACAATTGTTCTCTACTCAACTTGTGAAGACACTGTGAAGGATATGCCACAAAAAATATTTTTTTGATATTGATGAACACTGATGATACAGGCATGTTCTTTAGAGCTTTCTTGTAGGATTATTAGACTGGTTACTTAGCTTGTGTCAAAACTTATACAGCTGCAAGTTGCTAATTATCCATTCCCAACAACAGTCGGAAGTTATCATACTAGAGAGAATTTGAGCAACCCAGTTAGTCTCTGTTCGAAGACTCCTTCCACAGTTTTTAACAGATTTGAATGAAAATTTTTGGACATGTGTATTTAGACCCTGTGGACATAGTAGGTCCAAAAAAATATTCTGGAAATAACACCCCTGTTAGAGAAAAAAGAAGGATTTCAAATCGTCCATATATAAAAAATTTTTTAAAAAGGATCAGTGCATGCTGCTCGACTTCTACAGTGTGATGCTCCCCTCCTTTTAGGAGTGCTACTTTGATGTGGTAAGGTGCTTATGCTGTATATGATTGCAGTAACCAGAAGCTCTCACATAGCACATCACAATCAATGTGTTCAATCTGTCTGATGCATAAATCCCAGCAACAACGGGTGCATCTGCTAGTTATTTTAATGTGTATAGGTACTCAGCGAGTATTTTTCCTGACTGGCTGGGTCATCCATTTCCAGTTAAATTTGAAGCTGTGAAAATGGGTTGCTAATACCCATGTATATATACCATAATATGTAAGTAATACAGCAAACAAAATTTTTTCTGCTGAATTTCCTGGTGAGGGTTGGCTTGGTTTGTCAAAAACTAATAAATTTGTAGATTTATCAGAATTGGAATTGCATAATATATACATGCATTCAAATCTTTAAAAAAAAACTGAAACTATCATTATCTCTATGCTTTGCATGATGTGTGAGGGGCTCTTTGAACCACATCAAACAGGTCAATTATTCAATAATTAAAACAAACCTTTGTGGTCTCACCTACATCCTGGCACACTTGATTGACCCAGTGTGGCTCTTAGGACCTGGGAGAGGTTAGAATTCAAGCAGTCACAGACATATTGGACAGAATAATCTCCCCCTCCCCCCTCATTAATGTATATCATGCATAATCGCTTATGGCACAGTTTATATCTGCAATATCTGTGGCTTTGAATATTTTTTGTTTTATTTTTTTAAGTATAATTTTGTTTTCATTCTGTTTCCCTCCCTCACACCAGATGAAAGAAGCTGAGCAGGCTGCCCTTCTCCAGCAACAAGCAGAAATGAAGAAGGCAATTGATGAAGTTATCAAGAGCGGGATGATGGAGAATGGGAAGGTGGAGATTAAGTCCCAGCCTATGATAGTTATTGAGGACATAGAGCCTCCATACATCCCCGAAATGAGCATGGAAGAGATGATAGAGACCCCCTATACTGGAGATAATGCTGTTAGGTACTTAGTGAGGTTATTATTGAGGGATCAAAATGGAAGAATCAGAAGAAAAAGAAGTGGAGAAAAAGACAGTAGTGATATAGAAACAGGATTTGATAATAATCCAATTCTTTCCACTGACAGTGATGGAACAGGTGAACATAATGAGCATGTGAACAAAGCTTCATCAGGAAATTTGCAGGAGGTTGGTAAACTTGTTGCTAGCAGTGAAATGGAGACAACTCAGTTCAATAATGGAGTAGAAAATTCCAAACGAAAGAGAAAAAAGAAACGTAAGAAGAAGAACCTTAAACCAAGTGCTCTTTCTCTGGAGGAGATTCAGAGATCCCACCTGAAGGAACTCGAGATGGAGACTAGGGAGATAATTAAAGAGGCAGCAGAGGCACTTAACCGTAATCAAACTCCAGTTGTCAGGCGCACTCCACCCAAGGTCTACAAAGTGCCATCAAGTGGTGCAGCTCGCCCAATTAAGACAGGTAAGGTGACGGTTGATAAAAAGACATCGAAAAGAAATAATCACACTCCCAAGTCTACCACACCCACGAAGAGTTACAGCGAAACTGAAGATGCGAGTATTAAAGATATCCTGGAGTGTACATATGAAGGTGATGTCATGCCAGTACCATCTGATGATGAACACACAACAGCTGATGAAACACTAAACATTCCTGAACAAACAGTAAACCCTTTGGAAGCAAAGACCACACCCATAACATATGAGATGACCCTGTCCACAGAAGAAGATGAATTGCATACCGATAATTTACTCCTTAACAAGACCACTCTGGAAGAGCTTGCACCCTCTATCTCCTTGGAAACCACCAGTGATACCTCTACACCAATGCATGAAATGCGCCATCATCAAATGCTTAAGATATTGGAAGGTGTTTGGGAGAGTGAAGTGAGAGAAATATCCTTTGGTAATTCTTGGCCGACACTAGAGGAGTGTGAAGAGATGCCTTTACCCAGAAAGTTTGTGTTTTCCAGCACTTGGCTCTCAGTCACCACTAAAGGAGTCGAGTAAGTACATAATAACCCAGAATGTTCAAGAAAGAATAGTAAAATTTATGTGCATTTCCCTATAATTACATAAGATCTTTGTGGATTACTTCAGGTACTCTCTGTCATGAATTAGTTTGATTTATGCTCTAATGTAAGGATTAATTATGGGAACATTTATATGTATAATTTAAGTATACATTTGATTTGATGTTCAAAACAATTCTCAAATTTTTGCACACACCATCCACAGGGTGAAGGACCATATCGACACCATTGCTAAAGTTTACCACTTCCAACCACCATATTGCCACAACAATTTTGAGCAATCTGAGAAGACTCTCAACTATCTTCCTGTAAGTCTGTGTCACTGTCATTGCATTCCCCATCATCCTCACCAACATTCATTACTTCTCTCTATTTTGTGTATGCATTTATCTAGTCACATCTGCTTATCCAGTATAATAATACCCCACATTTTACAAACCCATAAATATTTTTTGACTGATTGACTTGTTTTCAATTATCATCACTCATTTTCTCTGTATCATTTCATCTGATATCAGCTAAATGTATCTTCTATAGGGCATGAATCGCCATCCTCAGATCCAGTATGAAGCAGAGAAGGGGCTACACGACATATTTTGTATGCTCAACGGGGTGAGACTACCGATGCATGAAATGGCAACAAGAATTAAATTAGCTATGGATGGCAATTCCACCTCCTGGGTCCTATCTAATTTGGCCGCTCTATATTGGAGGATTGTGGGGGAAGGGCAACAGGCTATCACATGCCTCAAGCATGCTCTTTATTATTCTGACAAAAATACCAAGGTAAGTCCATTATATTGTGGGTGTTATGTATAGCCTTGCTATATTTTAACTTAGTCCATTAACATGTGCTAAAATCCAGGGATATTCACTGGTGCAAATATGTCTTAGTCTGCCTCCAAATCTTTGGCATTGGTTGTTTTGTTTGTTTTTAATCTTTGGCATTATTTAAAAAAATATTATTGGTGTTTGTTTTTTATGAGGAGAGGAAAGGGTGGGATTGGGGGTTTGATATAGTTGTTTATGTGCAATATTTTCTGTCAAGTGTAGGAACTACCTGAGAAATGTGGACTGCCCTACATTCTGATATTCTTGCCCCTGAATATGTGGCTTTCACCCCAAGCTTGTGTTTCAGTCACAGCCATAAACCTGTTCATATGTTGCTGTCAATGTTGTCACTGCAATACTGAGGAGGTATTACAGTGTACCTAATAGTATGCAACGTCTGTGCACTTGTCATAGTGCATAAATAAGATATTTCAGAGATATTCTCTAGCATGCTTTTTTTCTTCTTTGATATCATATATTGTAGGATGTTGCGTTGGTGAGTCTCTCGAATGTCCTGTATCACAGTGGATACAATATTGATGCTGTTATGGTTATAAAAATGTCTCTTCAGGTGAGTATGTATTTGTCAGTAAATGATAATTAAAGTTGTTGCAAAGTTCTTAACATTTTATCTTTATCGCAAACATTATCATGAATGTGTGCATTGTGTAAATGAAATTATTGAGTTTTTTTTTTCTTCTTTTTTTTCCCTCCCCTTGTCCCTTTTTCTTCCTTTCTCTTCCTCGTCCTATCGCTTTCCTCACTCTCCCTTTCTCTCCATTTCTCCAATCTGAATTCCTCTCTTCCTTCGTCCTTCCTAATTACTTTACACCACTTGTTTCTTCTCACTAAATCATTTCCTCCCTTTTAACTTTTTTTCTTCTCACTTTTTTCTTCCCTCTATTCCTGATTCCCTTTTGTATACAGTTGTCACCCACTTTAATGGTGAATCATTTCACAATGGCCAACCTTCTAGCAGCTCAGGTTAGTTTTGTGACTATTGGCATCGTATGTGTCTATATAGTGAAGTTCCTGGTCGAAATTTAATATCAAATTTTTTACTCACCCCGTTCTTCACTCCTTTCTCTTCCCCCTCCTCCACCCCCCCCCCCCCCCCCTGCCCTCCTTCCTTCTGTTTCTTCATCCTTATTGTATTAAATTTTGCACTGACTATATAGTAATTACAAAACACAAATTATTAAAAATTCTCGAGGGGCTCCGAAGTTTTATTTGAAACTTCAAAAAAAAAAAAAAAAAAAAAAATTATTATTTATCTGCATTCTAGCTCTCTTTGAATCATTATTGATGGCTGAGGAATTGAGTTGACATTATATTTACTTTATTATGCTCTAATGTATATCCTAGTGTGTGTGTGTGTGTGTGTGTGTGTGTGTGTGTGTGTGTGTGTGTGTGTGTGTGTGTGTGTGTGTGTGTGTGTGTGTGTGTGTGTGTGTGTGTGTGTGTGTGTGTGTGTGTGTGTGTAAATAATAAAAAAAAAAAAGAGGCTGTATCAACCCTAAATAATCGCAAAACTTGAGCTAGCAAACTCCATTCATTATGGTGTTATAATTATTGTCTACTTGTTTGTCCACAGGGATTATATGTGGAAGCTGCAAGACTCTTTGAGTCAGCGCTGCAAGGCCAACAAGATTGCCAGTTTACAAACGACCAACTTATAGCTGTTCAATGTCTCATCCTCTTCTCAAATAAAAACACCTTCAGCAATAACTTGTAGTTTGCAGAATACATTTTTTTTAAACTTGTTCATTCTTGAAGAATTGCAACTGCTGAATTCATTTGATTGGTATTTATTTTCTCAGGGCTGTGCATCAAATTCATTCAGTATGTTTGGGGGTTTTGTAGTTGCTGTTTTTTTTGTTTGTTTGTTTGTTTTTTTTTTGGTTGTTTTTTTAAATTTTTTTTAGTGTACATTATGTAGTGTGATATTAAGTGTACACTGTAGAGGGTATAGTGTACAAGATGGAGTATATCAGTGTAGATTTTTTTTATTTTTAGTATAATGGTGTTCATTATAGAATTTAATATTGTACATTACAGAGTCTTCATTATTGAGTATTAGGGAAAAACCTGCACCACGAGCAGATTTTCCGATATAGTTACAAAGCTGTTATATTATGTAGGGATTTATTATTAGCGCTGGATCCAGGGGGGGGGGGGTGCCCCTTTCTTCCCCAATAAGCATTAAATCAGACAAAGCTAGCTTCACTAGAGAATAAGAAGGTCAGGTGTAACTGGTAGGTAAAATAAAATGTATTCAATGAATGGAAACGTCAGGAATCACTCCATATTTGAGAGAGATTAATCTCTACTAGCATGACCCTTTTACCAAATGCTATGATACATTGTAGCATTTGGTAAAGAGACTGGCTAGCGGAGTCTAGAGAGAAAGCTGGATACCTGGGAGTTGCTTGCAATGGAATATTTCAAAGGGGAAAGAAAGAGAAGAATATGCTACTCTTTCAAGAACGCATTCATCAGAATATAGACAGCTGGGGACTAGCTATGCTCATAGAAATAGAGAGAGCTGGCTGAGTGGCAGTTGCTTGCAGTGGAAGATTTGAAGGGGAAAAAAGAAGAATTCAATTATAATCTCTCTAATACTTGTTCACCAGAATATAACCAGCAAGGGGCTAGCTATGTTGTCAGTTTCATAGAATTAGTTGTCAAAATTGCGTTAACAGTTGTTTAGAAATTATAGTTTATAAACAATGCCAACCATTCAACTTGGAACTAGCTCACATGAGTATTAGAGTGGTCATTTCTTTTCTGCATGTTTATTTCATCAACCTATATCCTTATGTAAAGAACTCTGGAAGAAATTTCATGTACTGTATAAATGGAAAACAATGTCATTGTTAAGCTAATGAAATAGCCGACAAGATTTCTCACCTCCCATTTTCATGTTCCCTTTTACTTTTTCTTCTTTTTATATTTTCCCAATCCTCTCTCTTCTTTCAACTTCCTGATACTACAGAATAGGTGTCCACAGGAAAGGGCTATAGTCCAGTCAAATGAACCCAAATGAAATAAGCAGCAGATTTTTTTTTTTTTTTTTTTTTTTCTTCAACTGTGTAATATTAGGGGGACCTTCTAGTAATACATATCAAAAGTCTTCTAAAATCCATTGAGGGGAAAGTGTGAAATTTTAAAAAATATATAATCCTGAAAATGTTGGTGACAAAAAAAAAAAAAACAATCAAAAAGGAGAAATGGTAGAAGTTTCATGAGTTTAAAAAAAAATCCAGGGCATTTGTTTCAATCATCCAAATCATCATTACCATAGTCCCAAGGCTTTGGAGAATTTGAACAGCAGAGTACCCATGCAGATATGCATTCCAATCCATGTGTCCTGCAGGCATACCTCTTTGAAGAGCATCCAGTCTTGCAATTGAACCTGAATATGAGTAGCAAGTCTTTTCAAGCAGGTGGCATGTCTGTTTTTATGGGCATTATTTGGTCATTAATGATTTCCAAGCCCCATTGCTTTGAGTTTAAGTGTCAGTCTCTCCCTTCCACTCTTGAACCTGATAATCACCCCAAAACTATGGAACTGGTCTGATTATGGAGAATGACAACTGCATTTTCTCAGCTTTGATGATGTCATTCATACTAGTTGGTCCTGCATAAAAATATGATAGATCTTAGAAAGTTTATCACTGGATTGGATATTGGAAAGTGAAGCTTCCTTTTCAATGTGATAAAATCTGGAAGTTGTATTACAGCCTGTAATCACATGAATAAGCAACAACTTGAAGCAAATAAATGATCCCAGCTTTTCCTTTGACATTTTAATATTCAGTAGTCTGTACTTCCTTGCATTTTGTTTCAGCTCAGGTCTGAAGTACAACTCTTTGTCATCCATGTTTGCATAATGCTGGAGTAGAAACAGTAAATCAGTATCTTCACCAACAAGAACTGTGTTTACAGTCTCAGAAGATTGAATAGCAGTTTGGATGATTAGCACATCAGCATCACTTCTGCATGAGCTGTAAAGCATCTGCTTCCTCAAGCTAGGAATTTAGGATTGAAAGGAAGTTTCGTTCATTATCTTTGTTAATGAGAAAGTCTTTCTTCTTCAGACTGACAAATGTTTGAAGAGAAAGAGAAACAGTTGGTCTTCTTCCATGAGAACGCCTCCTATATGTAATGTCTTAATATCTGGACCACTGTTATACCAATCAAAATCACTGTAGCCTTCCCATACTTTTTCGTGTCATAGTTCACATACCTAACAAAAACCGGTGCAAATGTTTTTCCTTGGGTCCATGGTAGGCAGTATAACAGAGAGCTACCATCAGGTACATAGTGTAAAGGAAAATAAAGAACTTCATTGTCATTCTCAACCAGTTTCCAAATGGCATCCACAAAACATCATCAATATTGAAGGAATCATGTGCAGTGAACCCACTAACTAGTCCTCACAGATAGGGATCAGGACCAAAAGGATCCAGATCACTATGAATGTTTAGAATCTAGTATGTATCTTAACTATCACGTTTTATTCGAGACTATGTAATATATTTGTGTTGCTCACTGGTATTACAGTTGGCCCCAATGAATTTGTGTATTGAATGACTGGCATCTGCACAGGGAGGCATAGACAACAAACAAACAGGGCATTGGATATCTGTCATTCCACGACCCCTTGTTAAACTTCTAGTAGTATTGAAGCTCCTCATAAGGACTTGCTCAATGACTAAGCTAGTAGAGAGTCCTGCCAATATCAATCACTTCAACGTATGACTTAATGACCATTGAGGAAACTGGTGCCGATATCAGAATGAGATTCTGGCAGTTGTATCTTCTGTAAATAGAAAGCAGACTTGGTATACAAATTTTGACAACTGCTTCCAAATATGGAAGCATTTTTTGAACACCCTGGACGTGCAAATTCCAATCTCCAATTCTCTCAACCTTGATGAACATACACAGAATACTGTCCTATGGTCTTTGAGGATTTGTTTTTCAGCGTTCAGCTTGTCACTGATCTCATGTAAATCTTCACAGGACAGAATTGAAGTAGCATTAGCATCAACCATTACCCTATCATATAGCTCTCTAGCCTTCACAAGGTTTGGGTGAAGGGTGACCTCTTCCTTATACTCTACATTATTTGAAAGTATCAGATTGTAAGGATTGGCTGTCAGTATTGTATTAAGGGCACCATTAACCATGAGGTGTCCTTGGATGGCCTTAGAATAGCTTTTCCACTGAGAATGTGTTTCCAGCATTTTCTGCATACACTACTTGAGGACTTAAGCAAGACCATTTTCTGCCATCAAATGACCAACACACCCAATGAAGCTCATCTCAATATGAATCCCTCCAAGTCTGAAAACTACTTCTCCATGGTCACTCCTAGTTGATTAAGATTTTACAGTGAGCACGGCTTTCCAAAACAGTGATTGGCCAAAGGTGATTATAGGTGTCACATTGAACTTCCTGGCTTGATCACAGAGGTAGTTCTATGCTGAAAGTATGCAAGGCATATTGCTGGAGGCTAAGTCTATTATAGGAAGGAAAAGGATTGATGACTTCTCAGGATGAACACCAGGATGGATGCTTTACATCATACAAGACCATGCAAGTCCTCTGGAATGAAGAAACAAGAAAATATCACAGAGTGGATTGATATCTGTTGTAAGGTCTGTGAAACTTAGTGACTAGTCACCAGTTTGTTCAGAATGAGAGATATTGATGTTGGTCTCACCAATTTCCTTGATTTTGTCAGATGTTACTGCTTTTCTTGGGATGGGCTTGCTCATAATTTTCCAGGTGTAAACATTGCAATCATCCCCAAGCCTTGGAAAGTATTTTGTCCTTCTAAGGTTGGAATGTTGTCAACTAAATGAGCAGCAACAAACTGAATGACCTGTGCTAGCCTATGCTCTGGTAATTCTCCCCTTTGTAGTGCTGCACTGCGCTCAAAATCATGGGATCCCTGCATAGAAACACCAAAATCCATGTTTGACAAGTGGGTCAACAACAAATCTGGATGAAATTTATGGTTCATCTCTGAAGCTAACCCAAACTGCAAAGGTATGAAATGATCCTTGGTTGAGTTTCTGGCAAAATTGCCTGCCCAACTGACGCCTTTTTCATTTCCGTATTTTTCCCTGTGAACAATACCTGTAAAAACTCCTACAATATCTCCAGTACATACTTCAGTGCCATTTGTGAGTTGGCCATTTGTTTGCTGTATAGATAACTGTCACATCAAGCACTAATTCATTTGATCTCACTTCTGATCAGTTTTACAACTGTCTGGACAATGTACATTACTTCTGCTTTGGAGTCTTTAATCTTTTACTCATTATAAAACTTTTATATAATGGACAGAGCACTAATGTGGAAAGTTACATCAGGTTTCCCATTCAACTGAGTAATGATTATCTCACCACCAAATTTTTTTATTCATTTTTTCCCTCATATATACTTTGCTGTATGCTTGGAATCCCAAACCCTTGAGACACTCTTGCATCTTTCCAATTAGGTCACTGATAGTGAGTTGTTCTTCATCTTTTTTTCAGAAAAAGCTTTTGCGGAAAGCACCAAATCTGTTCAGATTTTCTGGTCTTCCACAGTGAACCTGTTTAGTGGCAGAGTGACATTAATGCTTTTTTGGAATATTTTCAGTGTTCATAAGTTTATACTGTATTGTTGATCATACACAGCATCAGCATCAGCAGCATGCAGATCTATAACAATTGCAAGTCCGCTGGATTTTAATCTTCCTCACTCATCATTTTTCTCTTCACGAATTTGGAAACATTCATTTGAAAGTCACTTACTCTCACAAGAATTACATCAATACCATGTTTTTTGGTTTACATACTTTGCTACTTGTCTACAGAACAGACAATTTTTTTTTATATTCTAACTCTGGGCTCTGAAATGAAGAACAAGATGGATAGTGAGTCTTGCACCTTCTCCCTCATTCAATCACACTATATCCACCTTGAGCCTATAAATGCTTTCCGACAATGTACATGTACACTCTGGCCAACTTGGATTGTCACGTTTCTTCAACAGTCCTTGTATGCTTTATTGATACTGTCACTACCTTTTTGTCACAATTTCACAGATGGAAAACTATTGGACAAACTTTGATTAAAGATTACACAGGTTCCTGTAATATTCGTCTTACCTTAAAATAAAGGGAAGTATATTAGTTAGTATACACATTCATGGTATAGGGGCATGTAAATTATTTCTTACCAGTTTGTAAAAAATGGTAATCTAGATAGGAGGCTCGCACATTTCAGGGAACAGTGAAGAAATGATCTATCATTTGAAGAGGCCTATGCAGTCCAAATAGGGTACTTTTATAAGGAAATCTGCAGGTGTTAAGATGTTGGCCAGTTTCAGGCATACCTAAAGAGAAGAACCAGGAAAAAAATGAGATGCCAAAAAATGAAGAGGATGATTCCTCTTTGAGGCAGTGAAATGGGAGGCACATGGCACTAGGTGTTAAGATGTTGGCCAGTTTCAGGCATACCTAAAGAGAAGAACCAGGAAAAAAATGAGATGCCAAAAAATGAAGAGGATGATTCCTCTTTGAGGCAGTGAAATGGGAGGCACATGGCACTAGACAGGCAACAGATAGAAGGTCAACTGAGGACCATCATTCCCTGTCGACAAGGAACAGATCGAATGGCAACTGCTGATTACTGTTTGCAGGAGATTCAGGATGCGTGCATTGTTATACTGAAGCTCAACTGCACCATCATGGATAGGTAAACGCCATTAAGCCAGATGGCATGGAAATTGTCATCACAACTTGGGTGTTACAATTCATCAGAGGATTGCACACAAGTTTGTCCACTGCATAAAAACGTAACCTCTGTCATGTCTACTGATGGAAGGAGTAACATGAAGAATTCCATCTAGAAAGAGCCAGATAAACCTCCCACTCTTTCCTGATCCTCCTCCTGCTATTGTGGATCTGTATGAAGTGCCCCACTTCATTGAACAAATCTGCAAGTACAATAACGCTCTGTCACTTGCTTCTCTGGGAGTACTTCAGTAGGTGGTGATGACTTGGTGTAACCCAACCATGAAAGTTCAAGGATAAATCCATCATCATATTGGTAAATACTCTGATCCTTACTGATTGACAAACTCCCAAATTTGCTCAGATCTATTCAGTGACACCAACCGTGAAGCCAGCAACCATGTTTCAACATTGCCAGGCTAGATATTGGCATTTAGAAAACTCTCAAGATATCCTCCATGCAGTATAACTAATGTTACAAGTTTAAAGATGGCCATTAAAATTCAGGACGAATACCGGAATACCGGAATACAAGTTGACCGATGCAGATGATGCCATCAAGTAAGAAATAATTCTTATTTTCTTATCTAACATTAACATTTATTGATTGTTGTAGAAGAACATGCCCGTTATTAAAATCTGCCGACTGGAAGCAAAGTTGACATCATAATTGTGGTAGCAGATTCACCGCGTATTTGGACGTCATCCTGAACATGAGAGTGGAGCCTCAGCAAATGATTAATGCCATACACATGAGTTATGACAGCCTGCATTATATCCTTATCTTGCCATTTGGCACAAATGGATTTCATTGCCGCATCCCACTACTACAACATTGGCAAGTTTTGACACTTCTTCAAAATTTTACCAGTTCTACCTGCAAATCAATGAGAGCCATGGCAACTTTCTCATGAAGTCACGTTCAGGGCCTCTACCATATCACCAAATCAACATATTCAGAATATAGACATAGGTCCCATCAGGACTATGACCAAGAATTTGTCCAAAAAAAAGCGAGGTAACAACATTAATGTGACAATCATTGGGTGGTTCCTTACCATTTGTTTTTAGCCTTAAGTTCAATGCCCACCTGAGTGTCAAGGTGGTACACATGTCAAGGTGGTACACACATCAAGGCCGTAAAGTACTTATACAAGTATATTACAAAGGATTCTTATCATGTGATAATAAGGCTGTCAGATGGAACAGAGGGGAACCAGTGTGCTGATATCCTGCTAAGGTGAAGGCAAAATTCCACCTGATCTTACCAATAGCAAAAGGAATATCAAGCTAAATCCCATGATACTGGTTGTAAACAAATAGGATAAACTTCACAAGAACATCCACCCTAACCCCGACCCAAACCATACCAATATGCAGTGGTTTTGTTAAAGATCTATTCTTGGCTCCACAAATAAAAGCTCCAACAGGGTCAACAACATTATGTTAAATCCTTTCCAGGCCATTCAATGCATCTTCATGAGTAGCAACAAAGTAATGAAGAAGGATGTCAGTCATAAATACCCCCAAAAAAGTTCCTCAACTCTTTCACTCCACCATTACAGAAATCTCAGTGATCATGTCATTGATGCTATAATCACTTCAGGTATTAACATCCGAAAATCAATTTTCTGTCCTAGGATCCCTCTCACCCCATCGGAGAAATTTCATTCCTTGAAACTCAGAGATGTAAGTTTCTGATGTGATCTGGATTTGCTATTACATGACATCCAACAAAACTTAAGGCCAAATGCTCAAAAGGGTTCATCTCTAAATGGAGAAGAACTTCTCTATATTAAGGCGACTGTGCATCACCATATCGACATTTTGGGATCAAAATGAGATGACTTCATGACAGAGGAAGGAATAAAAAGGTGCTTTCGCAAACAACATTGTCTTCAAGGTGTTGTCTTAAAGAAATATTCATCTGGAATTTCGACATACATAAAATATACCAATTTTTATACCAAATATTTGATACTTGGAAATTTTTGGAGATGCCTAAAGCCAGGGTTTTCATAATATTTACTTGGGAATGACAAAATTACAGTGAATGTGATAATGCCACACTAACCACTCATTTTTTACCTCCCATAAAATATTAAGTAACTCAACAACTCTGTAAGTACAGGAGGCCGGATGCTGACAAGAATACGGTCATAGGGTGGTTGGGAGGATTTCCTCAGCAAAATCCAACATCCTTGCCGAGTGTGCAAACAACATCACTGCAATGTTGTTTTCCTGCAAAAAAAATGCATTGAAGTTCTAAGTAAAATAGGTCAAAGGTACCTGGAATGGACCTTGTAGCTGGAATTCCACATGAGAAGCATGGTAGTGCCATCTATGTGAGGTTTGGGTTACCTATAATCATCTCCACAACTTGTAACAACAACAATAACATCGAATGCCAGTCTTCTCACCTTGAGGGCATTTAGGTAACATCAGTTTACAAGGCCCTTGGTCTACCGTTTCTTTTTGACAATCAAGTGGTACAAAATGGCTCATCTTCACAGGTATTTATAGGAGACTATCACAGCCACAACACAGCTTGGGGCTACAACAATACCACCACGAATGGAGAAAATGTTGAGAGATGGGCCGAGAATAAAAACCTATGCCTAGTCCACGACCCCAAACTCCCAGACTCCTTCAACAGCAGACATTTTAAAAGTAGCTCTAACCCAGACCTTATCTTCAAAAGTGCTGCAATTCCTGAGGTGTGTGAAGAATATACTAGGTCCTACACCACACTTTCAACATCGCCCTCTTTGCCTTCAAATTAAAGCAGCTGTCAATCCAAAGAATATTCCATACTGAAGACAGTTCAACTTTAAAAAAGCTAACTGGAAGAGTTTCTCTTCCGACTTCAATTCCTATGTCAGCCAGTTGAATGTGTCAGTGGAACAGTACCCTGACTTCATACAAGCTGTACATGGAACTTCAAAAAGAAACATTCCAAGAGGCCGTAGAACAAATTACACCCCTAACTTGTGTCCAGACTCTGCAGACCTCTATGAAGACTATGAAGAAAGGTTCCAGACCGGTCCTTTCTCACCATCTACAGCTGAAGCAGGGGAAAATGTAATGGCAGCTATATCCGAAGAGAAAAGTGTGGCAAAAAATTATCAAGTCTACTGATTTGACCCAAAGTAGCCGAAAAGCCTGGAACACAATCAAATTGCTGTCGGCTCCTCATAAGAAGGCGGGCTATCACTCCAACATAACTCCCAATCAAATTACCCATCAACTACTTCTCAATGCTAGCCTTGTAAAGCAGTGTAAACCCCAGTTAAAGAGGGCAACAAAGGAAAACAATACTGGCTTAACCAACCCATTCCCTTATGAAAAATTGGAGAAAGGCATAAAGGCACTCAAACAAGGCAAAACTGTGGGACTAGACAATATTAGTGCCGAACAAATAAAACTGTTCGGCCCTACCACCCATGAATGGCTGCTGAGATTCTACAATAACTGCCTCAGCTCTCACCAATTGCCAAAACTGTGGCGAAAAGCCAAAATTATTGCCTTGCTAAAGCCAGGGAAAGATCTAAGTGATCCTAAGAGCTTCATACCTATCTCTCTGTTGTCCCACCTGTACAAGTTGTTAGAGAGGCTGCTACTAAATCGCATTCAGCCTCTCATCGAAGACCAATTAGTCAATGAATAGGCAGGATTCCACCCTGGCAAGTCTTGTACAGATCAATTACTGAATCTAACACAACATATAGAGAATCGGTTTGAAAAAAGCCTAATAACTAAGGCTGTATCTGTGGACTTATCTGCAGCATATGACACTGTCAACCATTGTCGCCTTCTATCAAAGATCCTGCACATCACCAAGGATTTTTGATTTACTGAGCTTATGCAATAATTGCTCAGTAATCGACGATATTTTGTTAGCTTCTGTGGTAAATCTAGCTTATGTAGATGACAGAAGAATAGTTTGCCACAAGGCAGTGTCTTAGCTCCTATCCTTTACAACATCTATACCAATGACCAACCAGTCCATGTTGGAACCGGGAACTTCTTGTATGCTGATGACCTGTGCATAACAACTTTACACAAGGGTTTTAGGTCCACAGAAAAAACACTCAACAAAGCACTGGATGGGCTCACCACATACTATGCAAACAGTCATCTGTGTGCCAACCCCGCTAAAACCCAAGTTTGTGCATTCTACTTAAGATCTCAGGATGCAACATGCAAGCTCAACATCTCCTGGAATGGGATAAAGCTTTCACACTGTATCAATCCATCATACTTGGGTGTGAAGCTCAATGATCCCTTATGTAGAGAGCTCATGATAAAAAAACTAAGAGCCAAAGTGACTGCTTAAAATGACATTCTCCATGAACTGAGTAATTCTGAGTGGGGCTCTCATCCAGCAACTATTCACTAGACGGCTTTAACTCTATGCTATTCAACCACAGAATATGCATATCCGGTGTGGAAACGCTCTGCACATGTGAAGAAGATCAATCCTATGCTGAACATAAGTTGCCACTGCATCACAGGGTGTCTCAAGCCATCTAACATCAACTCCCTCTATGTTCTGTCTGAAATATCTCCTCCTGACACTCGAAGAAAGGTAACCAGCAGGAAAGAAAGAATAGTACAGGTTGCAGACCCAAGACACCCCTTATATGGCTAATTTCCAGCATGCAACCAACTCAACTCACGGAAAAGCTTCCTTGTCACAACCAAACCATTAGACAAAGATGCTGCATCCACACGGATGCAGCTGTGGAAGGAAAGGCTTGCAACTGATCCCACACCCACCAGTATAGAGCTTCCTCCAGTGGAAAAGCTACATCCAGGTACAGCTGTGCTGTGGAAGAATTGGCACTGCCTCAACTGCTTAAGAACTGGTACTGGCTGATGCAAACTGTCTATGCAATGCTGGGGCTATACCTATAATCCCTGCACTTGTGACTGCAGACAATTTTGGCAAATCATGGAACATCTTTTGAAGGCCCAAGCCTGGAATCATGGTGTAGTGCTCAGGACCTGACAGAGTTCAACAGCAGAGCAAGTGCTTGTGTGATGCTCTGGGCATCAGCTGTCTGACAAACTAGAAGAATAAGAGGAAGACTAATGTATCTACATAGTAAAGGGAAACTTTAGGGACTTAATGACTACAAATTTACTGTCCTGTAGTTTGGGCTACTTACCTGAAAATCTGAAGTTAGGGGTAAAAGTTCTTCATTGGGTAGAATAATTAGGTAGTGATACTGAACTCACTGAGAGCCCAGTATCTTTATGCTAAACCTGGTGACAAGGTTTGTTGCTCTACTAGGGCCTTACCTAGGCTTAAATAGTCGTTCTGTTAATGCATTCTATAATAACACTACTCTTTAGTTCATCATTTTTGTTTACTTCTTCGATTATTTAGCTATCCCTTCTAGCATTCCTCCAAAATGATGGAATCAATATATTCAAATATTGGTATGTGATTTTTAAGTAACTGGAATAATAACATGGTGTTTACTACTTCCCATGTGGATTTTTACATCGGGTGGGCTGATGATCATGTACATACAGCGATATTCTACACCTATTGTCAGCCAAAGTGCTGGTATAATCAGTCAGAAATTTCACATACACTCTCCATATGCCAGAGATAGTTACATATGGGTGTGTCCTTTAGGATTTACAATATGAACTACTTCTAAACCTCTAGATGCACCATATCTAAAATTTTTGTTTCAATATTACTTGGAGGTAACAGAATTGGTAATGCATTGTGTGCGCACTTTCAGCAGGTGTTGCAAAGGATATAATTAAACCTATGGTAATCATCTAACCAATTGGGTGCAGCAAGCTTGAGAAGTTGATTTTGAGTAGCGATAAAATTGCTCTACCAAATTATTTTCTTGTGGGTAAAAAGCAGTAGTACAATGATGATCATTCCCAAGTACTTCACCAACCTATGCCCTTAACTTAAAAGTGAACCGTGACCCTCTATTGGTGAAGATATGATTTGTACCCCAATCAGTGCAATCCAATTAGCAATGGTAGCCCAAGCAGGGGAAAGTTCTGTCAAGTCCATTTGAGGAACCACTTCAGGCCTATGAGTAAACCAATCCATAATAGTAAGATGGTTGGTGAACCCTTGAGACTGTGAAAGAGGGCAATTAAAATAGACATATATGTGCTCCGAAATTCTTTGGGAAATTTAATGGTTTTAAAGAGAACCCTTACATCCTTTCCTACTTTGGAAAGATTGCAGGAAAAACGAGACTTGGACCACTCTCTCACTTGTTTAGACATTCCTTTCCAAATTAACATGGTTACCTCAATCTTAGAAGTTCTCATATCAATGGGTGTGATTGATTCCAGGCAAACATGGTAATCAAGTTTATTTAGCAAATTTGGTGTTGTCTATCACAAAATTTGGTTTGCTATCTCTTCCAAGATGACTTGGTGGATTCAGCAAAATATTTGGTAGGTATATTTTTGAGGGTTTTCAAAGTAACATTGGATTATAAAAGTTAAATGAAGCAGCATCATCGGTGAAGGAGAAGAGATATCAAATTTTCCATCAAAATGGGCTGAAAGTAAAGGAATAGGAATTCTAAGCTTAAAATCCTAGATTCCTTTCCAGGTGGTTTCCCCCCCCCCCCCCCTTCACTCCTTTCCTCTTTAAAATGACAACAAAAAAAATTCACTTTAGGGATGGTTTCCAAATTAATTTCAATAAGATTTATTTTTTCTGTAAGTAGACAAGCTGCAAAGAGCCCTGCACTGTTTATAACAAGGTACAAACATTTATGTGGTGTCAGTTTTCAGCCACCACTGTCAAAAATATTTCATATACTGACGAAATTGTATCTTTTTTATAGGGCTACTGCATTCTTGAAAAGAACTTTCAGAAAAAAACAAATAATCACTAAAACAGTCGAACAGGGGGCATACACTGTGGCAGGGGTAGGTGTGTGGGAGGAATTGGGTAAGCAGATTAAAGAGCTTTGAAGGACTTGTCTTCTATCTCTTCCATAATTTTGACCAATTTTCCCAGATCAACAGAATGGCAAGCCCCACGAAAAGCTGAATGATGAGAGCTGCTTGAAACAACCTGAGTAAGGTACAATCCAAGAACTTAACTAAAATGGATTAAAACAACTGCTCCCATTTTAATTATAAATGTTTATTGGTTTAAGTTGTTCTTGACAGTCATGCAGGGAGATGTAGGGGATATTGGGAAGGAGGGGGCGGGTGGCAAGGAATTAGTTAAGTAGCTTCCTTCATTATTGTTATTGGTGTACAGAAAAGCTGCTCATTGTTGTGATAGTTGGTTAAACAACATAGTTTTATTCAGATGAGTAAGATCAAAGATACACACAACAGCCAGTCATGTTGCAAATCACAAGGTAAGTCATGACACAATAGCATAGTTATAACATCACTACATACCCCTTACACCAGTAAAGTTAACATGACCTTAAGTATATAGGTACTACACTATTATGTTCTACATACAAGTTTTTCATAAGATGAATCTGGTTCATACATCAAATAGTTTTAGATCACGTATCTTTATATCGAATAGGTGGTCAAATAACTAGTCCACTTCGAGTCTCAGCTTCTGACTTTCCCTTGGCATTGTGTCTGGTGGCTTTGAAGGGGTTGCAGACTCCATTACTGGTACTGTTGGCATTTCGGCATTTCGTTCTTGTCGAACTGTATCCACAGGGGTGAGGATACTATGCTCAGTAGTCACCGTTGGCTTATTTGACACTGAAGTCTCTTCCCGAAGGAAACCAATGAATTAGACAGCCACCCTCAATTTTGATCAGATAAAATTGATCATCACTCCTGGAGATTGCCCTCCCTTTAAATCATACTTTCTTCTCATGATCTAGAACATGAACCTGTCGCTCAGCTAACATTGATTGTAGCTCCTTGGTATGTTGGTCACCATAAGCATTCTGTTGACCCTGTAGTGCATTCATATGGTCCCGATAGTCTTCTGCAGCCATCTAGTTGATATGGTTTGGAAGTACAGTTGACATTTGTCAGCTGAACATCAACTCTGCAGGGGTAGGTAATGTATCCAATGAAGTCACTCTCACATTCAGAAGAGCAAGGTCAATGTTACCATCAGATTTGAGGCATTTCTTGATAAAAGGTTTCAGGTACCTAATTTGGTGTTCTATGAATCCATTTGATTGTGAGTATCTTGGGACTGGTTATTGTATGCTGTATACCCCATTCTGCACAAAATTGATTGTATATTCCTTGGTACTGCGGCCCATTATCAGACACAATCTCTCTTGGAACACCCAACATACTAAGGATCCCTGTTGTTGCTGTGACTACAGCAGCAGATGTAATGGACTTTAGCTCTTTGATGATTGGATAGCGACTGAAATAATCAGAGGTCATGAGGAAGTTTCTCTGCCCAATTTCGAATAGGCCTGTCCCAAATTTCACCCATGGCCAACCTGGTTTCTCATGCATTTTCATTGGTTCCCTTTGTTTTTGAGGTTGGAGTTCCTGGCAGAGTTGGCATCTTTTGCATAGATCTTCAATGTCTTTGTTCATTCTTGGCCAATATACACTTTCACGTGCCATGTGTCTGGTTTTCTCTATACCTTGGTGGCCACTATGGAGCTGTGCAAGAATGTCTGGTCTCAACAATCTGGGGATGGGAACTTGTTGACCCTTGAAGATGATGCCATCTTCCACTGCTAGTTCATCTCTGTAGGACCAAAATTGATGCAGATTTGTGGGCATTTCGCGTATCCCTACTGGCCACCCAGTAAAGATTACTTGAGCAAGACCATTTAGCACTGGATCTCCGAAAGTATCTTCTCTTATTTGGGCTTGCTTGAGAGCTGAAATTCATGAAGTCAATTTTGATATTGTTTAAGTCTTCCATCTGGATACAATTCACTCTATCATCTAATTCGATTTTTTTATTTTTTTGGTTTGTTTGGGAGTCTAGAGAGAGTGTCTGCAAGGATCATGTCTAAGCCTGGTCAATAGATAATTTGAAAGTCATATCCTTGGACCTTTAACATCATGCATTGCAATCTGGGAGGAGCTGCATGGATGGGCTTTCTGAAGATCATCTTGAGTGGCTTGTGGTCATTTGTGACAATTCCAGGCGGTGCATTTGGTAATTAATCTTGACATTGGCATTTTACTGTTCTTCTAGCAGATTCCATAACTGTCTTGGGTCTCTTTGTTGTTCTTCTGTGAGCCCAGATACCAAAATTTGCCTAATTCCTTCATCTCCTACAGCAATCTTGATTTTGATGGCTTGTTTGTTAAAGTCATCGATCTCTTTATCCTCTAAGTGGAAGGTCATTCTTGCCTTGAATGCATGAAAGGTATCTGCTAAGGGCTCATGCTTCCAGTCAAGTTCTGGCCTTTTGCAAGACATGGCAGCCAGGAATAATAGCTAACTGGTAACAATAGTTTCATTCAGTTTATTGATGCTGCTAAATAATTCACTTGGTAGTGTATCCCACCCACTGCCACCATGTAGTGATAGTTGGTTTAACAACAAAGATTTATTCAAATAAGTAAGATCAGGGATACACACAACAGCCAGTCACATGGCAAATCACAAGGTAAGTCATGATGCAATAACATAGCTATGACATCATTACACTCATCTACAAATGAATATATTTTCCTTCTCACATAATAGTAGTGATTATTATCCACAAATAAATATTTTCTAATAATAATGACTAAATCAACTCTTTATTCTCTTTTATATTAAAATATTTACTTCCTTTATGATTAGTATTCAGTTCAGTTTGACATCATCAATTTCCATAGTGACAGCTTCAACTGACTGATGGGTACATGGAGGCACACTGCTGTCACAGACCCCTCGGCCCTCACTATGTGAGTTCTTTTCTACATGTCTGTAGTTGAGAATATCAAGAAGGTTGTAATTGGAAACCAGCAATATTTGTTCGATAGTCATTCATCTCATCATGAAGTTGCTGTAATTCAAGAATTACAAAAAAAAATGAAATCAAAGTTCTTTAGCACTAATGCCACCAACCATTGCTTAAGAATGAGGATCTGCCACATGGTTGTCTTTACCAGCAATGTGCTATGCCTTAGTTGTTAACTCCCACATGCAGACTAATTAATTTTTTTTTTATGAAGATTGAGCATCTGTCTCTTTAATGAAAGCAGATATAAGAGATTTGTTGTTGATGTGCCATAAATCCCAGGCCTTTTAATAGGTAGCCAACATTGCAAATTCTACGGTGTATAGCCAGCAGTATACAATCAAAGGCACTATATCAAGTTTTGGAAGGCATAATGCTGAATGAAAGAGGCAAATGGTCTCATCATCTCTGTCATAGCTTTTCCAAAACTTCACCAACTGTATATGAAGATAAACCAGAAGTGTTGTGGATGCCAAATCCTGTTTAGTAGCTAAAAATGCAGTGAACATGTCTTTGGACAATTTCATATGTTTAACTTCCCTAAAAGAGGTTTCTTCATTGCAACTGCCTTGAGAAAAAAATAATGATCAAATATATCACCCCAAACAACTCATGAATTCCTTTGGCCATCCTGGGTTACAGGAAATCTGGAATGGCTTTAACTTTTTTATTTGAAGGATGTGAATCCTATTGGTTCTTGTGACACTGGAAATTGATTGAAGCCACCTCAAAAATTCATATTGAGCAATTATAACCAATTCACAATTTCACAATTTTTAAAAAAATGCGCACAAATATTTTAGATAATCTACTTTTGTACAATTAGCCATTAAAATATCATCCAGATAGACGAAGACTAATTCTAATCCCTGGCCAATTCGGTACATGAGATTTTGATGGGATTGAGCCATGTGAGTGAGTCATAATAGAATTTGGAGCTATAAAAGAAAATTCCAAATAAGGTGAAGATCAGTGTTTAAAATATCACCTTGATTATTGGGAACATGAGGATACACTTAACCAAATTAATCCTCTAAGAAATTTTTATTCAGCAAAACTACCTATAAAATCTGAAATGTGGGAAATTGGATACTTATTGGGAATGGTCATATTATTAGCCTATGATTGTGGCATCATGGTTTTTTTAAAGAAATTGATGCATATTCAATGGCCAGGTAGTATAATCAAAACTAAAAGATTATATTGAAAGGGCACACAACACACTAGGACAACTCATCCAGACAATCACATGACATCCTATTATATGCATATATCAATCAATACAGGAAGCAAAATTGAGTTTAAAATCAAACAGCTTTACCACAATAATTATCACCATATACTTTCCTACCTGAGCCATTAGGCACCAGTGTATTGGAGTAGACTGTGGGCTGCGTGAGTGATCAATTATACTTAAAGTTTCTAACTTGTCAAAATTGTCCTTAGCATGCTTGCATTAGTCAGGTGGTTTGTGCCATACCTTGATACTGATTGCAGGCCCCTGTGTGTCCACATAATGCTTAAATCCCATCTTGAGAAATTCTGCAGAAATATTTGGCATAGTGGGGAAAGAAAAGCCTTCCAATAAATCAGAAATGCACCAGCTTCCTACACAACTACAATACTGCTACAAGGGCCTACATGGGTAGCTCAGGAGGGAGGAATGATAACATGCGTTTTGTGTCAATTAGCCCCTTTCAAATCAAGAATAAGATAATTTGGAGCACAAAAATTTGTCCCTGGTGACAGCTGGTTAACATTTGCACTCATATTTTCCCAAACCAAATACCTGTCACCAATAAAAATGAGAGTAATACATGTATCAAAAATACCAATGGACTGTCCATTGATGGCTTGAAGGGCAGGGCCTCTAGAGGGAATATGGTTGTCATTGACAGAGGCTTCGACAACATTGCTTAAAATCAATGGCTGCAAACTAGATCATTCCAGGTGCTGAGTAGCCACACACATGAGGCTGTCTTCCAAATTGATGCAAATGATATAATTTTAAGGACTTCTGGGAGGTAAAAACAGGCCAGTTGTAAAAATTTTAAGGACTTTTAAATTGTATGAGTTCTCTTAGCAATTTCCTCAATTCAGTTACATCTGCTGATGCCACTTGCTTGCATAACTCCATCAGAAAGTTGTGAAGAATCACTTTAGAAAGGGGTGTCTCTTGCAGCCAATTCTTGAAGGTTGACATATCCAAGGAATTAGTGCCACCCAGAAAATTAGTGCATCAAAATTTTTTTGATCTTATTCTCATCAGAAAGGCCATACATGGCCAAAAGGACCTGTTTTAAGTTTCTGAACTGATATGCCATGGGAGGGAAAATTAGAGTACCCCTAATGCATTGTTGGTAACCAATTCCAAGGCTACTTTCACTAAGTGATATTTAGTTTGGTCTATGGTAAAAATTTGGAGTGCAAACTAAGCGTCACACTAGATAGATCACACTCTGGGTCAATGCATTCCAATGCAGGAAATTTAATTGCTACAGCCTCAACTTTTAACTTTTGACACACCTAAATGCAGCAAACATGAACCACTACACCATTATTATTATTATTTTATGCATTGTAAATGGATGGGGAAAAAAGTAATAATTTCTTCACATGTAAAGAATTCTCTATGACTACTTCATAATATTATACCTTAACAACCTGCACGTACAATAATGTAAAGTGTTTATACAAGTCATTGGTAATTTTCTTTGCTCACAGCTGTGGTTCATTGTTAACTATGCAAGTGAAATTGACTACTTCCTTATTTATAAAAAGGCATACTGCCTTAAGAATAACAGAAAATACAATCCTTGTTCATCAAAAATTATCAAATAAACACAGCTTACAAATTATATTTGATAATCTACTTTTGAACTGTTTTAACATGTACCAAAATAACTTCTCAAAAATTTACTTATGTCAGATCTAATTTAAATTCACCATTATCTAATCAATTATATCAGTCAAAATGGCATTAACATAATTTTGAGATAGAAAATAATGATTTGATAATATAAAATTGGATAGTTACAGTTTCATAGCTAGCTTACTAGCTATCCGTAGCTACCTTGATATCTAACTAATTATCTATTATTAAGTCATAGCAATAGATAGTCCCAGAGATAAGTAGCTAGCTTATAGCAGCTAGATTATAGCGGCACCTAATTACCAAGCAAATAATTCTTTTTATACTTACCTGAGGCATGGATAGGATGTGGTGTGAACAATAACTGACTTTTATTCACAATTAGGTACTAGCCTCCATACTTCCTTCCAACTCTGCAGCACCTTTCAGGGAGAAAAAAAAACACCAAAAACCTTACTCATTGAACATTGACCTGCCTCAGGATGTTCCAAAATTAATTCTTCCAATTTTTTTTCCTGTTTGCCCAATTATTTTTTTTCATAGTAATTTTTTTTTACTAATTATTATCATCCTGGTTGCGCTTTGAACAAATTGGCGCCTCCCTTACAGGCTGTGGTTAGTCCTAAGAAAGAGTTCAAAGGAGTTGAGCCAGCTCCAAGCAGCGGAATTAACTGCTTTGGCCACCGTTTATGAATAAAAAGGAATGGAGGGTATGACGTATAGCAGGAGTTTTATACCGTCATAAAATAAAAGTGTTTTATGATTCATTATTCTAGAACACTTACGGCGCCATTTTAGGTAGCAGTAACGTGGTTAAAAGCGTGGCTTGGTTGTGTTGTCCGGGTTAAATGGTATTGAACCGCGTGTTTGTCCTTGCCTTAGCAACAGTTAGTCCTGCTGTTCTCGGTAGAGTAACTGATAAGCGGGGTGGCATTTTTGCTTTTGTATTCCACCCTTATGATTCTAGAGGGATGGAAGGTATGAAATATAACTAGAGCTTTATACCATGATAAAATATGAGTGTTGTATGATAACATTATTCAACCAGAGTAGCGGTGTCATTTAGTTAATGGTGAGGTGGTTAAAGCTAGGCTTAGTTGAATAAGTGGTGATAAATAATATATAATAATATATGTTTACGTCAGCCTTAGCAACAGTTTATCCTGCTGTTCTTGGAAAAATAAGGTATAGCTGAGGTGGCACTTTTGCTTGTATATGCCACAGCTTATGATTTAAAAGGGATGAAGGGTATGAAATATAGCAAGTGTTGTATGATAACAGTATCCTATTAGAGTTATAGCTCCATTTTAGGTAGGGTTGAAGTGGTTAAAGTGTGGCTTCATTATTTTGTTTGTTATAAATGATATTGAAGGGTATGTTTGTCAGTATCTTAGCAATAGTTTGTGCTGCTGTTCTTGGGAAAATGACCAATAACTGAGGTCACACTTTTGCGTCTATATGTACAAGTGAATGGAAAGCCTGTACTCTCAGTATGGTATATTTATACTATTGTCAATATTGTTGATAACCCATATCCTAAACTTTTCCTTTTGTACTGTTCTTATAGATCCTGACTGAGCCATACTAAGTTTTGTCCTACAATTTATTATATCTATTATTATTACAGCCATTAGAAGTTGGTGGGAAGTACCTTGTGTGGCTCACTACTGTTTCATATTCAGAAATCCATTCAAGCTGCCAAGTTTTGAAATTGAGGTGAATTTAAGTGCTGCAAAATTGTGTGAGAAAGAGAGACATTGCATAGAAAGGATGATTTATGTGTGGTGTAGGAACTCGAAGATGCTTTGCTCCTGGATACAACTTACACATCCTCAAAACTGATTTCCAAGTTGTTCTGCATATTTCTGAATGGAATCGTTGATGCCAATATAACGTGAGATTTTAGCATTATCAATATTTTGTTTCTTCGCATCTTTTTGCCATTGATTTCTTCTAATACTTTTCTTTTAACACCTCACAAAATTTTTAACGCTCTCTATCATCACTCTTTCCAGAAGTAGTGATTTTTCTCACAGATGGTTTGTTGTTTTTTTTTCAAAAATTGAGATTTTGGAAGCAAATAGGGAAGGGGAAAGGTTCGATTGGGAAATTCCTAAAACAACCAAAATGTAATTATTTTTTGGCAGTTGTCAGGGATTCAGGACAAAATTGGACCAGAGCCACCTACCCATGCAGAAGAGGAGAGAACAGAAGGAGCATGACTTCAAGTTGCTCAGGAAGTTATTAATAAGGTTTAAAAAGAATAAAGCTCCTTACCAAGACAGATCTTTCCAATTATGGCTGTTCTTGCAAACTACACATGAAAGAGAATATCTATGTCCAACTTTTTTTCTAAAAGAAATTTCATTCCATGAAACTGGAATCTAAAGCGCTGACTAGAGTGAACACTAAAACCAGTTTCACCCATGTCTGGAACGGGTTCCACACATCCTCACTACACCTGGTTTCATCCCAATGGGTTTCACCCAGTTTCACATGAAACATTAAGATGGGTAGGCTTCAAGCAGCACAGATTTATTTAACATACCTGTGGCCTTATTGTTGATGTTCTCTATTAGGAACTTAGTTCCTAATAGCTCTCCAACCACCCTTCCCCCCCCCCCCCCCTTCTATTCTCAGTTTGTTCAATGGCATTGGGGAGGAAAAGACAGAAAAAAGTAATACAGGAGGTCAAAGAATACCAATTAATCAGCCCAGCCTATTATCCTGCCAACACAGGTGATTTGAAGTAGGTTCGCACTATGCCTATGTGTATGCAAGGAAATGTTTGGAATTGGGTGTCACTAGAGAGAGGTACCAACCCACTAGTAGTGTTGACTATGCTTAGGTTATGCAATATGAAGAGGCTGGCCTGGAACACAACTTGCACATTGAATATGTGGCTTTATGTGTATATATGTATGGATTTGGGAAGATTTTTATTCCAGCTGTTTAGCCTGGGTGCGTCTAAAAGGTTTTCTATTTCTACAAATGTGAAGATAGAAAGATTCTCTCTCAAGAAATTTTTTGTCTTCCTACTTGGAATGCATAGCAGAAGTACATGGGACCAGAGTATCAATTGGGTGCCAAACATTTTAGTCAATGAGGCTAATATTAAAGCTGTGATCTGAATGAAAACTGTTACATGTGCCATGTAACTATATACAAAGAAATTGTCCTTATATAACAGTAGGTATGTGTGATTCTAATGAATTGCTCTATTGTTTGTAACCAGCAGTTTAAATGTTGAATATAATGCCTATGTACTTAATTTTGCAATGATTTTTAACAACTTTTTTAATAGTTAAAAAAAGGTGTAATTGTGGTAATTTAGAGCAATTTTGTGGCAATTTTTGCTGAATCCATCTGTCCAAACTGTATGATTATCTTTCTTTTATTATCCCTCATCCTTAAAATTAGTAACTTGATGGTCAATACTTTGAAAATTGGTGTACTGTTATCGTATTGACTGCACTAAATAACAAAACAGGGAGGATTCCTCTCTATATCTGTTTAAATATCTCCAACTGCTTCAGTTATTTCGCCCATTAACTTCATAATCTAATTTTGCCCTTTTGTAATTCTCCTTTGTATCACAGGAGTGAAAATTGGCAAATAATGCTAAAGCTGCACCTAAAGTGGCGATGTGAGAATCTGAGTGAGCAATGGAATCCTTTGGCAGGGGATGAGCTGTACCAAGATCTTGATGCCTACTCTCGTATCTGCATATTGCACAAGCTATGCCACTGGAGACTCGAGCTAGATGATGTAGCAGACCTACTCAGGGTAAGTGGGTATTTTAGGTTAGTATTTAAATATCAAACCTTCTGGGTAGTTTCCTATTGATATTCATCACTCTGGGTCAGTTTTTTGTGATGTTTATCATTCATGGTTAGTTTCTGGTTATCTTCATGCTTATAACTTCTTTTTTAGAAATATTTATCATTTCGGGTCAAATATATTGAATATTCAAGATTAGTCAGTTATAATTTCCTTCAATTAGGTTAACATTTATAATCTCCATTCTACATGTTGTCTCTGCTTATATGCATCATTATATAATAATCCTAGAGATATCTGTCATTCAAGGTAAATTCCTGGTAATCTTCATCATTTTGTATCAATAAATAGTGGCATAAAACATTCTTGGTTAGTCTTTAGTAATATCTGTTATTCTCAATTATCTCCAGGGAATGTTCACCATTTGGGGTTGTTTTCTAGAATTTTGACCTCTCCTGGTTAGTCTAGTAGTTTCAGCCATTTTATTCTAATCTCTAATAATGTTCAGCATTCAGTGTCTACAACCATAATATCTATCATTTAGGAGTAGTCACTAATGATATCCATCATTAAGGGTGTATCTCTAATAATGTCCATCATTGGTGGTTTTCCCTTAAGTGATATCTATATACTCAGTTTACTTAGTAGAGTCTTCTGGTATGCACTTCAGTTCTGATTTCAAAACTAGAGTGTGTGACTTTACCAATATTCCAGAATAGTGAATTTTATTTTCTTATATCTAAAACATTCCGACCTCTCTAAAACTCAAGACCTATGGCATATCTACTTATAAGCTGCTGTTATATGGATGAAGATACAGGATCTAGCTACAGTATTTTTAGTGGCCTAACATGTATCATATTGAATTGGACCAGGTATACCTTGTAATCAATTAAGATATGAGAAGTAGTGAATCTGGAGAAGTAGGTCTAGTCATGGCTAGAAGCTGCAATTTTCATGCCAACCTTGATTTTTAATATTAAGTTTCTTTTAAACATTTTGGACCAGCAGAATCCAAATCAGATGCATTTTGTATGCTAAACCTTGAGCATTTTTGAGGAATACAATCTAAGATGCCCACTGGAAAAATTTATTTTTAATTAAATGCAAGTGATAATTATGTGGACATAGAGAAAACCCAGTACATCTGCATTCCATAAGTTGTCTCAATTATGAAATGTGACCCATGGCATTTCAAATCACACCCTAGTAGCCCATGACATGCTCTTTAGCCATGAAATTCTTCAGGCAGTTTGCAATATAGTTGCTTCATGATTTCGAAATAATGGAGGCCATATCTTCCATAATTTACATCACTAGGAGAAGAGAAAAAGGTAAGATTTTTCCACATCACACATATGAAGTGAATAATCATCTTCTCATTCCACTATCATAATGAGTACATGTTTAATCAGGTATTCAACAAAATGTTTTGTAGTGTTACATTCGTGGCTATCACTTGTTTTCAAATCAAAATATTTTGTAAAATCATTCATTATGCACATCTCTTCAATGTCCAAAATTTGCCTTTAGAGTTCCTCTATGGTCAATATAATTTTGGGACTTTTTTTCTGGAGAGAGAAGCTTAGGCACTCCATAAAATATAGACTTAAGATATCCTCAGGCGACTATTCTGGTATGAAGGCATAATCATCTCCAACAAAATTCTTCCTAATGTGCACTCCGCAATAGCAGGAACGAAGTTGGAGAACATGATCTATTCCATCCAAGTTGTGCTAATAATCACCTAATATAACTGCTAGTTGTTGCTGAAGATAGTCTATTTATGTCCATAAAGAATTTTAGGCATTACCCTCTTACCATTGCAATTTTAATTTCATCAGTTTAGCAAGAATCATATATACAGAGGGATTTAGAATATTCCTGCTTCGTACCCTGGTGAAAAAGATGCTATGTGTATGCTTTAAAGTGGAAAAAATGCAAGAGGATGGCAAGAATTATTTTCTTTGTGTTCATAAATTCTACATGCAACAGCAGTATTTTATTGTAAAGTAATGTGGCTTCTATCAGTGGATGAAAAGTGGATGTATAAAATATTCATTTTCCCATTAGTTGACCACAGTAGAAATCAGAAATTGTTAGCTGGAACATAAAATTCATAGAGAAAATTAAATGGTATTAACCTTCTAGTGCAGAACTATATACAAGATAGCGGATAGTAAGTGATGTTAAAGTGTGCTCCTAAGTGCAACCTCACTAAAGTTAGACATTTAGGCAACTTAATAATCTCAAACATAGCCCATTGATTAATTTATAGCCCATTAGTAAATTTATACTATTTTCCCTAAGTGATTTGCTGAAGAAGACAGGGTTTTCTTCTGGTAAGAGCAGTTAGGTGGTACATAAAATTGTGTTAAAATGATTGAGAGTACCGTCCTAATAAAATTGGTATTGACATCTAGTGGCGAAGCTTGGATACAAAATAAAAATAAAAATTTGGTAGGGCGTTACAGGGTGGGAGCTAGGGCTGTAATAGGCTACAGAGACCATTGTTTATATTAGTCAACCTAGTCCTGACGAAAGCCACCCAAGTTAGCTGGGGCTCTTCCCCAAACTGTGGACCTAGAGTTCCAACAGACATTGGGGTCCCAATAGGGTTATTTGATGTTGTTTTTTAATGTTTGTATTTGAAATGAAACTAACATCCCCCACTCAAAAAAATATTCATATTGCATATTTTTGAGCCCTAGAGGTGTACAAACCACCACCCCCTCCCCCCCCCCCCCCTAAGATGAAAAAGGTCAAGATTTGCAACCATAACTTGGCAATAATTCCCTCCAAGAATTTCTTGCTTCTGTACCTATGTTGCTGCTGATTTTGTTTTTCACTAGTAAAATGTATAACTAGAAGTGGCACCAAAAAAAATCAACAACCAACTACTGGAAGAATTTTACTATGTGCTTAAGGTCCCCTTCCCCCCAAATAAAACTGAAGTGGCCAAACCAACCCCAAATAAATGCTTGGAGTGATAACCCTCCCCCCCCCCATCCCTTCCCTACACAAAATAACTTTGGAGATAGCCCCTAGAAAACCTTAGGATTCCCCTACAAGTGAGTTGGGGATAAGAATGGCCCTCCTGATTCTAAATACTAAACTTGCATGCCACATGTAAAAATGATTTTGTGTAGAAGCTGATGATGCACAGGGGTGGGGGAGGGAGAGATGTGTAACTATTTATGGTTAATACATGGAAGTACTCTACTTCTTCCTGGACCTCCTCTTATCAGAAGGTCTAAATCTGGCCCTGTGCTCGCGTATGTGAGTGTGCGTGTTGTATGTTTATCAATTGAGTGTGTATATTTGTGTTTGTAGGGGGGGGGGGGCCCAAGGGTGTGCATTTAAGTGTGATCATTTTTGTGTGTGTGTGCTGCTTACATTATATTTTGAAGCTTACCAGTCTGATATGAGTTAAAAAGATATAGCCTTATCCCTAACCCTATACATAGGTCAGAAGGTTGTGGTAATGTTTGCTGAGTCCTTCTATAAGATACATTCTGTGAGAGTAGACCAAACAGGAAACAAACTTAAAACAGTGGAGAAACTATACAAAAAGATGAAGGCATAATAAATGTTGTGACACCCAAGAAAAATCATGTCCCATGTTTTCTGTGTGTATTGGTGGTAGTGTGTTGGTGGCACTGCCATAATAGTGAGAAGAAAATGATCAAAAATACAAATGAAATGAACCAGGAATAGTGATCTGCTTTTTCAAATAAAAAATTTTTGTACAAAGTAAATAAAAATAGAAAAGGGAAGCAGATCTGAAGTAAGTGGAACCTTGAGTTTGGCAGATATGATTACATACTAAACCAAGAAGTGGAAATATAGAAACTAAGTGTTAGGTTAACTCTCACCATAAATAGATCATCCAGTGACTGCACAATGCTTAGCAGAACACACTTTTACAGGTGAAACCAACTATTGCATGAAAAGCTAGAAGATGATGTCTGGGACAGGCTGTCCATGAGGTAGATTGTGAAGCTGTAGCCTTAGCTGAACCTGCTCCCTTATAGTGTTGCAGATTCCTAATACTATATTTATTTTCTGATCCTTTTCAGAAAAGATTTCATAGAGTGGAGTCTCTGTTAGATGGACAAGCCTAGTTAAAGTCTTTCATCATCTTCATAGGATACCTACAAATACTTGCTGCTTCCCTAGGCTTACCATGAGTTGTTTTGGAGGCTGGGATGGGGGGAGGGGATTTTTTTTAACTACACTGGCACTGACTTACTAAATCTACCACATGTGTTTGCATTAGCCCAGTGTTTTTCTTTATATACAGGTGGAAATTCTAACTAACTATATATACATAGTAAAAGAATATACCCAGAGTGGCACATGCCAAAATATACTTTTGATGATTATTGCATCACTGAAGTGTGTCAGAGAGAGATGGCAGCATGAAACCATTACTTTTTTCTTACACAACCACTTCCTTCTCCCCATTTAAAAAATTTTTTTTAAGGTTCAGTATATTTCAAGTAGATCGCATCAGACAGATCACGATGAAATTCTCATCCTCCAAGAACAGACCCCTATCAAGATAAGCAAAGCACACAGGCATGTGCTTCATTTTAATTTATTTTGATAACGGTTTTAACTTCATAGTTTTAAAACTGTACTAACACACACACTCAACATGCAATTGCTGTCTTTTGCAGCATTGCTTTTTAGGCCTACTTTCAGAAGGCTGTAGTACAAAATAGTCTAGCGAGCGTGAGGACATGATTATCGGTATTACCTTTCCAATGAAAGAAATATCTTACTGAATGTCATGTCTTACTGGAGGACATGACCAACAGGAAAATATTCCTGACAGAAAGGCATGTTTGAGAAGTAGATATATTACAGGATGATGTTTTTATGGATTATATAAATATTACTGGGAGGATATGTCATACTGAGGGTCAATCTCCTAAAAGAATATCCATTAATGGAAATTATGTGTCTGACTAGAGAACATGTCTTGAGAGAATACATGTTTACTGGATGACCTGTCTATCCGAATTGAATGCCTTACTGTATGACACTTTATCTGGAGGACATGTCCTACTTTATTACTTTTTGTTAAATTATCCATTCAAACATTTATTAAGCTATCAGCTACTGTAAGTGTCCATCTATGCACCTATTATATTGGTTGTGCTTTGTTTAAGAGGGCATGTCTTATTGTAGGAGATGTCACATTTATAAATTTATCTACCACTAAAAGAATAGCTGCATCCAGCAGCCACTGATCAATTTTACATTTTCTGTGCAAGCACATTATTTGAACCTGCTGAGTGTTTTCTCAACCCCCTCTCCTTATATGAAGCAAAGCAACCCTATAAAGTCAGAGGAGAGAACAGTTGCAGTAAGTACTAATGTGGGTTGTGGGCAGAACTGTAAATATTTCCCAATTTAGGTCTTTTTTCAGTTTATTAATTCTGAGCCAGACATAGAATCAGGTTTACTTTGCTGATTTGGTGTCTGTCTGTCACAAAACTTAATCTTTTATCTCTTCCTAGATGATTTGGTGGATTTGATTATAAATAGGTGGAGATGTTTGGAGTGGTGTCAAAGGCAAGTGGTGTCAAAATCATGTTAGATAATCAAAATGGGAAAAAGTAGAAAACTGCTAAGGGAAAAGATAAATCAAACTTTCCATACCAAAAAAAAAAAGCCTAAAGAAATGGGGAGGTGAAGGGTTGAGTCTTCAAAGCTGAAAGTCCCAGGTTCTATTCCTGGAGGTCTTCTTTTCTATTCCTTCACTAATTATCCCCCTTCGAAGATATATTTTTTTCGATTCTTTTTTTCTCCCACTTTAAAGGCCACTCACAAGTTAATTTTAATCAGATTTATTCTGGGCATAGTTAGATACAACTCCAAATATGTTAATTAAGTTGAATTGAAGCAGCTGCTTTGAAAAAATGGCATTAACAAGGAATCCGTGTGGCATGCTCTATGGTAATTTCTAAACACAATATATAGAGAGAGAGAGAGCAGTTAAATATTTTCATTTATTATTTCCCTGGTGTGATCTTAATCCCTTATATTCTAATAGAATGCTTTTTTATGTAATTATTTAGGGTTTCAAAGGTCCTACTTTGCGTTTAGAGCCAGTTGGCAAAGATATGGAGGGAACAACTTATTGGTACTTCTATGGCATTCGTCTCTATAAGGAGGTTAACACATTAACCAGGAAGGAGCGTAATAACATCGAACAAGTGACAAAAGACATTGTGACAACAAAGGTAATGGAGAAAAAGGAGGAGAAAATGAAGAAGATTGAACATAATAAGAATGGAGAGCGAAAACAGTGAGTCACTAAAGAACAAACAATGTTGAAACACAAAATAATCCGCTCACTCATAATCTACTGCGATTAAATGATAAGAAGCACAGTCTGACAACCAGGTCCTCATAAATAAAATTAACTAAAATTAGTAAAACTGAGAAGCACATGGACCTTGCATGTACAACAGCAAAAGTAGGAATGTACAATGCTGCTTCTTGTTTATTTCCTTCTTTGTTTCTTCACAGGGGTATTAGTGAGGTTAGTGATGGAATTATGAGAGAAAAGCAGACATCTCCGCTGCTGGAGGGTGTAAATGAAGAAGGGGTGCCACAGGAAATTGATGATACCATGGTGATGGAGGGTTCAGTCAACTGGAATGTTGCATGCAACACTATGGAGGAGTGGACCAACTTAGTGGAACAATTCAAGCCATCCAATCATCCGGACACCAAGAGTCTCGTCAATGCTTTGCAAGGTATTGCTATTTTTGAATACACTTGCAATGCAGCATACATCTCTTGGCTATAGCCAACCATCTCACAGCAATGACCATCCAGTTATTTCTAGAGGAGGCTAAAGTACTTCTTTACATATGGTTAGGTTTGTGTCACAAATGTGCTAATGATTTTGATGTTCCTGATGAGGAATCAGAGCAAATATTTTCACACACATGCCTACTACATATATAACATCAGCACATTTTTATAACACAAGTTAGGTTGCCCCGGCATTTATAAAAAATTTTTAAATTCTGGTGTTTTTGTGGTTACTGTGCATTCTTGGGAGTTTAGCTACAACCAGCTCTGTTCCTCTCCCCCACCAGTTATGCAATGACATTTCAGAAGAAAAAGACAAAATAAAGAAGTAATGGAGCAAATGAAATATCTGGTATAGGTATATGACATATCTGGTATATACACATCTGTGCTTGACTGTAATTTTACTTGCTCTAGATAGAATCATGTATGCACAGCTGTATTCTGTTCAATGTGCAGATTGGCAATCTTGCATTGATATGATGGACATGTCACCTTGCAAATAGATTTCATTCACACATTAAAGTGTGAATGAAAAATTATTGTATTAATATATCATGTAGACCAAGTCATGATATTCAATTTCATTATTTTATTCAGCTTACTTTTGTTTCCTTGTTTTTTTTTCAGTATTATCACTGTTTTGTCTTTCATTCCATCTATACAATGATCAGCAAATTTATCTGTCTGATGTATATATCTGTATTCATATTCCTTTGAACACATCATCATGAAATTTTAGTGGTTGCTCACATTTGGGGAAAATGTGTTTAGGGCTAGTGGGCTACAGGGTAGGTCCATTTCGTAAAGTTTACTAAATCATGTGTAAAACTGAATTCCAAATTGTGATGTGCAATCTATCCCATTCAAAAGGGCATTTATAGAGAAAGATATGTTTACAGATCACATTTATTTTTTCACGAAGGAATTCAAGAGGTCACTCAATTGTAGTGATGCATTATAATATTCAATAAAAAAAATAAAGCAAATTATCATTTTTTCAATATGATAAAGATGATATAATTGAGTAATACTTTTATAGTTATATTTTTTTCTTTCTTTCTTTCTATTTTCAGGTAGAGACGTGAACTGTCATTGACATAACATTGTATTATTGTTCGCTTAGCAATATTAGTATTAAATAGTTGATCCATGTAGTATATTTTAGATGGAAATATTTTAAGGATTGCTTATATTCTGATAATATTTTCATCAGCTGTACTAACCTTTGCTACTTGTATTTGATAGAAAAAACAGCTTAAATTAATATTCTCATTTTTATTACATGAAATGACCTAAAGGTAACAGGCTTTAATATACTCTGCTATTCTTAGTTGCAACTAGCATCATACAATGATTGGGTGTTTTCTGTATATATATAGGTTATTCTATTGTAGTCTATGTGATTTGAATTTGTTCTGGTGTCTATGTATTGTGTGTATGTCCCTGCAGAGTGTTTGACCAAAGTGAAACACATTCTGGCAGTGCAGGAGAAGAACATGAAGAAGGAATTTGTGTTTAACCGGCCTAGGCTAATTTATGACAGAAGTGGAATAATGAGTGCTATCAAGATGGAAAATGTAACTACAGTTTCTAATAATACCTGTACCTCCTTCAGCTTAACATACAATATTTGGGATGCTAATTTATATCAGAGTTTACTTTCAAATGATCTTATCCTTGATTAATTAATCCTTATTTATTGAACTAAGTGAGAGGTTGTATTCCAGAAACATGAATAATACTGGTTCATAATAATAATAATAATAACTTCATGTCTTTCTAATACATTGCTGCTGTATTTTTCAATTTCATTATCTTCCAAATGATATTGAGAATATCAATAGGTTCTACTGGTGTTCATTTAGCTCCCTCTCTCTTATCGTGATTTTTATCAGCCAAGTAAGGCTTAAATCAACATATTTTGAAACCATTATTGATGAAATAAAAAATTAGCTACTTTAAAAGTGAATCACTCTATAAAAAAAATAAGTGGACATGATTAGTTAAGTGAACCACACTTACTTTGGTAGTATGACTAAAAATCTCATTGAGTTCAATTGAAAATATTGAGTAATAAAAGTGATACCAACTTCTCTTACTAATGAAGCATCTTGATAATTTTGTGATATCAGTTGTCTGAGAAGATCAATGCAACTTGAACTTGTTTCTGGCTGAGTTTAGAGTCCATGAAACTGGTAATTGACTCAGAGATTACATTATGATGCCTTATTGCCCAGCCTATATTCTTATGCTTGTGCTGAAGCCACCATAACCCACTCTTGCTATTTCATTCAACATAATGCTTCCTGTTATGGTGTATGGACAGCTATCAAGTACTCCAACTACTACATTCATTTTTTTCTTTTTTCATATCTAGAATGCAATACAAGTTGAACAGTGACATTATGCACTCCAGTCAATAGTTTAATTTTTTATTTGCATGACACACAAAATTATTATAACAAGACTGGAAATTTCCAGCCAAAAACTCCTCACTTATGATTTAATGTTTTGAATTACTCCCTGATAAAAAAAAAATAGGTAAAAGGAAAAAACTCAGCCATGACCTGAGTTCAATTGGGGACCAAAGTACTGGAAGTTTCATAACAAAAACAACAATAACAACAAGATCAACAAGAAAATAACATTTAGACTGTGAATCTGTCAAGTTAGCAGGTAAAAGTGTTTGAAACTAACTGTCATCTTATCGTAATATGCGGGGACATCAACTTTGCAGTATTTCATCTTCTTTTTATTAGTGAGTCATGCTAAAAGTGTACAATTATCACTATAGGCTAAAGTGTAGTGTCAATATAGATAGCAAAAACAGCAAATTTTGTTCATTCATGTCTTATCTGTATACCAAAAGCATACAGTGGTAATATTAATTCTGATATCATATTTCACTGGGACATGTCATGTCACAGGACCACCACTTGCAACTTTCTGTTTGTGTAGTATCTACGTCCATTGGAGCTTGAGGAGCAACTGGAGGATTTGCGCTTGATAAAAGAAGGAGTGGAGCGGATGAAGAAGGAAGTTTCCAAAAGGAAGAATCAGTGCTTCTTGGAAAAAGCTCTTCAAAAGAGGAAGATGAATGAAGACAAGCAAAAAAGGTGCAGGGAAGATGAAATGAGAAACTGGGAGAAGGCAATGAGTGGGGAGCTGAATGGAGAGAGGAAGACAGCCACTATTGCCAAAGAGATCATGTCTAAGAAGCAGAGGTTGGCCAAAGGGATCCTACAAGAAGAGGACAACAATTTTCACCTATACACTGCCATGCACAAGAGTGCGTTAAAACAATTAGATAATTTTAGTTATTGTGAATGCACTCATAATTTTAATTATAGATATTTTGAAGAGTTATGGGGAATTTCATATCTAAATGGGTTACACCTATGTTATGGAAAAGTGAAACTTAGATATGACATTGGATATGGCAATATTTAGGAATTTACCTCTGATTACAAAGGGGGAAAATATTTGGAATGAAATTAGATTACATATATATTATTTTTGATTTGCCTTTTTCTCTCTATGTTCATTTCTGTATTGATCCATATATCTAAAAGTTCTTGATGCCCTGCGAAAACAAAAGGAAGGGTGGGTGTTTGAGAAGCCTGTGACCGAAGACATTGCCCCAGGCTATTTCAAGGTGATCATTGAACCTATGGATTACATCACTGTGGAGAAGAAACTGGATGAACAATTTTACAGTCAGACAAATGATGTGAGCAGTAATATCATTGTCGGAATCCATAATGCTCAGCCGAATACAGCAAATAAACTAGTAGATAGTAAGATAGTGCCTCTTTATGACTGATTAATATGGTAGCACTAAGTTAAGATAAGAAAACCAACTTCAATAATGTGTGTGTTCATTCCATGCAGTTTGTGAAAGATATGGAGCTCATCTATGACAACTGCTGCTTCTATAATGGTGATGGTAGTGAGTATTATCGACTTGCAGAGGAGATGAAGAAGATGTTCCAGTCCTTGGTAAAGGTGTACCTTAAGGATAAAATTCTGGAGAGGGATAACAAGGGTAATGCTGAGGAGTCCTACTCAGAAGGTACAGGTCATAGCTCAAGTGAGTCATCCCATCGTAATCATGACATGGAAGTGGCACAAAAGATTCACTTTCCTATAATCACATAATGTATATGAAGCTTTCCTGCAAAACAGTCAAGCACCGAAAATTAGATAGCTACAACCCCAATGAAATCTTCCAATTTTTTTTTCATTTTTCTTTTTAATTCTTTGAAGAACATAGATCAATACTTGCGCAAGTTGTAATGTGTTACATTCCCTTTAGGGATACAATAAGTTACAGAAGCAGCTGTGAATTTTTTGGTTGGTTCTATTGCTGGTTCTTACTACCATGGCTAATAATAGACAAATATTTTAATCTGGTGGCTTAATCTGGCAACATGTTTGAATACAAAACCTCTGTTATGAGAAAAGGGTAACTGTGTTATTAATTTAGCAATGGATTATGGAAATGACTGCAGCTCTAAGGATTTTAATATCATTCCTAGAAATGAAATTGGTAAGATGTTTTGTGGATGAATTGAACAGTGTATATATATATATATAATATATATATATATAATATGTATATATATATATATATATATATATATATATATTGTGGACAAGGTCAGAGTTTCTTTTGTTTCATTTGCTGTTGTTGTTTTCAAAAAAGAAGAAGAAAGGATGCTTAAGCCAAAGGATGATATATCTGATGGATTGTCTGAGGCAACTGACATATTGAGTGTCTCAGTAACATTCATACAGAATTCTTGGCTAATGATTTAAGTTTTTCAAAATAAAAAAAAAGTTATATCACTTCAAGGATCAAAATAAATACAGACTTCTTCAGTAATGAAACAATATGAAGATTGGTACATTTGTCTTTTGAGGAGGTAAAAACAGATGGAATATTTAAAGGGTAACTGAACTGGAAAAAATATTAATTTTTTTTATTGTTTTATTTTGTTGTCCTTGGTGCTTAACCTGGCATAAAAAAAGTTTAGAAAATTTTAATACAATATTCATGAAGAAAACTTAGCTTAAAAATTTTACTTCCTGTGGGGGGTGTAACTAGTCATTGACGTCACATGACAGCTTCAGCCACAAATGAATGGCGGTGATACTCTAATTCAACAAATTTCAACAATTCCTGGAGTCAGGAGGCCTAATACCACCGGTAAGTCCAGGATTGGTAGTAGCATATTGACATCTAGCGCAATAGCAACGGAGAAAGAGTTGTGGAGTTGGAAATATGAAGGAATAAGTGCAGAGATCTGTCCCTTGGGAGAGTGCAATAATTATTCATACCTTAAGATGCTATTCATACTGCTCCTCAGTTCCATTTATCTCTGATCCAGGTAGAGAAAATGAGGATCAAAGACTTTCTGATTTGTCATGATAAAACATAGCTATTTGCAAAATACTTTTTTGCTTTGCCTACTTTTGGTGTGGAGCTACGTATTTAATAGCTAGCTATATAGCTACAGAGAATGAGTATCTTGTTATGGTAATACTTGCTAGCTAGCTTGCTATTTTTGGTGTGGAGCTAGATATTTTATAGCTAGTTAAACTGTGTGATTATTCTCATTACACTAGGTTATAACATTTATAGCTAGTAACTACCCTGGAGTGAATTCTTTTTTCTTTTTCTTTTTTTAATTTGCTGATGCTTTTTCTCAAAAGGGCATGCAATGTTAATATTCATTAATATTTTTTGGAAATGTATTGTGTATGCAAACGCCTATGAATTCCCTTTGATAAAATGAATAGTGAATGTCATAGAATCTTTTGGGGCTTCAATTAGTTACTCCACTTGAAAAGTGTGTGTGGAAAAATGGGACCTAACCCAGGTTACTTTCCCTTATTTGAAGATCATATCTACTATTTTTCAACCAAATCCTTGCAGCCATTAAACAGGTTATTCTAAACATATGTATATGCATATAAATATCACTAGCTCTATTATTATAAAATGTGAGTTTGGCAGTAATGTGTTTTTTTGTAGTAGCTACACTCAGAGGAAGCTGTTCTGACTGCCAAGAACTAATTAGATGACCAATCAGGCTGATATTTGGCATGATCTGTATTTAACCAGTTTAACATTAACTACCCATGGGTGTGGTGTTATTATCATTGCTGCATCCCCAGGAGGTTGTTCTGACTGCCGAAAAGTAATTAGAGGATCAATCAGGTCGAAATTTGCCATCTAGGTTCCAAGTGATTTGATGAGCATTATTAACAATATATAGGTATATCAATGGATGTAGTTGTTTCATAGCTACACCTACACAATTTCATGTAGTTGGGATACATTCCTTTGTGATTCAACTATTGCAGACTCCAGCCATCAAAAACCGCTTTCACAATAATTCATATTTTCAACAACAAAAAAAAAACACAAACAAGTAAGCTTAAAAAAGTTACCCAAATAAAGAGTGGGATGCAGGAATAGAGGGACTCAACCCGTACCTACATCCTACATCAATCCAACTCCTCATATGAATAGAAGTGACCAATTGGAATAACCAGTAGGGGTTGACCTATGTATGGGGTTACATACCCTCTTCATTCCTATGTCCCCTTTTTACAAGGCACATGACAAATCGTTTGTTTGGTTTTCACCTTGTGTTTGTGGTATCATATTTATTTCTGTCACAAAACTTTTTAATTTCAATTCAAATGGCATATCTTAAACATAGTCAACTAGAAATAATTGACTCAACACTGTCCGAGAACATTGTTGTATGGAGCTGAAAAATATACTCAGTAAAAAAAAGGTTTATTATTTATTCTTTTCTTCTTGTTTTATCAATCTTATTTGAAAATATTTAAAATAAGAGGATAATTATCAGACATTAGTTCTCATCAGAGTTTCTGCTTCCCGCCAGTAGGCAAGGGATGATAATACATCTACATTCTGTGTGGTCTAAAAAGTTTCTCTACTTTTCTTTAAACTACACAGCTAAACCCTGATTCTTCTATTACAAAGCTTCAGGAATAGCATAACCAGAAACACCATTTCAGGCAGAGTGTAATGGCATCTGAAATATATAAGTTGGTAAATATTGAGACTTTTATATTGCCTTTAGACCAGCAAAGTGTATAAAGTGAATGTACTTTAGCTACTTTTTTTTCTTTTGTTTTTTGTCTAAAAAACTTCATCCATGGTTACAATACTTTTAAGAAGTGAAACCTATGTAATTCTTTGGATCTACCTTAATAACTAACTTATGCTGCTTGTAAAGTAATTATAGAGGTCAGGAGAGATGTATAAATATGAAATAGATATAAAATTTTAATAACATTCAAGACAACGTAGCTCGCTATAACAAACTTTAGTTGTTCTTACTAATATACCTCAAGTCTGGGAGATATCTTTTTGATCAAAAATATTTTTTTAACTGATACAATGCTACTTTTTTGTAGTTTTACTTACTCTCTGAATCTTGCAGAAAATGGTAACAGTCAGGAGCTTTATAACTGTAACCATTTTCTATTACCATATAGAATGAAGATTCTGTGTTGCAATAAGCTGTAGAGCTCAGGGTAGTTGCTATATTGTTTAATATCTTGAATAATGCAGTGGTGGAGTCATTCCACCAAATTGATTCAGGTGATGCTACACACTCATTAATCAGAGAAATCAAATCAATTCCTGCCTACACCATTGAGTCCATCTATTATATAACATGATGAATTTAATTTGTGCCTTCCATGCTTCTTATAATGAATTAGGATCTATACTAAGATATTACCTCTGCTTTTTTTTGTGTGTGTGCAATTTTTCTATAAAGCTCCATAATTCCCTAACATAAGTGTACATACAATACATGACTGAATTTTTTTTTTAGGTCAGCAGGCTAGGAAATCATATTTTCAATACAACATACAATTGGTAAGTTTATTACATGTAGTGAACATTCAAATCATACAAATTCAAACTGGTACTGTTGTTATGTTAGATAGTTAAATGGTTGGTTATGTGATTAGTGAGACATCCTACCACGGGAAAGCATTTGTGAACCTGAACATTTCCTGTGGACACCTATTCTTTGTTGATGTAGAATGCTGCTCTTTATCACTCTTTTTTTTGGCCTTTTCCTAGTCTCTCTGTGTCTTTCCTCCTGCTGGCTGGCTTCCCTGCTTGTCTTTTGGACTTCTTGTGGATTTTAGACATGGTACCCTGGCAAAGTTGCTGTTGAAGCAGTTAAACAAACAGGGACTTGGCCATGAATGGCGGTAACTCTACCCTTAGCATATATCCATTTCACACCCCATGTCCTGGCCTCCTTGATAATCTCAAATAAACTTAATTACAGCTGCCTGGGAGACCTTGAAAGCACAACCTACCCTCTTATCAGCATAAGATGAACATGCCTCACACTTGACTCACGTGAACTGTTAGGCTGTCAAACACCTTCAATCCTCCACTGTTCAAGGTGTTAGTCATCCACAAATATTCCTTGTTTTTTTGGTCTGAATCTAACAATGGATCCATAACACCAGTGTTATTGACATCAGCTTCTTTGTTCACTAATTTTTTGGGCTCTGGTACCTCACTTGTTTCATCTATTGCCTCATCCGGTTTGATTATAAGTCATAGTGGAAGTGGCTATTAACTACATTGGGCTATTTCTCTTCAATGCTTTGAAGTTTTTCTTACAAGGGCATTATTTAATTCTTCGTTTTTATGTTTTCTCTTTTTTCAACTGACCTACTATGATATCCACTGTCACAGTTTTCAATTCTTCTTCACACTAATTTGCTGGCAAGTGAAAAAAACCATTATTTACCTTCAAATTTGATATAAAACCTCTTTTTTTATTGACACTCTACTTTTATTATGCCTATTTTAACTGGCAGCCACTGTTCAGGAAATGCCTTCCCTATACAATAATGGTGTCTGATGGGTCGAGAAATACCAGTCATTCTCTCTAAACCTTTCACATTATTGATTTGTTCTTCTTGATTGAGTCTAGTTCATATTCAACGTGCTTCTTGATACATTTGCTGACCATCAAACATGATAGAGGAGACTCCTTTTCTGATCCAAAATTTTGCACTTGCATCTTGTGGGGAAAATTTGACCCTGTTGTAGCTTCATCTGAAATGTACCTTAGCTGATGTCAGTCAACCTATCATTAGTGTGGAATTCATCTATAAGCATGGGATTCTTAATTATCTCAAGCACTGCCAACTTTGTGATATAGGAGCACTCAGAGCAGTATTAATGTTCACCTCTCTGATCACAAAGAACTTAACCCTAATTACGACACTATGACACAATTACTATTTAACAATTCTGTGAAACTTTTCTTAACTCACATTTCCTTAAATGGTTGATGTCACCAAAACATGCAGTTCAGCACTGTCTCTTCACTGAAGGCAGTCATAACTTAACCAAGGCATGCAGACTTCCACCTGACAAGGTGGCCACACACAAATTTGGATAACATTCTCCAGCTTGACAACATCTGACCATCTTTTTATGCCTAGGCTTCTCCAATGCATAGGTGGCTGAGAGGCCGATTTTGTGGGTTTTCTGCAGTGATTCTCATGAAGTCAATGATAACACACCACACCTAAAGTATATCTCACATGCTGGCTTTTGAAATAGCACTGTGTGGAACCACAGTCTTCTCTAAGCGAGATCTTCAATTATATACCAGTACACTGAGATGATGTCTCAAATATTGCCATCATACCACCATTTATCCTTAATGGATATCTATGGTTGTCTTATATACCCGTAGTGATGCATGGATTCTTCAGTGCTTTATGGATGCTAGGGGAAAACCTGCCCTTAGGGCCGATTTCCTGATGAAGTAAAGAATTTTTTTAACAGACTCAACCTGCCCATGTCACTCCTAGAGTCTGATTGTGTATACATACCAAGTTCATGCCTGCTGTTTCAAGGGTTTGTTTGGCAAAAGAACCACATCTGGCTTATAAGATCCTGACACAACCACAGAGAAAGGTTTGGTACTAAAGATTTTCTTGAAATTTTCCCCTGATGACATTGATTCAAAATAAATAAAGATTTATGGATATAGATACTTAGGTCCCAGATATTTTTAGAAATACTGTTCTTGTCATTTTAGCCTCACACACTAAAAGAAAGAATTGTGGCCAGGTGGGACCCATCCAATGTTACTCTCATATACAAGTTGTATGTGCATACCTATTTTTAGGCCTGTGCTCAATTTTTTGTGTGGTAAAAGTACTATTTTGGCTATTTTAATGCAGAAAGACATGTGGTAATATTTATGTAATTATAGCAATCCCCTTGTGAAAATTATTCTAAATGAAAATGGGATTAAGAGTCTTAACTTCAACAATTCAAGCATGAAAAGAGGACACATGAACAGACAGACCAACAGACACACTATTCCCACTATATTTTATTAAAATTTTGCAAGAAACTTCCCTCACATCCCTGTCTAGATGGGCAATATATACAGGCCAGAGGGACATATCCACCACTAACCAACCCTTGTCACAATTAATCATCAACCCTGACAGGTTTTTCATTTCTGCTTTCACTATCTACTTCCTTAGTCCTTGCAACAGTCCTGCAGGTATTAGCATTCTGGACAATTGAGAAGAAGAAATCCATAATTTTCCTGCACCAATTCATTAATAAATGGATTCAAAGCTTGGTCATTCACTAAGTGGATGAATTTGCACAAAATGCTTGCACGAAAATAAAGCTGCATACCCCAAACTTGCTCACACAAAAAAATATATATTGAAACCTAGCTCCATAGTGCACAAAATTTCAGTGACATCAGGACGACATGCCAACACAGAAAACCACTCAAATTTGTAGGAATGTGTGTTTTTTTTGTCATATATTTGACTGAAACCACCAAAATTTGTAGTAATTAGATTCTTCTGATTAATGGAATGATGGACTTGGACAAGAAATGTTAAATAATGCCAAAAATCATGAGGATATCCCAGGATAGATGAGAGATGATGAGCACCAATTAATAGTGTTGGGGGTGGCCTTAATTAGTGGTGGTAGCACCTACAGTTCAGCTAGTAAAGGGTTTATAAGATGAGATACACATGGACCATAATTGTCCATCAGTTGCAATTTAGCCATTTTATCTACTCTGACTGAAATACTACAGCTAAATATCACTAAATATGTTTTAGTGTTCCCTGGAACTGCACTTGATATTTTCCAAAATCTAAACAGCCAAATCTTTATCTCAACGAAAATTATTGTTTTTATGTTTGTTTGCTCTCACAATTCTTAAGCAATCATAACCAAATTTTCTGTGTTCATGTGGAGGAGGGGGATGAAGTTGAAGGGGGGAATGAAATTGAAGGGAAGGTGAATTGAAGCATGACCGCATATCTTCTCCTATAGAGGTCATTCTAGCCACACCATAAAAACACTCATTTCATCTTCACATTCTCCAGCTATCAGATTCCTTTAGATATATTGACTTCCCTTCATGGAGTGGACAATGTAACACATTAATTAAAAAAATTAATTCAATAGTGAAACCCCTAATTAAAATTGCATGTGTTTTATGTATATGTATAAGTATGCTCTTTCCAACTCAGATCGCTTATGTGATGTAATCAACTCAATAGATAACAATTTAACTCAATAAATAACAATTGGACTCAATAAATAACAAATCAATTAGGTCATAATTTTATATAAACTATCAACTCAGGTCTGTAATCAATACATAAAAAAGAGTTTGTGTGTGCATGCCTGAGTATTCTCTATTTAAACTACCAATTGCAAAATGCTTATATTTTAATACTTTATCTGCGTCAATAAATAGAAAATGAACTTGGTGGTTGGGAAAGAAAAAAGGAAAGAAATAAGGAAGAAGGGGGGTGGGGTGGGGAGGGGAGTCGGGATAGAGGAATGAAAGGAAGAACGAGAACAAGGGGGGAAAGTAGAAAGGTAAAAATATCCATGTTAACTTCTTCCAGAATAAAAGTTAATATGAAAGTAAATAGATCAACATAAGAGTAATGAATAATAGATACAGCCAAGTACCTTCAATTTTCTTTCTGGTATATAGTACTTGTCATGCAAATCATCATATTATAAAACATCATATAGCTCATTGCCTTACACTGATTTGTGTCCATTTTCATTATAAACTAAAGAACTTGCTGTTAGAGTGGATTGATTTCCAACTTGGTAGATTAGCTACCACCATCAAGGCCTTTGTCCTTGATTGCAGGCATTCTATCATTAGACAGTGACTCATCCATGAGATTCCAACATAAATGTAAGTAAATTCATAGCATTCCCATATGTTGACAACCATTAAAGTAAAAGATGATTAGCTGGGACATACACCCAAGGTATGAAATAGTGCTGACATTCTAATATCCTCACTTTTACAGCATGCAGAGTGGCTTCCACTGCTGGGCAACTACTTGTGCAGAGGGTTATCTCTATTCATGAAGAGTGACAATTTATAACAGCAGTTGGCAAAATTTTACATTACAGTACTGACCATCTAGTGTGAAATTATAGTCAACATGGTGGATAGCAACCTTTGGTAAGGCAATACCCCCAAATACAAGTTCTCTCCATAGTTTTACATCTAGGCAACTCTGAAGTTTCCAACATAGCCAATTTATAGATTCATACTATCTTTGGTAATTTACATATTGTAAAAAAAAAATTCTACTTCTCGTGAGAGTGGTTAGTTTGAACATGAAATTGAATAGTAATGATCTCTTCAGCCTCAGAACTGTTTATGTTCATAATTCTTGGACCCCCTTTGGCACCCAAGGGATTTTTTAGATATGAGAATGGGAGTAGTCAGATTACCATTTAAACACTTCAATATTGCAAACATATCTGTACATGAATAGGGGCAGTATTATATTTGCAAACTATGTCCTGTATATTCCTATCATACAGGAACTATTATTCTGTTATAACTATTTTCAAAAGGGGGGGAAGCTAAGTATATTAGTGTACTGATTCTTATATTCTCATCATAAAAATCATTATATTAACACAGTTTTCACTGCTGTCAGCTGGAAATTAACCAATGCTAATATTAAGGTCAGGTATGAAATTTGTAAATTAGCATAAACAAGACTGGAAATTTCCAGCCAAAAACCCACTCACTTATGATCTAACATTTTAATCTTACACTTGGTAAAAAAAAGGGGGGGTGAAGAACTCAACCATGACCAGGAGTTGGGCTGGGAACCTCAGCACTGGTGATCAGAGAAACTTTCGTAACAACAAGAACAAGAGCAAGATCCCCAAAAACAAGAACAAGATCCCAAAGAAAGTAACATTTATACTCCGGGAATTTGCCAAAGTGTGCAGGTAAAAAGTAGTGATAGAGGAACATACTTCATAATGAGTGCCAATTCTATGGGGAAAAAAATGTCCAAACTTCTCAGCAACATGCAAAATTGTCATTTATAAAGCTGTTCTCTCTCCTTCCTTCTCTCTGTATTCATTCTAAATTTTAGCCTAACCCTAGCCTTATTAATTATATTGTCTTAAGTACAGTGACATTAATTTTCATTTACATTTTCTTTACTCTGAATTCCCACAATGACAAATCTGTAAAAAGAGTTGTATTGCTACAAATGCAGCAAACTTCACACTTTTATCACTAAATATATAGTAACAGCCTTACCTTATAGAGTCACATCTTTAGTTACAATTTACAAGCAGATAGTAGAGATGAGCTTATACTGTGTTTCTCAAGCTCGCTTCTCTAATGTGTGTATTACAATTATTGATGTAGTAGCTGGAATACAGAGAGAGCAGCAGATATGGCATAAGTGGGGGGGGGGGGTGAGTACAGGAGGAGTTTCTGAACACACAGGACTCCATGGTTTGTTACATTCTGGCCTTGGTCTATGATTGGAGGAGGTAAGGGAGAAGTCTGCTTAGAGAAGAAATGGCCATGACAAAAATGTCTCAAACAATGAGCAATATGATGAGCATTCACATGATGCTTATGATGGTGTTGGTGTAGAAGCAAGGGAATGCCCATCGATGCTCCTGATTTGCCAGTAAAGGATAACAAGAAGCAGATGGCAGATGAAAATGGGCAGGAGATAGAAATGGAAAAAAATTCTTATGCAAGATTGGAATTGGAAGATGACATGTAAATAGAGCATTATTGTCTTACCTCTTCCCATCACCTTCCATCTACCCACTTTCTTCTTCCTGACCTCCACCTGCTCATCACTCCATTCTTCTTTGAGCCCATGATATACTTTCACAATGGACACTTTCCTATTTTCTTCCTCCTCCCACCTGGGTAATAACCCTCACACTTGATTGGACTAAAGAAGGAGTCCAAAAAAGGAGATATCCCTCCAATCCTCTCTGCATCTTGTTTGATCATTTTCCCATGCAAGCCAGCAACTTTGAAGAATAACTTAATTGTAGAACTTACTGGAGGATGCTATGTAATCATATTAATATTTGCTGGTATTTAATGAAAAAATTCAGGTTTATGAGTACCCAGTGCACTAAATCAGTTGTCAATCAAGGGTTAAATATTTATAATGAAAGTGTCCACACAGAACAACTCCACTCTTCCATCATAAGTGGTGATTGAGTAGTTATGCTCTTGGATTAAACCCAGCACTGATAGGAAACTTTCCTGCCTTTTAACATTTTCCCACACCAGTCCACCCAGATCATGTTAAATAGCTCCACATGGTGAGCCCTAGAATACTGACACATACATCAGCAAAAGTGACAAATAGAAAAGGAATTCTCATACACATTATTATTATAAATTTATTAGATTGAAGATATGTTAGCTCTCTGCAAGGAGATCCAGAGTTCACAGAGATGTGGAATGCTTTAACTTTACAGTGTTTACAAATCCTTTATAACCTTAGGCTAGGTCATTGCCCATCAGAATAAACACTGCCTTACATCTATCTCTATCTTCCACTGCCTGGTATACCTAGACTAGACTGGCTTTCATAGGCTGTGTAATTAGCACATCCATGGTGCAGAAGCTCTTGCTTTGACCTTGTGAATATTGCACCTTTCTGTAGTTAGTTGCAGTTTGTATGACAATATAGGCTTAAGCAGCTGTAATATGCTGCTATTCACAACAGATCCTTTCTTTTATATGAAACCAAAAGTATCAAAACCATATAATTTGCATTTGTATGTCAGAAATTTGGGATATTTTGGGGAAATATCATGAGCTCTGTTAAACTCTTGCTGTGCTGTTCCACTCACTTGAATACTCTTCAGTTGACAGGTTTTAAGTTAACAGGATTTTAGGTGAAAATTCATCAATTGAAAGGTTTCCATTTGCCTACTATTCTTTATCTCTCACCCCATCCCCCTCTCCCCCATTGTTAGATAAAGGCTGGCCCCAACCAGATTCAGAAGACACAGGTATTCTCCTCAAACTGCCTCAGAAAAAATATTGAATGTTTGCAACTAATTGCATGTCCTAGATTTTCAACAAAAAAAATTCTAAATGCGTCTCAATGATGCAACACAGAATACCTATTACTTGGTAATCAATCAATCTTTATGATTTGCTGCAATGAAGCTTATAGAATATTAGTCAGAACTGCATCATTAGGCAAAAAGGATTTTTTGCAAAGCATCTTGCATCTTACTCTCTCTGGTCATTCACTTTTACCAAGCATTCCACAATGGCGAAATGTCTGTAGTAGGAGAATTTTGCCTTTCAGTCTTCCATGATATGGATATATCAAGCATGTTGCTTGGAATTAATGGCTTGTGAAAATACACAATTCGTACTCTGCATTGTTGCAACCAAATCTACAATAATGAGTGTTTCTTTTTCTTTATTGTTGCTCATCAAATAGTGTAGCCAACTAACTTATTTAATTATTTAGCATTCTAATTTAAAAGAATAGAATTTCAGCACCCCTTCAATTTTTTGTAGTTGTGGTTTTCCTTAATTTTACTTTGTTCAAAATACTTTTGTAGTAGCATTTTAATTTTTAGATGGTGATGCCAACATCAGTTTCATTGTGGATCTCTTTATAATTGCATGCATACAAATCTTTGAACTTATCTTATCATGGAGTGAATATGAAATATTGGCCAAGTATGCACTTATTACTGAAGAGGATCTTTAAGTTTTTTTTGGGTTTTTTTTTAAACCAGGTGATGGAATAACGTGAGTTCAAATCTAAGACTGTCTTTTTGATTTTATTCCCATTTTTTTCTTTTCTTTCTACCCATCCTTCTTTTTCTTTGCTTCAGTACTTTCTTCTTCCACCCTCAACATTATTTGTTTCTTATTTCCTATCCTTCTATTCTTCCCTTCTTTCCCATCTTTTCCCTTTTTCCATTTCTTTTTTTCCTACTATCCTTCCAATCATCTTTTCTTTGAATGACTTTATGGAATGTTTCGTGCTGACATTGGCCTGAGTATCATCAGGTATATGCTGCACATTTAGAACTAATAGTTTGCAATACTTCCTAATAAAAATGTTTAAATCAAGCTTCTTGGAGATCAGGAGTGTGCTCCAGAACCTTCATACTCAGCAACCCCTCTAGACATGACACTGAACCTTCTCTTCATTTAGGTGCATTAATCGTAGTGACTGACTCTGCAAATATTTATGCAAAGGATCAACAAAAAAAAACTTAGTCTTAGGAAATGCATTTCATTTTCAACCACATATGTTTTGTGGCTTGTATCATCATTAGCCTTAGTCGCTTTCTAGCAGCTCTTTTAATCATTAGTATTGCAGGTTATGAAAAATATGCACACAATGATCTGAAATTTCTCACAATTAAGTTTCATTCGTACAAATGTTGTCATGGTTTCAGTGTTCCAAAGATTATATCCTTTAAATTACATTGACATCTATAGTATTCAAAATTTTATATTTAAACTTGAATTCCAATAAACAAATAAAAATCATTGCTTTTCAATTTCACTTGTAAATTTCCAGAGTCCACCAAGGAGGTTTCACTAATTTTATTTCATTCATTTGTTTCCCCCTTGACTAAACCATTGTCTGTTCAACATCTGCTATCCTTCCTACTTTTTGATGGATGGAGATTCTGCATGAAATATATTCCCATGAAATCGACTTGCTCTTTTTCAATATAAGTTCATACATAAATTTAAGCCACGCTTTGCAAGGCAACATTGTGGTAAGGCAAAATATATCCACATTAGTCCCTAGTTGCGCCCATTAAATTTTTTTTTTGGCTTGCCTAGTAGAATACCTTTTTATAACTTCACATCTCCAGTTCAAAGAAGTAATAAATTATATATTATTCTTTCTATATTCATTCCTTTTCAGAAGAAGTAACTACAAAGCTGTGTCACTCTTACTCTACCAGTCCTGCTGAGGCTACAGCAGCTAAGAAGCTCTTCTCCAGTCGAAGTCCCAACAAGGAGCAATGAAATGGACATGCATGACTTCTAACAAGTATTTTTGAACCTTTCAATTAATGAATGCACACATGCATGTATGCTATGACTGCTCACAATAATGAATTAAATTATGAGTACAGATTATATTAAGGATACAGTATTAGTTTTAATAATATCTTCTATATATTTGATTAATTTCATAATGGCACAAATTAAAGTGTTTTGACAAGATTACTACTTTATGGCTGGAAGTCTAATAAGCCCATGTATATCTGGGCAAACAGGTCAGAGGTAGTTAATAAATCCCCACATGGGGAAGAGAGTGAGAAAGATACACAAAATTGAAGGATACCAAAGACTACATATGCATATACATATACCACTAATGTAAAATGCCTATAGGGAATATTGTACACAATTGAATCTATGACTAATTCAGATTATTTATATCATTAAATACCTATGATTTCTTTCCTCCTACAGATTTTAGAATTTACAACTTATTCACTGTCAAAATTTCATGTCAACTATTTGTAGGTAGAATATCCTACGTCCATCTTATCTATCATATATATATATATATATATATTGTTATTCATGAATTTTGAACTATCACTATCACACTGTAAAATTAGAAACAACTTTGTTAATAAGCTTCGAATGAGAAAGGAAATACAGGGATGTGGGCATCAGTAAGTTGAGCAACATTTTTGAATATATAACTCTGGTGGTATTCTGAGTCTCAAATTGTATGTGTTCATAACTGCAGCAAGATACATCTATTGGTGTTCAATATTGGAAACCTTCAGCATGCCTGTTATTGCTATATTTGTTAAATATTTTGACCTGCCAAAGTGTGTAGTTATTTCCTCCCTCTTTTTTCTTATTTGCTAGGCACACTATTCTCCATTGGGGGTATCTGTGTTGCTCTCATTATCCATGGATGAGCAGCAACAACACAGCACCTCTATTTAATAATAGTCTGTGTTATTGGATCCCACTTAATTTGTTGACTCAATAGGTAACTTTAAAAGAAAGTAAAAAAATTTTTTTTAATTAATGCATAAAGACCTTACCTTTGGTTGTCTGAGGAATTATCCTAAGAAAAACAAGACCCCAAAGAAAGTAACATTTAGATACCATGATTAATTAATTGGAGTCATCAAAAAGAAAACAACCATCCTAGTTGTGGGAAGTGTTTACCCTGAAGTGTGCTTTATTTGGAATTAAGAGGTACAGTTGCCACACAAATGCCCACATGGAACATGATTGTGTACAAGTGCTAAGTATATCTTTTTGAAACTAGCACAAGCTTTAAAGTCACATATTAACATGGGCATGTTCTGGGTTATATTTCCCCACTTTTAAATACCACCCTAGCTAAGGGTAAGTATAGCTACCCAATGGTGGGGAAAAAGAGGAAAAAGTGGGGAAAAGGAGCACAGGCATGATTCTGAAAAACCTTTTTAAGTTTCAATGCCTTCATAATATCTACCAGGTGAGACTGCATATGTCCTGTGACTTTCAACTTAATATTTGCCATAGTTTAGGAGGAGTGCTCCTACAAAGATATCAAGGATTCTGAAAAATGTATACAGTCTGCAGCATAATTCAGCTACACTCTGCTGGGATAACAACCCACATAAGTCATAACCTACAAATCATGCAGGATTCTATAATATAAACCATTATTGAATAAAATTAATGTGTTGTTGTTCTCCATCTACCCACAGTGAGAGCAATGCAGCATATCACCAGTGAAGAGAAATATGAGTATACAGTGTATCCAGCAAATGAAGAAAAAAACAGAAAATAACAGCACTGCACTTTTCTTTCTTGATCTCCTGGAAAAGTATATCTTTTGCAGTTGTGGCAATCTTCCCATTTCTGAGACTACAGGATGTATATCTTCTTGTTGCCCTCCACCAAAGGGTTTGCTCAAAGACATTGAAGGAGAAGTTATCATATGCCAGGCCCTGCAAGTATGTGGTGACGATGTGGCTGAGGACCTGTCGAGGATTTGACCATGGCTCCTCTGCTGAATGGTCTGGATCTTGAGGTTGCTTTTCCTCTGGCTCAGCAGAATACAACTGCTGAAGCTGCTTTAGAAACCTTCCTCCTTGAGCATAGCCATCTCCCAGTCAATATCGCTTTGTGGGATGACCTTTTCCCTGTTTGAACTCCCTCTGTTCTACCATACTCAGCTTTTTCTTTCTAAATATCTGCACCCTGGTCAAGCCCTTGCTATGTGACTTTTTAGGCATGTTTGCATCAAATAGAAATTTGAATGAAAAATAGTTCAGAATGTGTGGTTTTAGGAACATAAAGAAATACATGAAGATATAAAACACTCGTAGCCACCTCTATTCTTGGACTCTTTTCTAAATATTATATATATCATGTATGTACATGTTATATTATTAAACAAAAATCTGAACTAGAAATGGAAAGAATTTGTAGTTAAAAAAATAAAAACAACACATTGAAGATATGACATATCTGCTTTTTAACATTCTTCCGTATACACTATATATGTTTGTACATCTATGTGTGAGCTAGTGTATGTGTATGCAAGTGTATATGTCTGTGCAAGTGCATTGTGTGCATTTTTCTGTGTGTATATATGCAGGAGCATATGTGTGTGTTACAAATAAAAAATATATACTGGTTCCTAATCAATAAATAGCCCAGAAATTTTGTGCACATGCTGAGTACATCTTTTTAGCATTCCAGAATGTCCGAATTTGAAGATAAAGCTCATAAAAATAGAAGAAAAAAAGATAAGAAAGAGGGTGAAGAAAAATGAAGTAAGAAAAGGAAGGAAGAAAATAAAAAAGGGGTAGATAAGAGAAGAAAACAAAATAAACCTAGTCCATTTTTGAAACATTGACTTTCAGCTAGAGAAATCTGTGTTTTAAACACAGAACAACATCTTTAAAGGCATATTCTAATGGAAAATGTGAATTCTATTTGTCCCCTACAAGGAGCACAGCAAAGCACAGCACAGCACAGCACAGCACAGCACAGCACAGCACAGCACAGCACAGCACAGCACAGCACAGCACAGCACAGCACAGCACAGCACAGCACAGCACAGCACAGCACAGCACAGCACAGCACAGCACAGCACAGCACAGCACAGCACAGCACAGCACAGCACAGCACAGCACAGCACAGCACAGCACAGCACAGCACAGCATAGCACAGCATAGCATACTCACACACACGCATAGATGCATGCACGTGCACACACACATACATGCATGCATGCATGCATACATACATAAATACATACATACATACATACATACATACATACATACATACATACATACATACATACATACATACATACATACATACATACATACATACATACATACATACATACATACATACATACATACATACATACATACATACATACATACATACATACATACATACATACATACATACATACATACATACATACATACATACATACATACATACATACATACATACATACATACATACATACATACATACATACATACATACATACATACATACATACATACATACATACATACATACATACATACATACATACATACATACATACATACATACATACATACATACATACATACATACATACATACATACATACATACATACATACATACATACATACATACATACATACATACATACATACATACATACATACATACATACATACATACATACATACATACATACATACATACATACACACATACATGCATACATGCATGCATGCATGCGCACGCGCACACACACGCGCACACACACACACACACACACACACACACACACACACACACACACATACATACATACATATATACATACATACACATATTTTATACATACATATATATACTTACATATATATACATTCATATACATAAATATCACACTTGGGTTAATTTTATTACAAAATTAATTCATATATAAAATAAAATTAAATTTCTGTTATGTGATTGTAAATTAATTACATTTTAATTAATTTACTAGTAATTGTATTTCAGTTTGAAAAGCAGTCTACTATTTCTTCTATTTCAAATTGCATTTTTCACACTGACTCACATTTGCTTTTCTCTATCTGCACATATGTGCCAAACCAATCGTCACTGAAATTTTTTGACTGCTCGTATTATGGCAATATTACCCTACCAATTATCAACTTAAATATTTCCCCATTGGGTATTTTCCCTGCTGAAAATGTGTGAAATATGATAAATTTCATTGCACTCAAACTCCCCTTATTTGGACTCCCCACATCTGGGCACTCCCCTCTACCTGGCATCCTCTTTCCCTTTCCTAGCAGAAAATAAAGGGACTGTGTGCCATGCACCACATCCTGTACTGCTGATTTCTCTGTTGATTTATTATGTTTTTGTTTGTTTTGTTTTTTATGTTCTTTTTTTTTAATTTTTATGAAGTTAACTTTGCATGATGAGAAAGAGGAAATTGTAGTCTCTGCTGGTTGTGTATTTTTTGAGCTGAAAGTTTCTTTATATCTGGACTATAATGGTCACCTGGCCCACAGAAAAGGGCTGTGATGAATTCAGAGGAAAAAATGGAAATTGTTCATGAGCTTGAGAAAGGAAACTTTTCAAGATATATTACTAAAAATGATAGTATTGGTATTAAGTGAAGCATTTAATGACCCAAACACCTCACTGCTGTGACTAGAATCTCAAGGCACTGATAAGATCATCATTCTTGTAAATAAATGGGGATGTTATAAATAGGATAAGACAGGATTCACATCAACATACATTCATTATAATATTTACTTGGAAAAAATATTAATGTGCATGTTCTGTTGTTTGTGAATGTACACAGCAAGGCTGGTGTTCATGGAGACATAAAAAATATTGAGCCAAATTCCCAAAAATACAGGAGAATATATAGAATGTTCCCATATGTGGTCATTTCTTGAAGGGGAGTTTGAGTATATTTCATATTGCTAGTATTTGCATTAAGTGTATATAATCATTCTGAAGTAAATACTGAAAGTAGTATTCATATATATGTATGTATGTATTCCCTGAGGCAAGTATCTCTCTTCCCTCCATCACTTTCCAATAGTGTTCCTGAGGCTTAACACTACTGTGCCATCACTTGCTTAAATGGAGAGATTATTTTCATATGCCTCCACCATACATGCCCATCATGGAAGACTGTCAGATACGACATGAAGAACAGATGTTCATAAAAGCCAGTACTAGGCTGTTAGTAATTATTGTTTTTAAACGGAAAAGGTTTTCAAAATGAATTAAAAAAAGTAATTGTAATTTAATTACAGTAATTGTAATTTGCATCTGAATTTTATTTTACAGCCAGTAAGAGTAATGGAAATTCAATTACATTTCTGATTGAATAATAGTATTTATAATTGATTTCTAAAAAAAAAAAAAAAAAAAAAAAAAAAGTAATTGACCAAAGTCTGGCATATACATATATACAGGTCTGTCTTAACAGGATTTTGGGTCCTGGGCAAAGCAGTGCACAGGGGACCCTACCTACACAACTAATCATAAGGGGTGGGGGGAATTTCTTTTTTTTTTAAGTTCCAAACAATCTTTGGAGGGGGGAAAGCAACAATTAATAAATTTTTTTAAAAAATTTTTTCAAATTTTTTAAATAATTGAAAAAAAAAAGAATAGTAGCATTAAACTTTGTTACTGCCTCAAAATGCAAGAATAAAATATTTGCCTATCATGAGCCTTGGTGTATTTTCTGCAGCTCTACTTATATAGCTTGGTAGATTGCTCAATTATCTTGAGTTTGGTCAGTATGTATGTTCTAGCAGCAAGCTTAATTCAATCACATATTCCCCCCACTGGCTTCCCCAAGGAAAAAAAAAGAAGAAAGAAAACAATAATAAAAAATAAAAAAAAGCAGATGTAAGAGGAGATGTCTGTCAGTTTGTTTGTACTATCATTCTGGCCAAACTTTTGGGTAAATTTCTCAGAAACCTGGCATGATGATAGGTTTTGACCAAACTTAAAACATGAGCTAAAAATCCAGAAAATGGTTACCATGGTGACAAAAATGGTTACCATGGTGACAACAACAAAAAAAGAAAAATTCCAAAAGTTGTATTTTAACAAAAACACTTGAACCAAGGGAGTTAACCCATGAACCCATAAATATTTAAAATTAATATATTCTGGGGGGGGTGGGGGTGTTTTAAACTTGTATATGACCACACCCATATCTGCATTCATGTCAGGCCCAAAAATTGTACTTTGGCCAGACAAACCCTCAGAGTGATAGACTTAAAACATTGCATATATACACAATTTACTTTGGAGTAACACAGGTGGGATCCCTCCTTGCTATGCCTCTTCCCATTGGTGTGTTAAGCGAGAAATTGCCACAAAAAAAAAGAATTTCTGAATAACACTTGGACATACCGACTAAGATACACAAACCAATTTAATATATACACCTGTTCGTAAGTATGTGTACATTCGTATTTATGTATGTGTCTAAGCATCACAGCCAAACGCTTGGACGAAAAAGGACCAAATTTGGTATCTGTTCTCCAAGAATCTGGGTGACAATTTTTAAATAGATGTGGGCATAGTAATGGGTGTGGTTTTATCACAGCCACACCCACAGGGAATTATTTTGGCTGGAAAAAGTTAATCAAAGAACAATCATGCCAAAAATAATCTTGTGGTCTCCAAGTACCTAGGAAAGCATTATTAACTACATATGGGGGTGGTTTGGCCATAACCACACAAACTGGAAATTGTTTTGGCCGTTAAAAGCTAATTAAATGACCAAGCTGGCTGAAATTTGGAATGTGGTTTTTAATCAACTTGGTGAGCATTATTAATCACATGTGTGTGTCAATGGGTGTGGTCTGGTCATTGCCACACCCATAGGACGTCATTATGCCAATCAAAAACTCATTTATGGACCAATCAGGCTAAAATTTGGTATATGGAGTCCAAGTAACTGCGAGAGCATTATTACCCACATGTGGGTGTGGCAATATGTGTGGTTTAGTACTGGTCACACCCACAGGAAGTTCTTTTTATTGCACAAAGCTAATTAGAGGATCAACCAGGCCAAATTTTAGTGGCTTCTATAATGTTTCATGCTGACATTGGCCAAGCAACGTTGGGTATATGCTGCTAGTATAAAATATATATAATATATAAACAATATAGAATAAAAGACCAAAATTAAAATTGAACATTGGAATATATAAAACTGTCACTGATAATTAAAAATGACTTATATTACAATCAAAGAATAGTGCAAGACCAGCCGCCATCTGTTACTTGGCATGGCTTCTTTCGAGGAGGAGGATATGGATCGGGATCACCCCCACCACTGGTCTGTAAAAGATCATTTATATGACTGTAATTCACAATTTAAAAATTTTTTATTCTCTGGTTATGAACATGTAATTATTTAGCAGCATATGTCAATAATTTTTAAAAATTAGATAATTAAAAGTATACACCAAATAGGGAGAGAAATTTCAGGATATGAACATCTTGAAAATTATCTTTGTTATATGGAAAAAAATCTTTATTATCTAAACCAACGGAAAACCACATTCATTTATCCCAATAGAAATAAGCACATTTCTAAGATAGGTGCTGTTTTTCATGCTGCATTTATGCACATTGCAGAAAAGAATGAATAATCTTGCAGTTTATTACCCAGGGTTATCATGGTCATTTTCCCGAAAAGAAGGGGGGGGGGAACAAAGTGCCCACAATTAGCCCTAGCCATAGCCGTAGGGTTGGGGATAGAGTTAGGGCTAGGGCCAGGGTGCTCTTGTTTTAATTAGTAATGGGGGGGGGTTTTTTTGTGATTTTCATGCATTTTTGAAAATCGGATAAACTGCAAGATTACTGAAAAATGCTGATTTGTTAAGTTTTTAATAATGATTCCTTATCTAGCTCATATGTCTGTATAATTTTTTTGCACAAACAGAATTCATGCTACAGCTATATTTTTGGTATTGGAACTTATGCAGTATATTTGTTTGTTCAATTTTTTGTTTGCTGGTTTTTTACTTATATTTTGTTGATTTTATTATTTCATTATTGCTGGGTTTTTTTTTGGTTTTTTGTCGTCTCTTGTTTTACTGCACCAATCACAATTGTTGGCCACACATGATCATGAGGAAATGGTTTATTCTGAATCAATTACAAACCAGCACTAGTAAAAAAAAATTTAATCAAAAGTGTGAATATCAGTGCAGAGTACTTACTGTTCAACAATGTAACTAGTTCAATGAAGACTACATATCCCTCAGTGCTTATATGAATATCAACCCTTTTTCTTCTCACTATTTGAGTGATTCCTAATTCTTTCTTCTATGTGATTTTGGTCCATGCAAAAAATAAACCTACCACTTTTTCAGCTGATTCTTTGATGGGATCCATTGTTTCTTTGCAAGTTTATATCTACGACCTCCAACTGCAGTAAAGTATAGCAACATAATTATGGGGAAAGGATATATTAACACATATTGAAATCTTCAATCAAGGGTCAGTTAGCTCTAGTGTGAAACTCATGCATGTAAACAGAACTAAGCATAAACAGAACTAAGCATATTGCAATGACAAAGGAGATATAAAGGAAATTACACAACCTAACTATCGGAACAACTAGTGGCTAGTACACTAATAGCTGTATACATACCTTTTCTGGATTATTCAAAATGTTTTTTCTTCCACTTCAGTAAATGGGCTTTAGCTGTCCATTCATGCCAATTTAACGACAATATCCAGGCAGCATCCAACCGGCAACCGGATAAGGAAACCATTGTAATTTTAAATTGGTTCATATTTTACCACCCATAACTCATCATCATTCCACATTGTTATCATCAACATCATCTCTGAGTTATTAGCACTTCCTGCAAACTTATTGCTATTCTTTCTTCAATTTTATTTTTAGATTAACTCAATCCAGGTTACCTTTGCAAAGTGCTTACTTTTACTAAGCTCATAGCTTGCAACCAGAATGTGTCACTGTTTCTGCTAGTTTTACATGACCAGGTCAATTTACCAGCTGCAGTTCTTATTTGTTCCTACAACTCTTCTTCAAGGAGCATTCCACAAGTGACAAAAAAATTACTTCAGGTTGGTTCTATCTTGTTTCAAATCTCTCTGCTTTATTCTCATTGATTCCATCTTGCTAAAACTAATATTACCCAACATAATCAAACCAAACAATTGATGCAACTCTCTTGAGATTTTTCCTTATTTTGTATATCCAACCCCTACTGTTCCTATTACAAACTAAGCTCTAATTTTGTTGTAGAGGAGTAGTGGGAAAAAAAAACTCATGCCAACCAGGGTGAGGAGAGAAGTTAAAGATTATAATTATGTACAAATCCATACTAGACCAAAATAAATAGTGCTCATTTTGGGTGTCCTTCCTTTGTCAAAAAATCTAATTTCTATTCATCCCTGTGCTACAGAATTTATGCTAAATTAGTTTCGTGACTTTTTTTTTTTTTTTTTTTTGCTGAATGATTAGTGAGCATATTTATTTTTTGATAAGCAGGATGTGCTTTTATTAAGTTTATGGAAAATGAGAATGAGTTCTAATGGTAAAAATATGGCCCACATTAGTTACAGCATAGACTCTGTATTGTTCAGACTCTTTGTTTCATTCATTTTAGATCCATTATGTTTGTTGGGAAATAGTCATTATTATCTGAAACCACAATGAAATGTAAAAATAATAAATAAAGTGATCGGATGATTTTCTCAGCCTTAGTGGTTTCTCAAGATAGTATTAGTCTCCTACAGATATAATAATCTCATAGCATTTTCATAAGGATTTCTTTATACCACATTGACTTCCATTGTAAATATAACAGATTTTGGCTCATATATATCTATACATGAGCTGAATATCATTTGATCATTCATTTTTATCCTGAGTCTTTTTAATATTTAATTAGCTCTTTTCTATGTGTCCAGTTCTTTTAAATAGATTTATGCTTAGAAAATATTTTTTTACAATTTATAAATACACCTTTCTTCCATTATTATTTATAAGAATATCTGATAAGTAAAAACATATATTTAATATTTTATAAATTACAATAGATGCATTTGTCTATTCTATCATTAGAATGAGTGATTTATGAGCATAATCTTTTCAACAAAAAAAAAAAATTCAGAATAGGGTCTATATTGGCCTTGATAAATTATGTTAGCTATTTTGATAATATCAAGAAGTCAAAAATTTAGCTTTACGCAAGAGTGATAAGCTAACAGTAGGGTAATTTTATTTGTCCACAACACCAACAATTTAGAAAAGAAAAATGCCATTAAAAAATTAATAAAATTAAAAATTAAAGAAAAAACAGGCAGGCCTAGCTCCACCAATTTTTGAATGGTCAGATCAAGAAGTGGGTGTGTTTAAATATTTTTTGGTTAAGAGAATCACAATAACCATTTACTATGCTCATCTAGTACAAAGTACATCCTAAATTTCAAGCAACACCAATAATTAAGACAAATCAATGCAAAGGTACTGAAGATATGAATATAGAGTTCATTTTTCTAATGATTTCATTAGCTTCATGGCTATATTGTTAGTCCGCTGAATCCATATGAACATGCAAATCATTAAATTGTTCAAACGATCCTATGACATCGTTCAAATTAAGTACGTCCCAACATGTGCCATTGTATTAAATGATTTCTCCACTAGTAATATTTGTAGCTGGCAACTGTAATAAGTATTTCTTTTGATTCTCCATTCTCATTACTCAATCCACAAGATTATCATCAATCATTAATAGATCAATTGCTAAATATTTTAAGGTACGCTATATTTCTTGTATTTTTTATCATAGGATCTGTTGATAGCTATGTGGAGATGAGAAAGATTACTAACTCTTGGATTCAGCCACATAAAGTTGCCCGTGGTGAAAAACTGGTTCCTCTAACCAAGCTCCCACTTTCCTCAGAATTTGATCCTACTTTCCTTTTCTTTCCCCCTTTTCTGTGTACAATATTTCCTAATCTGATATCCAAGCTTAAAATACCTGTTCCTGGTTCATTAGGGGTTTATTTTTTTTTTTAGCAAACCATTTGAAAGAAAAAGCACTGTGATTGTTGCACCAACCTACAATCGCCTCAAGAAAACATGGAATAGGTATTTCATTAACTAAAAATAATATTAATATTTTTTAATCCCTTACAAAATGAATTTGAAAAAAAAAATAAATAAATAATTTTTTTTTTTTTTTTTTTTTTTTCCCCTCAAATATAGTTAGGCTAAGGTCAAACTGGTCAGCCTACCAATGCCTGTCATGGGATGTACTATATTGTACATACTATTTCATATTATCTAACTTTAATAGAAAGGAGCATCTTTTTTCGTGAGTGAAAACAATAATTATGTAGAACATTCAAATAGAGCTGAAGAACAAGCTAGGATATGAATTCTCATTTTTCTGTCTGTTTCAACATGTAGCTCTTAACATATCCTTTTTAATGAAGGTGTGAATGTGAGTGTGATTTAGAAAGTGATGAAAGTTATGACAGTAATCTTATGAGATAGTTTACATATTAGGAAAGGATCAGTAAACCTGTCACTGTGTGGGTAAACTTTTTTGTCATTGAAGTACCGCTTCTTTAAACTGGCTGTAATCCCAATCTGTGTGAAGTATAGGTCTAGCAAACTTGGGATTGTTTTTAAGAATTTAACACAACAGCTAGTAAAGTTATAGGTTTTACTTCTACTACCCTGGATACACAGGGAAAAAAGATATGTGAAAAGATTGGAGGATGAGAGAATATTTTGCAAATTGTTAAATAGCAACTATTAGGTATTAAATAAAAGTTAGAGGTAAAGAGTAAGCATGTCACCAGATGTTATACTAATTAGTATATAAATATTAACAACCTGGAGTAGTAAAAATTATTTTCTTTTTGCAAATATTTGCATATAATGGATCATAAGCACTTGTATAGTAGTATTTTATATACATTGTGATTACCTTTAGCAAGGTTTTTATCCTAATATGTTTCAATTAGATTTTCACGTGATACTCAACATTAACGGTTGCACACCAATATCATGCACTTCCTATGAAATGAAATGCAAAATATATGAAAAAAGAAGGTTTCATGTATTTGTATGAGGTCTACATTATTCTGTAGCAGAGTCAATGATATGCAACAAACACTGTGGAATAATAGGGTCTGGCATAGTAAGGTGGTCATGTTTTATTTCATGTATATCAATAATGTTTAATAGTGTGCATGCATGCATGCATGCATGTATGCACACACACCCACCTGCCCACCTGCCCATCTGCCCACTTGCCCACCTGCCCACCTGCCCAACCACCCACACAGCAGCACAGCACACCCACACGCACATCCCGAAAGAGAGAAAGAGAGTACCAGAGAAGGATAAAAAGTAAGATAGTATGTGAACTAACTCCATATTTCACCTGTTGACAGCAAACCTGTTTTCCAAATTTGTGGTTGAAGGAGTAACTGTATCGTGGCATCAGGGTATGAATATTTTCTTGGTGCATGTTAGCTCTCAGGATTAAGCCAGAGTTTCCCCACACCCATCCATCACAAAATAATACCAAAAACTAACTGACTTAATTAAGATATCCCAAAATCCACAGGAGTTTCATTTCATGATACCCTTCCCATCTAACAATTTTGAGGGAGGGAGGATTCATTTAATTTTTTTCTCCCTCTTTAAAATGTTCAGTATGATACCAGCCATAAACTGTAAGCCATCTGAGGATGGAATCCCACCAGTTGCACCATTGTCTGTCAACCGAGGTAACTTAAATATAATGCCCCTTATTATTGCTTCCAAATCATATATGAGGATTTCATTTTTTCATATTTTATTCATGTGTGGCTGGTGAGCAGGCAGGAGGCCTTCATGGTTGGCAGACTTAAAATTGCTTATATCACAAAAATAGATCACTTTTGTACCATTACAAGCTAATCTAATCTGGAAATAGGTATACAGTGAATTCATTCTTGGACACTTCATTCATTTGTGATGATTGGAAATGCCAGAAAGCCTATGGTTGTGGGCTATGGATGGGGAATACTGGTCAACTTTGCTCCAGATATCTTTCATCTTTAAGATAAAGTTTGATCGAATTCTTAGCCTTCAACCCTTTTGTCCTGGCACAGCAACAAACAAACACACATCTGAAAACAATGTATTCCAGCTATGCTATGGCAGCTAATCAAAATAAAAATTACTCTCCACTTGATGATGGTGGAACTTTTTATGGTTTGATTGATTTTGTGTTGTTTCTTCTTGTTTTTGTTGAGGATTTTGGGGGGAGGGGGTTTGTTTGTTTATTTTTGGTTTGTTTCTTTGTCCTTTTTTTTGGGGTTTATTTTTTCTATTTCCTGTTCCTTCTTCTTGCTGTTAGTTGTTGTTTTTTAAATAATGTGGTTCCATTATTGTTTATCTGTCCATAACATCTCACTTTAAGTGGTTGGAATTATATTCAGCAGGAAGTTCAAGTTCACTGGATTGTTTATTGAGGGTGAGTCTTAGTGCACTCATCATTCTTGGTTTTATCTGTGTGTTTGTGTACATAATGTATGACTGTGTGCTTGTGAGTGTGAGTGTGTGTGCTGGTGTGAGTGTGGAAGGACATAACTGGACAGCTTGAGTGGATACAAATTCTTTCATGGTGAAAATATTTCATTCTGGTTTAGAGTGCATTAATTAGTATTACTCCTAATATGTTTTCTAGCAGGCATGTTTGAGATATCATAGCTAGCAAATACCATACATACTGAACTGTAAATGCTTTTCATAACTAAGGTATTCTAATTGATGCAACCCAACACACTTAATATTACTTTTTAAAAACTGTGTGAAATCAAGAAATGTAGCAAGTAATAATTGATGAATTGTGGTATCTGTTAATTGGTATTATTCAGCTAGCTGTAACGAAATGTATTTATCATGCTATGGTAGCTACAACCAGCTATAGTTCAAGATCACAAAAAATATATAAACGTTTTTTTATGGAAGATTAAGATGACCATTCAGGCATTGCCACCAGTTAAGAGCAGCCACTCATTATAACAATAATATGTTTTTGGTTTTTATTAATAATAAAGCTTCCTTATGGCAAGTTATTAACAGGATCCATGTTGAAATGATAATCTTTGACCCAATATAGCATTCTTGTGTGATCTGTGAATGCAAACTTTCCTATTATGGTTTGCTTAAATGTTTTGTGTTTATTAAGAACTTAAAGAGTGGAAACCTGTGTAATCCAGTGTTACCAGCAGCTCCTAGCCATGATTACATCGAATTACCTGAATTTTATTTTCTGTTTCAATATCATCACATTTAGTTTATTTATCAGGGAGTAGCCAGCAAGTGTGCATTGATCAGGTCAACAGGTGTAGTTTACGTTGATCCCACTTGTGTACACAGTGCAGTGAAGAATGCTGATATGCAGAGTTCTTGCAGGCTGGTGTGCTATTTACAAGCACTGTGGCTATGGTTTTTAAATGTCATTGTTCGTTGTTCCTTCCAAAAGGATAATACTTCGTTCACCTGAAAATAATACATAGTATGAAAATGAATGGACGTGAAACAATTTTGGCATGTGTGTGTGTGTGTGTGTGTGTGTGTGTGTGTGCGGGTGGTGTGTGTGATCAGGGTTTTGTTTATGTAGCTTTCATTTCATTGAGTAACAGCTTTAAAATAAAATTAAAAAACAGGAGAGTCTGCCCCCACCTAGGTTTGTGCCATTATTTTAACCTGTTCTTTAAATGGTAAAGTGTGCCTATCCCAACCTATCACAAACTGATTAATGTTACTATTGTGTTCCCAGCGCATTTTTATTGTAGTCTATTTTATTGTTTTTATTGAGAAATGTATCATGTTATGCCAACTTAACTCTTTCAAAAATCTCATCATTTCAATTTAGGCCAATGAAACTCTCTTAAATATATCCTTTAGATTACTTTTAACTTCTCACTTCCTATCAATGTAACTCGCATATGTTTTATTTGCAAGTTCAACAAGTTGCTCATTTCCAAGCTCCTCACAAATAAAGATTCTTCTATGTATACTATCCAGGCATGCTTTATGAATCCCGCATTGATTGCCAACTTATTACTCCCCAACTTATTACTCCCTTAGATCCCACCCATGTATGTTTTCCTGACACAGAACTCTTGCCCCTCATATGATGCTCCCGATATTCAAAGAATAGTGTGGTCATCAATGAAATAAGAAATCTTCTTTTGTATTAATCAGCTTTCTTAATTGATCTTTGGTAATCTTTATTTCCAATTCCTATTAATTAATATATATTTGCATCTCTATTGTCACTCAAGAAAAAAAACGCCAGCCTAACATTCAGGGAGAAAAATTCTAACATGCTTATTTGTTTGTTGTTTTGAGGTACAATGTATAGAGGATAGGGATCAAAGTGCACATTTCTTTCCCTCAGATGTTTCTTTCTGGTGGCCTCCTGCAGCTATGAAGATCAGTTCTCTCCATTGTTGGGCACCATGGTGATGGGGTTTGATATCCTGGAGATGACAATTAAGAAAATATCAGAACGTAAGTATGAACTGCCTTTACCTCATTTGTATATCATAGGACACAAGCAAACTAGGTATAGCTGTGCTGAAAACAACCTTATTCCATCTCATGCAATAATTATATCCCATGAGAGATTTACTTTCACTTATTCACAAGTTTATTACAACTTATGTTTGTGTTTATTCAACAGTGATCTGAGAAATGTCGAGGTAGGTCAGTGTGCCATTACTGCAAACGTGCATATGAGCTTGTTTCTATCCTGATGATCTGAGGAGCATTGGTTTTTGTTAGTGAGGATTTCCTAGTGTATCAGTGAATAACCACAAACCTACTTTACTTCATATAAATAAATGAATATCAAGCACTAATGAAGTATGTAGATGCTTCTATAACTTTAAAGAAACCAGAATACATGACAAGGTGAGGAGGATGTATATAGCTAGCTAGTCAACAGCTACTCAATGCACACAGGTTCAGCACTACTTGTCAATGTTCCTGACTGGCCTGGGAATGAAACGAGTATGAAAATTATAAAATTGATGAGGGAAGGGTGGAAGGAAGGAGATTCCCAAACCTCCAGAGATGGATTAATGTGTGGTGATGCTTCATGTGGACAATAGGATTATTCACCCCACACAGATGTGGCTTGAGTGTAATAGTGTAATAATTTGGCAAACTCCCTATTCCTATGGCATTTGTATGTGTTTGGTCCCAATTCTGTTAGGGGGTGTGGCTATGCATTACAGTATCAGCAGATGTGCCAAATTAATAATTTCATTTTTATTTCCAGCTATGGAAAGTATCTATTGTCCTGAAGCCCTTTGTTCAATTTCTGTATGTACATGTCTATCTGGTGTTCGTGAGTAAAGGTAACCCTTATAGATGAAAATAATTTAAAATGATGTGTTGGAAATTTTGTTCCATTCACCCAAGGAATCACTGACAGTGTTTTCTATATATTGAAAATAACACACTTATTTTTTTTTTTTTTTTTTTTTTTTTTTTTTTTTTTTTTTTTTGGAACACACACTGTTCTATACACCTTACAAACAGTGAGGGGGTGAGGGTGGGGGATGTTGGTGTTTGGGTGGGTGTGTGTGTGGGTGTGGGTGTGAGTGTGTGGGTGGGTGGGTGTGTGTGGGTGGGTGGGTGTGTGTGGGTGGGTGTGTGTGGGTGGGTGGGTGTGTGTGGGTGGGTGTGTGTGTGTGGGTGGGTGGGTGTGTGTGTGCAGCACAACAGGTCAATTCTGGGGTATTGTGGGTTGCTGGCCTGTTCAGTGAAGCACTGGAGGGGGGGGGGGGGGGGGGGGGGGGGAGGTGAATTTACCGTACCAGATCATGACCTGCTCCTGGCCATTACAGTGTATTATAAAGAACCAGAGGCCATTGCAGCTTCAATTGCAATAAGGAAAGCACTGTTTATTCAACACTGTTTATTCAACAAACAGAACTATTGCAGCTGCGCTGGCAATATTTTTCATATATCACACTAATCAAGCCACTGGTTGTCCAATAAAAAGAACTTTTGTAGCTGTGCTTGCAATATTTATCCTATAATTAATGTAGCTACATGTATATGTAGACACACCCACAGGTTGAGGTGTAGCCTATATGACCATACAACTTCATCTTAAATGAATGTGGGATTACAGCCACACGCACACACAAGCACGCACACGCACACACACGCACACGCACACACGCGCACACACACACACACACACACACACACACACACACACACACACACACACACACACACACACACACACACACACACACACACACACACACACACACACACTTCAAAGATTTTGTTCAATTAAGTATGATCATCTGATCAGGCAGGAAATTCTATCCTTTTGACAAAACAGTGTCTAGCCCTTATGGGAATTCACCAGGGGTTATACCAGGGATTCCCCCTTTCATTCTCACTATGCTGTTGAAACTGATATTTCACTAATATTTCCATTAATAACTTCTGCCAAGTATATGTGCAATGCCATTGCTTCTAGAAGAATGCCCTTGATAATAGCTAGCCAACACCGTCATTAGTGGGTGCAGAGTTTGATTTCTATTCTTCTGATGCACCTCTTGATTCTGTAGCTTCAAATTTGAAGGAATGTATAGCAGGCACACATATGCACAGAGTAAGAGTTGCTCTGTCATAACATTTTCAGTTAGCAGTGAGTTGCAAAGCTTTAGGATATGAAAGTTAAAATAAGAAAGACAAAATCTATTCTAATCTACTTTAGGTGAAGAACAAAATATAATATAACTTTTTATGGCTCAAACATGAGATACTACATCTTGCCTGATACTCATCTTTATGGCATGTGTGTATAATATATATATACACACAACATCAGTAGCCATATGCATAATTCATTATGCCTACATACATACACACATACAACATACATACCTATGCACCCACACATGCACACACACAGGTAAGCAGGCAAACAGACAGACAGACATAGTTGCATGCAGCATGCATACCTACCTACCTACCTACCTACCTACCTACCTACCTACTTACCTACCTACCTACCTACCTACTTACCTACCTACCTACCTACTTACCTACCTACCTACCTACCTACCTACCTACCTACCTACCTACCTACCTACCTACCTACCTACCTACCTACATTCCTTCCTACCTACCTACGTACATACATACATTTATGCTAACTACCTACCTACCTACTTACCTGCATGCACGAGCACGTGTGCACACACACACACACTCACTCATGCACGCACACACACACCCACACACATGCACGCAGGCTCACTCACACACACACACACACTCTCTCTCTCTCTCTCTCCCTGTATGATTACTCCTTTGAACCTGGGGTTCTGACCCAATGGGATAAGAACTATAGCTTTCATGGGTTCAATTGTACAAATTCACTAAAAGTTGAGCTGTACACACCCCCATCCATATGTAGTATTCTGTTTGAACTGTGAATACAATATAGCTATACAAAATAAAGAGAACACTGAATGTGCACCATCTGACTTATATATTAGCATGTGTGTAAGAAAGCTTCACAACCACTCGACATAGTAATTGCTGGTTCCTAATCAGTGCAAGTCTTGGCTGTAGTCCTTGATTGCACGGCTCACTAACATTGCACAACCACCTACTGCACTTATGATGATATTTTAGCAGGGTCAGGTGATGGAGTTCACTGGCTGGCTTATATGCTTGCAAAGTTGCACACATACAAGTTAACATACATCAGCACTTAAGCACACCGGAAAATTGAACTGGTTGTGTCAACCACAAATGGCTTCAAAGTAATGTTGTGGTAGTAGAACATAATTGTTGTTGGCTGCAATGAGGGAATTCTCCAGGTGGTTCCCCCGGGGCTTTCACCTTCTATTTTTGGCCATACAATTATCTAATTCATTTTCAATTCTAGGTCCTCTTCTGTTTTGCACCAGACTATATATGGAGCCTAACTCTCTCTCACAATTCCTGTAGTGAGGCATGATATGACAGATCAAGTTTAGGAAGCATAATTGAAGGAGGGAAATGTGCTCTGATAAACTTAACCTGAAGAACAAAACTTTCTTTTTCTTTGCTCCATTTGTATTTAAGCATGTGGTATTAATCATATTCTGGTACAAAATTATTATTTCACTTATCACTGTGGGTCTCTTTCAAGTCTTATCCTGTTATCTGAACCCAGTTGGCTAGAATAGAGTCTTACAGGAAGTGCCTTGGTGTGTGCCACGAACACATAGTTGTAATTTATTGAAACAGCTGTTCCTTTGTCGCATTGGAAAGTTCACTTTAAATTCACTCTGTGCTTGAATTATTTAATAAGAGGCACTTTGTCTGCCATTAGTGGTGTACTTTATTTATTTTTAGAGATATAGTGATTATGTGTGTGCTTGAGTGAGTGTGGTGCTGTGTTGTACATCCTGGGAATGGCTAGTCCAACCTTTTGGTTGGTGAGCTCATGGGAGAGCCATGTGTGTGGTTTGGTTCACTGTCCACCCCACTAACCCCCATAACCCCCTGACGAAGAAATCTTTTGTGTGTACCTATTACCTGTTAGAATGAATTCTAAGGTTTCACCTTGTGATTGCCACTGCCCAGTGTTTATCCACAATTCTTTGCCTGTCTAGAACCTCAATTCAGGAACATAGAGTCCAATGTATGATAGCGGTGTTCGTTCCTTAAGTTGCCTATTAGGATTCCCTCATGTGAAGTCTCTATTGGGGTGGTAATATTAAGACAGTTATAGCAGAGCAGATTCGAATGGTTTTCTGTAATCTACCTATCCTGTGTCACTATCTCCTTATATTAGAATTCATTTCAGAGAATGTGTGAGAACACAAACACATTTTTGCTTTGTTCATCTTTTGAAGCATTCACTTTTATGTAGTATAGTTATTATTGGGTTTTGGAGGGGGTGGGGGATGGGGGGGGGGGGGGGTGGTGGTTTCCAATTAAAAGAATTTGTTTGAACAAATTGATTCACTAAATTTGTCCCTTAATTTTGATTGAGTGAAACCCTTTCCAATTAATTACTGCTTTAGTCACATCACACACGAGTATTTATGGAGTCTTCTGGATCACATGCATGACATTTCTCTATATATTGAAGTTGTATACATTATGAACTGTTCATAGTGTTGACAATGAACAGATACATTTTGGAAATATAGACATGAAGAGGCAAAGAGAAGTGTGGGGAAGAGGAAAGGGGAGGGGTGGGAATCCATGAAAGATAGCAAACAAAGTGATGATTGTAACCTGACAATGGAGACCAACCCCTTCATGCAGGTGGTGTCTTCCCCTCTTATCTTCAGGTTGGCAT